>LOEQ01000521.1:512316-535028 GCA_001685075.1 Bramus lutescens
GTGATGTGTTTCCCGCCGGCTGCCACTCGGGGCTATGATTCTGTGTTATGCACAAAGGCCCTCACTGCAACCTTAACCCTTAGCCCATTTGCAGTAGAGGAGCTTTCTGCCTTTCTCCAGCTAGACTTCCTAAGTCCAGAGCTGGCGGTGAAAGACAGCCCTAGCATAAATCAAGTGTCAAGCTACAGCAAGAAACGGGACAGTGTCAGTTGGCAGCAAGATCATAAATATGGACAAATCTAGGCAAGGCCTGAGAGGCCAGGAAACCACTTCAGGTCANAACCCAGGGGACCCAGTGCTGAAACCTGGCTGGCACTGGAGGAGCATAGGCCTTCTAACCAAGAATGGAGGGAAAATTGGCATTCAGTGCCTCTAGATCATGGTCCGGGGTTTTCTCAGTGCTCTAGCCAAGACTGTTCCTGTCACATAAAGCTCTGAGAAGCCACTGTCAGATGGAAACTGACTCACGTAAGATCTTCCTCATCAGAAATCAAGAAGATCCTACTAGTGGCAGTTTCTACAAGGAACTCAATGGTTAATTGAGTCATTATTAAACTTACTATTGACATTTCTTTATTTTCATTTTTGATACAGGATCTCATATACCCCAGGCTGGCCTCAAACTCACTTTGCAGCCAAAGATGACCATGGGCTTCGAATCCTTTCCCCAAGTGCTAAGTTCACAGACATGACATATCATGTCTGGTTATATGCAAGGCTGGAGATGGGACACAGGACTTCACCATGTATGCCAGGGAGCTCTCTACCAACTGAACCACACCCCAGCCCAAGCCCCTAATGTCACTTTTTATCAATGACTTGAACACTCCAGACCCACAGCAGGTGCCACACCAGGTAGGCAGACGTGGTTTTAGGAATTCTGACTCCTCGGATCCCTCCCTCAATGCTCCAAGATCACACTAAAGTCTTTGCCATCCCAGACTCCAAGCAGCAAACCAAGGCTTTGTGCAACCTCTCCCTCTCTCCCTGGAGACTGCCAGAGGTTCCTGGCCATGGGTTGGCCAGACAGCAGGGCTTAATGGTCTACCTGGAAGAAGACAGACCTCATACCTCTCAAATGCACACCTGAGGTGCTCAGCACATGCTGCCAGGCTGTGTCCCATCACGTCTAGAGCTGAGCTGTCGGGGATTTGTGTCAGGGGCTAGCCAACGGAGTCATTCTGGCCTGATGGTGACAAGTCAGGACTGGAGGAAAAGCTGAGCCATCCTCAGCCAGTCAGAGGTGAACAGCATGTGACAGCCCCGGCCATCCAACACCAGGGCTGGGAGATGAGATTCCAGAGAACCAAACTAAGAAGGGATCTGAGGTCCTATCCGTACCTCCAAAACACTCTGCACCCCCCACATATCCAACATCGGGAGAAAGGGGTCACCAATACGTATCCAATAGTTATAATGATTAGCAAGATCATAATTCAAAGCCAAATGGACTACGTGAGGGAGGAAGGGTACTAATCCCCCACTTCTTCATCCGGGTGTATACATGTATGCTTGAACTTGTGTGGGTCCACAAGCGTATGTATCTGTGGAGGTCTGAGGTTCATATCAGGAATTTCCTTGATCCCTCTTCTACTTTATTCTTCGTGGCAGGGTCTTTCAAACTCAGAGCTCCCTGACACAGCTAATCTCTCTAGCCAGCTTGCTCAGGGGATCCTGTCTCCACCACACTCATCCAGCATTTACCTGGGTTCAAGGGTCCAAACTCTAGCCCTTGAGTCCATTTGCTTGGCAAGTGCTTTATCTACTGAGTGATCTCCCCCTTGCCTGACACTAATGGTCTGAGAGCTATAGAGACTGCGTCTGAGATACCTGCACTGGGGTCTTCTCAAGACCTCACAGACATCACTGACCCAAATTTCCTCAACTTTAAGACAGGGTGAGAGATGGAAGAAGAAAAAGGACGTTCTGTGATCCTCTGTAAGCCCAACAGCCAAGCCAGTCTAAGATGGCCTGAATGACATACATCATTAACCAGAGGCGCAAAGTCAGCAGGAAACAGAATTCCACCTACTGGTCCCCAAATGGTACTCGGTTTGCCTAGTTAAGACACCTGCCTTCCAAGTATGAGAACCTGGTTTGATCCCCAAAACCAATGGATAAAATCTAGGCATGATGGTGTGTGCACTTGCAAAGCCAGTGCTGGGAAGGCACAGGTACGCTGATCAGCCAGCCTAGTCTAAACTGGTGAGCCCAAGGTCACAGTGACAGACCTTGTGAGGAACAAGAGGGGAGGGGACAGTGAATGGCTCCAAAGGACTACAAAGAAGTTGGGGTTGTCCTTCAACATCCACACACATCCACGCATACCCCACTAGACACATTCTCTCTCTCTCTCTCCTNNCTCTCTCTCTCTCTCTCTCTCTCTCTCTCTCTCTCTCTCCTTGTTGAGATTAACAAAAGTTATAACCCACTCGGGAACAGTACAGCAGTTTTAGGGGACTAATACACCCATCCCACAAGTGATGATAAACATCTTCAATCTTACTGGTTATAAAGCAGGTTCAGAAGAGCTCAGTAGCTCTTCTGAGGCCCAGATGTTCCTGCCACTGGGCTGGCTGCTCTTATCACTATGCTGAGCTGTATTTGTTCCTAAGATGCCAGGGCCTCAGGTCTTGGGTCAGACCCATTGAAAAGAGTTAATGACTTCTAGGCGCTACTTGGTGTTGGCGGGGCATCCATCAAATCAAGGACTTCAGCATCCCTCATTGAGGAAACACAGTGAAGACTCACCAGCTCCCATAGCCATATACTTGGCAGGCTGATTTATTATTGCCACAATCACTGAGACGTGGAGCTTCGTGCTAGTTTTCCTTTGCTATAAATGGCTAAAAAGTAATGGTGTCAATTTTAATGAGGATCAAGCAAGGCTCCTAAAAGGACCTTGTAAATGAAGTGCAATCTCCTCACACACAACAACGGCCTGCTGTTTTATTCCAGAACACAAGAGTATCGTTTAAATTACACGGCCTTGCAGAGGTGGAGCCTTTTGGTCCTGATGCTGCCTAACACCTGAACCACAGATGCAGGCAATGCAGCAACACTCCAGCAAGAGCCAGACTTCCTGGTCACTGGAAAGAGTTTCTAGTCTTCTGTGAAACAAAGAGGTAACTGAGACCCTGTTACCACACAGCAAAGTACTGCATTTGGACTCCAGGGCCACCAGGAGTTTGTTGCCTAAGCCTGAATCCTTTCTGTTCCCACTTGCCAAGATGTTCAGAATGGCTCCCAACCCTGTAAGTCTCTATGTGGCTCCTCGGCTGACTCAATTCTCATTTTATTAGTGCTTCTCAAAGCAACTGCTGGGGTTTTCAGAAAAAAAAAGAGTATTTCACACCTCCATCTTTACTGAGAATGTCTTATATTCCACTGACTTTTGGCTTCTATTTATAAAGAGGGTTCAAGGCTTAGAGAAAAAAAAAAACACTGGAGTTGTGCTTTAATGGCTATTCCCAACCAGCATTGTGTCATTATTGGCCCGGGTTGAGCTGGGCGATCTCCCAAACTTGTGACATAATCAGGCCTCTCTCTGCATTACTCCATACACTCCACGCTCCCTCCACATCACACCACTGAATCATATGCTCTTTTCAGCAAGACTGATTGCCAGGGGATTAACACGAGACAGCCCAGTGCCATTATTCAGCAGCCCCATTCAAATCCCAGCCCTGAACTCTAAGAGAGATTTCAGAGCTTTCACAGGGATGAGCTGCCAGAGAGCTCAAAGGGGAGGTGGGGCGAGGGGGCTTTTGAATGTTTAGCACAACTCAAGCTAAAACCTGCTATAAGCAAGACCCTAAGGCTACAGCGGCCCTGCCTTGACTCCTCGATTCTTGGAATAGACCCAATCATGAATAATTTGTAGACCTGTGCTAGGCTAAAATCCCAAAGGACTCCTACAGAACAACTTTTTTCCCGCTGTAATAAATTACTTAATTTTAAATCTAACTTTCTTTTCTTAATGCAAACACTTCATGTCAGATTCGGTCCACACAGCCTGAAGTAAATCCCAAGTCATGTGCTCTTTGATGAATAGATTTAGAGCCATTTGTGACAAAAGAAATCCTCTCACACGTCACTCCTGTGTGTGTGTGTGTGTGTGTGTGTGTGTGTGTGTGTGTTTACTAAAATATCTGAGCCTGGCATACCACAATGTCTCATTAAGAAACAGGACCAGAGCCAGGCCTGATGATGCAGTTTGCAGGATGAGCTACTCAGGATGCTCAGAAAGAAAAATCAGAAGGTTGACCTGCCTGGGCAACAGAACAAGTTCAAGGCCAGCCTGGGCAACTTAACAAGCTCTTGTCTCAATATATCACATACATATTTTTTTAACTGTCTGGAATAGCTGGCTGATGGTGGTGCACACCTTTAGTCCCAGCACTTGGAAGGCAGAGGCAGATGGATCTCTGTGAGTTCAAGGCCAGCCTGTTCTACAGTGAGAGAGAGTTCCAGGAGAGCCAAGGCTACACAGAGAAACTCTGTCTTGAAAAACAAAACAAAACAAACAAACAAGCAGACAATGTCTAGAATATAGCTCAATTATAGAGTACTTGGCCCTGACTTCAGGCCTCAGTGTTTGTAGGTGTGGAAGTGGGGCAAAATCTACAATCTCTATGCTAGGGAGGCGGAGACAGGACGATCAGGAGAGTTCAAGGTCATCCTCAACTACACAACAAGTTCAAGACTAGCCTGGACTATGTGAGATTCTACCTCAAAAAACATAGAAGCAAATAATTAAGACATAAAAGAAGGCTCTAACACTCTTTTAATGGATAGAGGGTAAATATTGCACAATGGCCTATCAAATGTCACATTAAGCCTTTTGACTCACTCAAATACTCTTGTCACTGAATGCTTATACTCAAAAGGAAGTGAAAGACGATATAAATGAGGCTTGGTAAGGCATAGTTTTTGTGACTGTAACCTCACTTAACCAGACAGAAAGAAATCAATAGGATTTTCTGTTTAACTTTTAGTTAACCTAAATCTTCAATTAAACAAAACTATGCAATTTGGTTAATCCTATATTGAGGAAGGTTTTTAGTGGTTCTTGGGTAGTTCGAGAATTTGCAAACTCTCCTTTCAAATAGTTTGTGTCTTTGAAAGAGACAGAAATACCCCTAAGTAAGATAATAACCAGGACCGTGCATAGGAAATGATGTAGGAGAGCCTGTGCTGACTGAGTAAAACAGGCAACATGAGTGTGGAGTCACCAAAGACCGTGAAAAATCAAATTGGAACCCCGTAAGCGCAGAGCTGAGTCCTCAGTCCACAGTCTGCACATGGAAGAGTGACCCAAAGAAGTGACTAAGGACACGGGAGGAGCCCAGTGTCACTCTGGTTGACAAATCAGAGCACAGACAGCTTCTACAGGGAAGAGATCTGAACTCAACATCCCTGCAGAGAGCCAAGCTGCAGACTCCTGTAGGGATGTGTGACAGGGATGTGTATAACAGCAAACACTACCAACTTGACAGGGCCTTGAATCGCGCAGGAGACAAACCTCTGGGCAAGGCTATGCAGGAGCTTCTAGATTAAATTCATAAAGGTGGGAGGGTGCATCCTACAAAAGGGTACCCCATTAAATGAACTGCACAAAAAGAGGAATGGGGTGCCTTGTTCCTGACTCCATGCCTTTCCCACCATGATTGACTCAAACTGTGAGCCCAACTGAAAGCCTCCTTCAGTAAGCTGCTTTTGTTTTTATGAAACAAGAAACGTAACTAAAGTAGCAACCAATCAAATCTCTTCATCAGTCACAACAAAAACGATAACCAATAAAACTGTAAAACTTGGGAAGAAATGTTCCTTTCAGGAACTACGGGCTGTGTAACCTTACAATGGGTAACAAAAAGGACCTACTGATCTGTGACAAAAACACATTTGTGAGCTCTCAAACATAGGTGGCTCCTTTGCTCAGAGAATTATCTCCCAGGAAGAGACATTGAGCTACCTAACAACCATCTCTGACATTGACTTTTTTCTTCCAGCCAGACCCAGGCTCAATCATTATATTAACTTTTTCTTTCCTCTTTAGCCAATGTCATAAGCTGCCCTTCTTTAAACAACGTTGCCTCTCTTTAAAAACATAATTTTCCAGGGCTGGAAAGGCAGCTTAGCAGCTAAGAACAATTACTGCTCTCTCAGAGGACCTGAGTTCCGCCCTCAGCATCCACACTGGGCAGTAGACAATTATCTATAACTCTAGCTCTGGGAGACCCAAGGCCCTCTTCTGGCCTCTACAACTGCCTGCCCTCTCTTGCACATATCCACACAGACACACTTATATACACAATTAAAAGTCTCCCTGCACACACTAAGATTATTCAGAATAATCTTAGCTTCCAGAATGAGATGCTTTACAGCACAGGCACCCGATAAATCCACAAAGGCTGTATAACCTGGCTACCCGGGAAACAGAACACAGTCATATGACAGAAGCAACCTTCTCAGATGACATCTTAGGGGTAAGAAAAGGAGACAAGCTGATTCTCCTTGAGTGTGAGGAGAAAAATACCCTCCCTGCCGTGGTTTTAAATGAGTTGAGCTAGAACAGACTGGGGGTATACTGCTGCCAAAAAGGCAAACTCACCAACGACATCGAGGTGATAGGTGTGGTTGATGGACCCATATTCATTCTCCACTAGGCAGGTGTAATTGCCTTTGTCCGAGGGGACCACGCTCTCCATGATAAGGCTCCAATGCTGGTTTCGTACCTGGAAAGGCCAAAGGGAAGCTGATTAGTGATAACAAACAGCACCAGATACCTGTGATATCTTTCCTTGACTTAAAATGAAGTTGGCTGGGGCTGAGAGTTTAGATCAGTGGACAGAGCGTGTGTTCAGCATGCACGTGGCCTGGATTCAATCCCCAGGAAGTTGTTGGAAGTGTAGAGGAACTGTAAACTGCCCTCACAATTAATATTCAGAATGGGGATGAATGAAAGGAAAGGTTTCCCTAGAACAGGCAGGTATTGGCATTCTCTAAACGCATAGGGCTATCCAGGGGTATACAAAGGTGTGCCCCTGTCTTGGATTTGAGGTTCCGTTAGGAGAACCCACATGGCCAAGAGGCCCAATCACAAAGCCACACAATGTCACACATCACTGGCAGGCAAACTCCTAAGGCTACCCTTCCAGTGGGAGCCTGCCGTCCCCAGGGCACCACGGAACTACCTGGAGCCAACAATGATGATCATGGGCTGAATGCCACACCTTCTGCCCTTGGGTCAGCTCTATTCTTGTTCTCAGAGCCTCTTGTTTCTTTCTCTGGGACCCCAGATCTGTGGAAGTCTCAAGAAGCTTCAACTTGAATAAATGGCACATGTTCCTGGTTTTCCCAGAATTCCAGACATGGGAACCAGGACTCCTAGTTACATATCTGTTTGTAAGTTCCTTGAGACCATCCAAAGATAAGAAGCACACGTAAAACTGACATATTATGAGTCCCATCCCTGTCAGCTCATACCAGGTTCTAATGATCTCATCTTGTAAGAACCTAAACTAGGGAGTAAGAACTACTGCATAGCCATGTACTTCTAAGAACAGGGGCAGGGCAGCTGTCCCATGATGCACCTGTGAACATGGGTAAGAGTAGCCTGTCACTGTGGCTGCAGAGTGGGGTCACTGCTGTTGAGCTCAAAGCCAAGATCATCATTCCCCACCAGTGTGTCATGTGGTGCCATTGGGGTGAGGGGCTGGATCACTTTTAACAACCCAAGCAAAGGGTCAAGAACGAGGCTGAGCAGTCACCCCGCTTAGATGATGCCACTGACCCCAAGCCTTGCACAATCGTGGAGTTGCCTCAGAGTTCAGCACAGGAAGGTAGCAAAGGAAAACCAACTCCCAGGCGAGACAAGTGGGAAGAGGGAATGAATCTGAGGGCTTAAGACTGATAACAGAGAAAGCCCATGCTCTACTCAAAAGAATCACATTGGTCTCCTTGCAAGGCCTACAAAGGCAGCCTGTGAGGAAGTCAGATGCCCACTCCCAGCTAGAAGTTCCCTACTCCATGCAGTATGAGAGTCCCGATGGGGGAAACCCATGCCACATTCCGTGGTCTTAACTCCTGTCCCAGGGTGCTACCTGAAGCTGTCACTCTGGGAGGTGGAGAGGAAGTGACCAGCTCTCTTGCAGAACTCAAGGCAGACCTTCTGCATCCCAGGATCCTGGGAATATCAGAAATGGCTCTCTCCTTGCCAGACACATGGAGGGTAATTTAGGGATGCAGTCACAGGCTCCAGAGTCACCAAGCCTCATAATCCAGCCTTGAGCCCTGCTGTAAATATTCAGTTCTTTGAGCCCCCACTCAAATGTCATGCCCATAAGCCTTTAATCACGGCAGCATCTCACTCTGGACCCCATCCAAACTGTCAATGTCTTTCTTGTGCCTGGATTCAGACTCTGGTACATGGCATATTCCAAATGGATTTGCCCCTGAACTGCTAAGGGAGGTAACGTTGGCTGCCCAAGACATCTGATTTTGGCTTGGGGCAGCACAGTCCAGCTACTGCCTTTTGGGGTACCCTTCCCCACAACCTCCCTTGCAGAATACATGGTCAGTGAGGTGTTTCCTTGGGTCTATTACAGTCTTAAGAAAGAGCCCTGAATATTAACTTCTTGGAGACACACTACAAATATCAATAAGTTAACATGGATAAAATATAAAATGCTATTACAATAAGAAGCACATATACCAAGGTGGGTACCTGGACCCTTCTAGAACCTTGTTATTCAAGCAATACCCCAGCAAAGTGGTGCTGTTCATATTTTCTTTCCAGTACCACTGCTCCAAGTTGAATTCCTTGACCACCATCACACCCGCACTTTAAAGCTGTGGCATTTTTCAAACCGATGCTCTTAGAAGCTGCCCACAGTGGGACGTAGATACTTCTAATACTAGCGGAGAGTCTGATGTTAATTACGGGCTGCTTAGCAGCAAGTCAAACAACTACAGCAGCAACTCTGTAAGACATCGGAACCATAGGCACCGAGTTCGTAAATGTATTAAATCAGTGTTTGCACATCAAGTTCTGCGTGACCTGAAGAGGGTATACCCTTGCAGCCAGCATGTGAATGGCACCTCGCTCGCCCTTCCGTGTGCTCTTCTCAGTGTCTCAGATCTGCAGGGCTACAGCTGTTTTGGCATTTGGGCCAAATGCATATACATTGTTTTTGCTTTCAGAGAACAGGGAATATAAATACATCATCCTGCCCCCATGGCGGGAAAAAAATCTGCTCAACCTCATTAGCAATCAGGGGAATGCAAATTAAAACAATAATGAGACACTTGTTCACCAGCTGATTAACAAAAATTAGGAAGATCGGTGTCACTTTAGAACTTGAATGAATATAAGGGAAAACAGACACAAGTGGAGAACTGCATCATAAAGCCAGAGAAAGCAGTCGAGGAATAATTTGGTGGCACCCATTAAAATTAATGACACTTGTTGTTGTTGTTTAACCCCATGAATGCTACGTCTGGGTATCTTGTCCACAGAAAATAATCAGTCTAGCCGATCAGCGAGTTCAAGACCTTGTCTCACAAAGTAAGATAGAAAGTGATTGAGGAGGACACTGGATGGCAACCTCCGGCCTCTGAACACATGTGTGCACACACAGGAACACACGGACACATGAACTGAAAAAGAAGAGCTCCTGAGCCATCTGATGGGTCCTAGATCCTGTTCTGGGGAATGCCTGCATCTGGCTCTCTCTAGCTGACCAAGAACAAAGGGCCAGGGACAGGAGGAATCCTGCATATAGCAACATTCTTGTGACTTTATTTTCATTCCTGCCCACAGCCAAATTTGTGTGGAATTCGTTATTTTCCAGCTGCCAAATAACAGAATTGGCGAACAGAGCTCCAAAACTATGTTCACCAAGGTCTTTCTTGAAATAACATTTCAGCATTGAAACAAAGCAGACCAAAGCTAAACCCCTAAGCACTTTAGCTTGGAACACGAAGAGCAGATTCCATAAATGCTCCACACCCCACCCACGTGAAGACAGAAGGTGGTCTAGACAGTTTTTGCTGTTGTTGTTATTTTTGTTTGGTTTGAATTTCCCCCCCCCCGGACTCTTTCTGCTATCTCAAACCTCTCTAAGTGCCTATGAAGGCCTGCCTCAACTATGTTCAGGTGACAATAGGGTATGAAAATTTAACACCAAAACAAAATCAAAACATATCACCAGAGAGTCAAAGGCCAAAGGCCCCAACTGTCACCTGGATGTTTGGCTTCCTCATTGCAAAACAACAAAATACTCAAAGATTTCCAAATACCCAGGCGCTTCACTACCAAGTGGAACAAACATCCAGAAGCTGCACTCTGAGCCAGCTCGAAGGAGGTGTCCATGTGTCAATATATGCCCCTGTGACTTCCTGGAAAACAGCAATCGCCGTAGCCTGGGCTTCAGAAAGGTGGTCCACAAACACGCTCACTATTCTGTCTCCAGCCCCATTTCCAGAAGGCTCCCAGGGATGTCAAACCATCCCTTCTGAATACAATTGTGCATGGGACTCACACGTGTAGAGGGACTGGCACTTGGGGCTGCTTGTCATCACCCAGAAATGATAGCAAACACTTGTTAATGCTTAAACCGGCATTGATGGGTAGCCACAGTTTGTTTTGCAGGGGGTGTCCAGAGAGCAGGGCTGCACCATCAGCCTCCGCCCCACCACTCATGGAAACTAGAATCTCTTCACTCCGCCCAGTCGGCAACCCCTGAACCTCTGCAGAGGAGATGCGACTGACACTGCCAAGTGCAAGGGTACCCACTCAACAGCCTCCTGCCTGAAGGTGCTAACAAAGCGGGTGGCAACAGGGCCTCCAACGCCGTTTGAACTCAGCTCTTTAACAATGCTGACCCTCAAGACCTAAACAAAGGATTGTCATATGATCCAGCAATCCCACTAAGGATATACCCCAAAGAACTGAAAACTACAACTCAGATACAGGCACACAAATTATAACAAAAGGTGGTAGGTACATCCATCTGATGAGATAGTGATCAACCATAAACAGGAATCAAATCTTGACTCATACTATAACTTAGATGAATCCTGAATACATTATATGAAGTAAAATAAGCTGGGCATAAAAGGCAAACATTCTGCGGTTACATTTACATGAGGTACTAAGAATAGGCAAATTCACAGACAAAAATAAGACTTGAGGGTCTCAAGTGCTGGGGGAGGGGTTATTTCTTAACGGGTGCAGAGATTTTATGTGGAGCAACAAAAAAGCTTTGGAGATAATAAAAATGGATAAACAATATGGTATTATAGGTATTCTAGGACAATGTTTGGTGGGTTTTTAAGTCTCATAACCCAGAGAGGGGACAGAGTTGGAAGAACACACATACACACAGAGTGAGAGAGACAGACAGAGACAGACAGAGAGAATCATGCTTCTGGTCAAGCTTTACTTAGAATTCAGCTGCCATCCCCTCCCCTTTCTGCACATACTAAAATATCAAGATGCTAGTGGTGGTGCATTCCTATCACCTAGTGCTATGGAGGCAGAGGCAGGAGGATTGAATTCAAGGACAGCCTGGGTTACACAGTAAGATGGAGACCAGTCTCAGCTCCCCAGTCTAATTAAATGGCAAGACTAAGTGGAGAATGCCAAATATTTCTATACTTAAATTAGTCTAGGTCATTTGGGGAAGGTAAGGGTTGCTTTCTGGTTTTTTTTTTTTCCTTTGAGACAGGGTTTCTCTATGTGGCCTTTAGCTGTCCTTGGCTTTCCTGGAACTGGCTCTGTAGACCAGGCTGGCCCTGAATTCACAGAGATCCACCTGTCTCCCCCTTTTAAAAATAATTAATTCTTTTTATTTTAATAATGTGTATTACATAGGAAAGATAAGTGCACATAGGTTCCAGTGCCTTCAGAGGCCAGAGGCACACCAGATCTCTGGGTGCTGGGAAATGAACCCGGATTCACTGCAAGAGCAGGACACGCTCTTCTCCACCAAGCCATCCTTCCAGCCTGAGTTTTGGTTCCATTTTTCATTTCTCTGATTTCAAGTGACTTTGTGTTTCCCCTTCTCCCTAAGAAGGCCCCATGCACAAGTCATTCCAGAGCATGCTGGGATGTGGTGGCCGAGGGCCACAAAGTCATAAACAAGTAAGAAAAGCTTGCAGGGCTGGCCTGACCATCAAAGCTGAGGTGGGCTCCAGAATGACAGGGTTTATGAAGAAAGAAGAAAAGCTGCACAAATAACCAATGTTCCTTTACGGAAACTTCCAGGTCTCTGGCGTTCTGGGAAAACACACTGTGGAAAACTTGACACCTTGCTTCATTATGAAGCAAACAGGCAGAGTGTGGGGTTGGGACTTAGCAGGCCCTCTCTGCGGGGGTTGAAATTAGGTGGGTCTCTTCAATTAAGTATTTCTTGAAGGATGGCACAGCTCAACGGGGAAAGGCAATTGCCTCCAAGATTGATGGCTTAAATGTGGTTCCCTGGGACCCATCCGGTGGAAGAAGAGAACCAACTCCCTCCCACAGGTTGTCCTCTGGCCTCCACATGATACNACCCCCCCCCAGTCAAATAAATAAGCTTTTCTTGTTTTTAAGTAGGTCTCTCCTTTCCACCTCTGGGGGATGCAAAGCTACAGCCTGTTCCAGACAGCACCTCAGGTCAAATGCTGGCAGGTGCATTTGTTTAGAAGTTCACATAGCAATGAAGAAAATATCCAAAGGAGAACCCCACACAGGGACCAAGACACCCAACACTGTGCCCTGAAGGTGTAAGTGAAGTCTCAAGTAGGCAGTGTCAGGCAGGCAGCCACATCAGGAAGAGGGACCCAGCCCTGGGAGAAGGTACTGGTTGAGGGACCTCCCATGCTTCAGGACCTGGAAACCCGGGGGCAGGTTTAACACATCTTCAGCAAGAATTATGCTTCAGGGAACCATGTTTGCCAAGCTGAAAGCTGTGACTTTCCTAAATCCCAGAAGCCCCTGGGGTTCCACAGAACCTCTAAATTCCCAGTATCACCAAAATTATGTCCCACTGGTATCAACCTTAATTGCCCTGTTGTGAAAATCTCTATTGCGACATCATTTACATTGGACAGGTCATCTCAGTGGCCACCAGACCACAGCCTCCTTCAGCATGCCGCAGAGAGAGATTAGGAGAGCAGTGGGGTCAGGACCACACATTCCAAAGGCCAGCTTTCCCTTTGTCCTTTACACCCCTTTCCTTTATCTTTTGGGGGGTGGGCATGCATAAGTATATGTTTCTGTACAAGTGTGTACAGATGCCAGAGGTCAAATTTGGGTACCCTCTCCTCACATTATTTTTGGAGACAAGATCTCTCACCAAACTTGAGGCTCACTGACTTGAAAGGGCTCACTGGTCAGGGAACTCCAGCCCTGGGATCACAGGCACACACTAGCATATCTGGCTTTTTTTGATGGGTTCTGGTCACAGGGAGCGGTTCACCAGCTGAGCCATTTCCCCGGCCGTCAAAAAAAAAAGTCAAAATGTCCTTCAGATTTAGAGTTTTGCCCCATCCATTCAAATTCCTTTATTTGCCTCCAGTAATAGCCTAACACTAATTAACAAAAACCCTCAGGGTGGGGTGAGAGGGTTGGAGAAATCCCGGGGATGGTTAAGAGCATTTGCTGCTGTTGCAGAGGCCCCACAGGGCAACTCACAACTGCAATTCCAGTTCCAGGGATCTGATGCCTTCTTCTGAACTCTGCAGGCACCAGGCAGGCATGTGTGCACAAATATACATGCAGGCAATACTCAGACACATAAAACAACTTAGCTAAATCTTTAAAACAAAACAAAAAACCCCAGCAATCTGGGCATGTGTCCTCACAAGCTACAGCCATTCTTCGGGGTCCTCCTGGGTGTTCTTATTTAGCACAGTGTTGTCATGGTTAATTAAAACTACCTGCACCTGTTAAAAATCAAGGGCATTCCCTCATTAAGCCCCTGTGTCTAACAGCTCCATAATCGTAATCACTCATGCACATTTGTGAAATGTTCCTTATCCATAATAATGATGTGCAGCCCATTTATTTTAAGACCAAGAGTCTCTGGAGACTCACAGGCTCGCTTTGTACCTGCTTAGAGGTTGTCTTCCTGAGCAGAATTCGGATCTGACCACCACTCTCACAGTAAAACTGTGCTGAAGGTCAACAGTTCCGACTGCGTCAATTCTGAGTTTCCGCAAGCCGGAGCGGACAGAGTTTAAGTGGTGTGAACCTCCTTTTCTTTTTTTTTGTAATTTATTTAACTTTATTTTATGTGCATTG
This sequence comes from Bramus lutescens, assembly GCA_001685075.1. Lineage (NCBI taxonomy): Eukaryota > Metazoa > Chordata > Mammalia > Rodentia > Cricetidae > Bramus > Bramus lutescens. Next base: position 526,607 of record LOEQ01000521.1, read on the forward strand.
GCATAAAGGTATGAGATCCCTTGGAACTGGAGTTTCAGACAGCTGTGAGCTGTCATGTGGGTGCTGGGAGTTGAACCTGGGTCCTCTGGAAGAGCACCCAGCTCTTAACTACTGAGCCATCTTTCTAGCCCCCAAGGCCCTCCTTTTTCCAAGCAGCAAGGACTAATAAAATCTGTCTATTTGTTAATTTTACTTACTTCTTTCAGGGTCTAAACTAAGAAGAAAAGGACAAATCAACCTCATGATTCCTGCTTCTACCAACAAGTAGGAGTCCCGGTTGATGCTGGGAGAATTTCCATGTCTGAGGTTTAGCAGAACTGCCCTTCTTTGGTCCTACCCTCAACTGTCCCAACCTAGAGAGACTTACAGGCTCCCCCCCCATCTTCCTCTGGGTTTGAGCCTCTACATGTTCATTTTTAAAGGTTAAAATTAAATGGCCAAAATTACAGAAGCAAATGAACCTTTGAGGATGAAAGCCTGTTCAGCCAGCTCCCAATCTCTGACAACAGGAAAGAAGCCCACAGAAGCTCAGCAGGCTGGCATGGGGGCTGGGTCCCACAGTACCAGGTTACACACGGGAGAGACCATTCTTCCACGCACCCTGACGCTGCTTCCATGAACACCTCTCCCACCTGCTTTCAAGAACTGGGCATGGGTGACATCTATTTACCCACGCTGGGAGTTTCTTAGATGGGTCTTAGTGATACCCACAGTCTTGGCCTTCATGTCCTTGGTTCATCTCCTCCCTGGGGACCCGTTTAATAAGGGGGAGGAGCAAAAGCGCTGGGACATTGCTTCCATGGTGAGGTTACAGGAGGCTGTGACATATTTGTTCTTCAGCTCTAGCTCCTAGTCTGCTGACCCTGAAGATGGCAGCTGTCATGCTGTCGCCTGCTTTGTGTTGGCCCAAGTGGCAAGGAGCAAGAAAGTGGATCCTAAAGGCAACTGAACAGTTCCCTCCCTGATGTATCCTTTGAGGGGAAACCCAGCCTTGGATAAAATTTTGCACCATTCTGGGAGAGACCTAGAGAAAAGACCCCACCAGCTGTACTCAATGTGTAGCAAGGCTGTGAGGTACTGACTGCAAAGCCCCAACATGGTGCAGCTTGTTACACAGCAACCGATAACGAATACACCCTCACCTCCTCCAAACACACAGCAGACTTCATAATAAGGTTACCTTAAATCCTCTCTACATGCAAAAGTCTTAAAATTCTATCTGCACTGAATAATTTGAAAACTCCATCCCCCCCAAAAAAAGTCAACTAACTTACCCTCAAACTTTTCTCTGCTCCCATTTTTGGTTTGTTTGTTTGTTTGTTTTGGTGGTTGCTGTTGTATGTAGGTAGCCCTGGCTATCCTGGAGCTCATTATGTAGACCAGGCTAGCATGGAACTCAAAGAGATATGCCGGCCTCTGATTAAAAGCATATGCTACCACACTGACTTCCCTGGCTCTCCATTACCTCTAGTCTGCCATTACACTAGTACCACATTTCCTTGCCTATTCTCCCATTGCGCTAATACCACATTTCCTTTCATGCCCACCTGACGCAGCATGCACTTATGACTTCATCTTTATCAGCAGCCTCCAAATGCCAGCTCTTACGTTGGCCCCCCTGCCATACCAGGGCCCCTTTGACTTGAGGCCAAGGTCCAGCCCTGTTTGCATTAGCTTCCCCAGTGCCTAGACATTGTCCTATATAAGGATACTCAATCAGTGATACTGAATGGGTGAGTAAAACCACAAGGAGTATCCCCAGGGATGTTTAATCAATGATGCTGAATGGGTGAGCATACTTAGCATCCCAAAGAGCCTTCTCGGGGATATCATAGAGATCCTGTTGCCCAACTCCCCAGAGACTGACAAGACTATATTTTTAGGCCATTCTCTGATGGGCCCTTGAATCTCTCTGGCGATGGAGGATGGGAGCGGGGTGCTGCCTCCCCCTGATAACGAATACTATGCTCATACTCCCTCCTCTAATCCAAGCGATTCCCTCTTAATACAACCCCGCCTTTACAGGGCAGCTGCACCAGTTCATGTTTTACAGACCATAAAGCATATAGAAAACAGACCCTCAACTTTCGACCCCTTGGTTATTAAACTTTCCTCATGTAAACAAGAATAAAAACGGGGACTAACTTTAAAACCACAGGGGCGTCCAGGGTGATCTTTGAAACATATCAAACAGTGATTACAATAATTACGTCTTTTGAAAAATACATATTCCTTCTGGTCCTGCCAACTTCAGAGGACTTTAAAAAAAGAATAAACATCTCAGAAACACAGGGCTTCAGATGCTCAGTCCTACCTTATAGCCTCCAATGCGATGCTCCTGCTTAAACTCCTTCCCGTTTTTCAGCCACCTCATTGTGGGTGTTGGATTCCCCCCGGCTGGACAACGGAATTTCACAGTGTTGGCGGCAGGGACAGCATGCAGCCGCTTCTCCATCTTTTCTGTGTTGGTCCAGTACGGTGCTCCTGAATGGGAAGACAATAAAATGCATGTAGATGAAGGTAGAGCCTCATAACTTCTAGGAAGGTAAGGCAGCTTCGTGGTACAGGAAAGCATCTGATTTTTCTTTGGACTCCTTGGATAATATTTATGTTAGGGAAATATTTTCAGAAGTCTGGTCCAGCTGGCCTAGCAGAAAGTCCCCAGAGGGGCTGCTTATTGGGTTATGACTATTAACAGGGAAAAAAACATTTGAAGCACCTTCTCTCTTGCTCCAGTCTGGTGCCAAAAAATAATTTCATGTCAAATCATGCTTTAAAATGCTACTTTATATTCACAGAAACAATCCACGTAATAGCAAGGGCTCAGTCCTCCAAAAACACATCATTTTAGATTGCCACACCTATTAAATGGTCATATATACATAGTGTAAAAATAAATTGTCCTTGGGGACCACATAAACTTACCCATCAGAACTTTCTTTCTGTGTGGGCATGGGTAGAGAGGGGTGTTCATGTGGGTATGAGTACATGTGCATGTGTGTGAGGCCAAAGTTCAACTTTAAGTGACGTCCCTCAAATGCCAAAAACTAAGCGCCTTATTTTTTGAGACAAGGTCTCTCAGTGGCCTAGAACTTACCCAGCAAGTTAGTCTGGCCCACCATTGAGCTCCCAGGGATCTGTGTGCCCCATTTCCCCAGCATTGGGATTACAAGCATGTGGCATCATGCCAGGCTTTTTCTAACATGGGTTCTGGGGATCTAAGTCAGGTCCTTTGTACATGGATCTAATGCTCTAGACAGCCCAAGAAGTCTTGTAAATGGCCATCAATAGCCTGAGTTCTCATCTGAGCATGGTAAAATAATCCTGGGAGCCATCATTAACCTCCTAGTACTCTGTACAATAAATCAAAAAACTGTATAGATAAGTATATCTTAATTGTTTAATGAAAGAGATCTTTTGCCTTTCCAGAGGTGGTTCTGAACACTATAATCCCAATGCCATGCCTAAACTTCATAGGAGGCAACTAATCAAACACTAAATAAAGTCATGGCCCCTAAATGGCATTCACAGTCACAGGTACAAGTGATTATTTTTTTAAAGCTCAGAAAGAAAAGTCTTTCAGTGACCAAGTAACAAGTAAAGTGCATTCTATAAGCAGGCGCTACATCATCAATCCAGAACGCTGCTACCGATTATTCATGCCTGTACTAATGGCTCCAGGCTACTAGTGACCCAATGTGTGCTTGCCAGGTACTGTTCTAAGAGCTTGTGCATGCTTAGCATGTGAATCACCTCAACAGCTCAATGAGGAGCTACTATCATCCCTGCTGCAGGCCAAGGAAACTGCGGTCCTGAGGCCTTACCTGCAAAGAGGAACAGCACCAAAAGTCATGCAGCTGAGATTCAACCAAGATCAGTCTGAGGCCCAAGTCCCAGATCTTAGCCCTGGTCTCCTGGCTAACACAGATCAGCTTCAGCAGGAAGACATGCCTTCCATCATATCTTCTAGACACTGAAAACTAGACTCTGAAACAGTCAGTGGGGGCAGACACTGCAACTTCCGGTACGGCTCGGAATGTCCACTGAACATCTGGGCAACAAATATACTTTCCACATGATGAGGGACAGCAGGAGCAGCACACACACTCCACAAACCAGAGGCACGATGGTCACAGCCGGGGGAACCTATTTGGCAGCCTCCCCTCTAGCATACGCTGGGAGAGGTTCAACCTGAACAGCAGGCTCTCCTGTTACACTCACTCTCTGGAGCAACTGCCCCTGCCCCTGGCTGCCTTGCTTGTGTTTGACACCTGCTTTGAGAGGCGGAGCTGGGATGTCTTATCAAGGGCACACCGTATCTTCTTCCGGCTGATGCATGCCCAAGTGTCAAGGTGGTGGGGTTTAGGTGGTAACACACCAAGGCTGTGCAAAACCACAGCTGCTCACCCATTTGGAGAAGAAGGAAATCAGGGAAGGGAGGGAGCAGAAGGGAGGGGAGGGGAGGGAAGGACAGAGGAGGGGTATGGAAGCCAAGGGAGAAGAAAAGAGGCTGTACTACTTCCTTCCCATCCAGTTGCATTTGCGATATGCATCTTGCGGACCTTGTAGCTTGGGCACTGGATGCCTGCAAACACATCTGTTCTGAGAGTTCACCAGGGGACCACTGGACTCCCACTTATCACAAGACCCCAAGGGCCTGGCATACCCTGAAACAATCTCAAACATCTTTCATTTTAAAAGCTTCTACTTAGAGAAATCCATCCAAAGCCACTGAAAGCAGCCATTGAGATCCCAAAATAAATAATGAGCTTTGTCCCTACACAAAGACTTTAACAAATCTGACCTAAATGGAAAGCATACCTCAGGCTGTCAGGTGTCCGGACCCATGTCATTGTTTAAGTAAACACAATGGCCTATTCACATGAATTAGCTAAATATTAATGCAGTCACTCAGATAGCATCAATTACTGCTCTGGAATGTCCTTTTAAAAAAAATAAAAGAAATCAACAAATAGGTGCTTACAAACCATTAGGCGTGATTTTCATGTTCTCTGAGATCAAAAAGTAGGGGCTGGCCTCAGGAACTAGGAATGTTCTTTTCCACTCTAAGCCATCAATGAGGCCACCATGGCAGGGGACTGACCCCCAGCCACACGCAATGCACTGTCCTGACTTGTGCCAGCAGCACGCTGGCAACCCAAGTTTTTGTCCTGGTAGCCAAGCCAAGGCATAACTTAAGGAAGAGGATAAAAGACCGCTGCTGGGATTTCTAGCAGGTCGCTGCTTTCCTAGAGTAAAACTATACGTAGAAAATCTGCTCTCACAAAAGAGACCCTGGCCGCTCACCACGGTGTGGGCGTAGCTTCTTGTCTCAGCCTCAGGGACCCACGGTGGGTGGGGGCACTATGAAACCCAATCACTCTGGGGCTGCAGCTGGAACTGAATTTCACAACAGTCCTCCAGGAGCCGAAAGGTCATCGAGCTAAGCTGTTCAAGGTGCCAGCGAGCCAGGAAAGGGCTGTCCCAATGCTCTACTGGGCTTCTGACTTTCTGGCCACTGCCACTCTGCTGAGTACTATGTCGTCGGTACAACAGCCCTTGCAACTGAGCTTCTGCTTGGGATGGCAAGTGTACATATTATTAAAAAAAAAAACATGATGCTTAGAAAAGGGATAAAGCTCTTTTATTATTCATAATAACAACACATTTAAAATATTTTATGGCTCTTTCTGATATAAACTCAAAGGACCTATATAATCTAGAAAAATAACACTCCTACAGGACCATCCTACTGTGCTTCCTTCTGTGGCAGTCTCCTACCTCTTCAGACAGTCTTGTCATGTAGCCCAAGCTGGTATCAAACTCAAGATCCTGCCTCATCCTCCTTGGTGCTGGAATCGCGGGTCCAACACTCCAGACTCTGCAGACTCTCCTCAATATTCCCTGCCATTTCCACAAAGTAACCATGTCCAAATGTCTAGGCATCAAAGAAGTAGCATATACATCCAGAGAAACAAGGACCAGGCATCTTGGAGGAGCCAAGCCAGCCTTTTCCCTACTGATGCTTGGGAGCACTTCAGCAATTCCATGGGGAGCAGGAATTGCTGCCAGGGAGTAAAAGCCTGCAGATGCAGAGTAGGTCCTGGTACCTAGCAGATGGCCACACGCTGGTTACTCAACAACCTGACTGGGATGGAATCTGTAAAGCCAAGAGCACACGAGGCTGCCTGAAATCAGGACCTCGAGCAGCTGCCTCCCTTAGGGATATGTGGCACACACTCCAAGTCACCTGACTCAAGGATGGAACCTCCAAACGCGGGAAACCGTGAAGTACACCGAGCCACTTGGGAAGTGAAAGAATGGACTTCACTTTGGCTCTGATGTTCACAGATCTCCTCATGGCATACACAGCAAAAGAAAAAAAAATGTCCTGTTAGTCACAAGATACAAACAACAAGCAAATCGAAAGAACAGCGAGAAGCAACCTAAGTAAAGTAAAATCCCGTCAGAAAGATAAAGGCAACCCACCGAGAACTCTCCTCCTTGATACCAGCTCTCATCACTTCTGGGTGATTGTGTTAAGTCAATTTTCACTCTACCAAAATGCAACTGAGTAAAGAGAGGCCCTAACTCCACTCACAGCCCTCCCAAGTACCCAATGGTCATCCTTCACCACTCTGTCCCACCATGGAGGCCCACACTTCCTCCTCTGTAAGGGTTGCTTCGTCATCATCAATGCCAGCTTCCACACTGGGTGTCCATCCTTGAAAGTCCACCTGCTGGTAGCTGCCAGCTAGCAAGCGGAGAATAAAGTAGGCCACGGCTTGGGCTGCAGACAGGGTAGGAGGACGGATGACTGGGCAAAGCTTTGCTATAAACCAGGGAAGCTGTTCTGATAAGGCTCTAATATTCTTTCCAGGCATCTGTGAGCTACGCAGGTATTGATTTTGCCAACAAATGGGAAGGCTACAGGGGTTTCTGGCCCTGCAATTTAAACTTAATGATAAAATGTAAGCTGCTGGGCCTACCCCATAAAAACCCTTACACGGCCCAGTATTGACATCTCAGGTTTACAAGCTGTTCTCTGTTCAGAACCTAAACACAAACACAGCCCAATATTTTCAAGGGAAAACTGGGACTCATATTACAATGTTCCTCCATTTGGCTTGATGGCTGACAAGATCAATGTCACCCAGAAAGGTTAAGTGATTGGATCAAGGTCACAAAGCCAGAGGCCGGACCAAGGCTAGCCCCGCGTCCCCAACTCCCTTAGCAATGCTCTTCAACCACAGCAGGCTGCCCTGTGAACTCTCCCACAGTAATTAAGTCAAAAGTTCAAGATTTATGTGAGCCGGGGACACTGATGACTGCCAACTTTATTTTTATTGATGCAGAAATTTTAAAACGCACGGGCTGTTTCAGCTCTTAGATCAAGTCTACCCAACTCCCTAAAGCCTCACTAAGGCCCCTGCCTTAAGTCTATAATTAGGCCTTTTAAAAATATCTCTAATCAGGACATCTGAATGCTATGCCCCCTGATATATATTCAGGTTTTGTTTGGGGGTTTTGTTTTTTGTTTTTTTTTTAATATCATTATCCCTTCCAGTAGACTGCCATTCATCAGCTTTTGGTTTGATATAAACTGAGAGAAATCAAATCTAGTAGAGTTAGAGATGGGCTGGGGGGTGGTGACTTAGAAAAGAGTGTTGTCTTAGTCACTGTTCTAGTGCTGTGAAAAGACACCGTGACCAAAGCAATGTTTTATAAGAGAAAACATTTAACTGGAGCTGGCCTCTAGGTTCAGAGGTTTAGTTCATCATTATCATGGAGGGGAGCACGGAGGAACGCAAGCAGACACGGTGCTGGAGAAGTAGCTGAAGAGTTCTATATCCTGATCTACAGGCAGAGAGAAAAACAGAGACCGGCAAGGGTTTTTGAAACTTCAAAGCCCACCCCCAGTGACACACTTTCTCCAACAAGGCCACACCTCCTAATCCTTCGCAAAGAGAGCCATTCCCTGGTGAGTAAATATTCAAATATATAAACCTTTTGGAGCCATTCTTATTCAAACCACCACAGGTACAGTTTGGCTTCTAGAAATCTCTATCAAACAGGCCACTGATCAGTGATGTGTTTTATCCAAAACACATAGTGGGTAGGGGTGGGGTATGGTCAGTCACTCACAAGAGAAATAACTACAGTGCCCTGGAAGGATCCACAGAATTCTTAGGGCCTGCTACAAGCAAGGCTGTTCCAACCACTGACAGTGTAGCTGGCCAGGGAGGGCCACTATCAGCGCCTTCTGTCCTGAGGCACCTGGACCCACCTACAGATGAGGTTTTCATTAGGAGGAATTTCCAGAACATTCGACAGCCTACCTGCTTGGTCTTTTCCACCCTTTTCAATTCCTACATTCACCAACTTGGATACCATCTCTTCTGAGTTTTAAAAAAAAAAAAAA
>LOEQ01000521.1:542360-552640 GCA_001685075.1 Bramus lutescens
GAAGAAGACTGTGTGCTCTGCTTTGGAATATCTCTGTCACTTGAGCATCTGTGGTACACCAGGTTCCAGTGAGGAATTTCAGAAACGGATCAGCCAGGCATAGTAGTTTATGTCTGTGGCCTGAGCTCATCTGGGGGGAGCAGGGACAGGGAGGATGGGGCGGGGAGCTGATATGAGCCTAGGAGCTCAAGTCCAGCCTGGGCAACAAAGGAAGACCTTGTCTCGAATGAACAGCAAACTGACGCTGTATGTGCCTGGCAGTCAATGAGTACAGTTCACTGTGATTTCACTTGGCCGAAAATAATAATGTTTTTTTTTCAATCAGAGAACAACCACAGAAGATACAGAGCGTCACCCTTGCAAGTCAACTCACCTGTGACATTCACCATGAAGTACCAAGTGTCACTGTCTACCGTGCTAGCTGAAGTACAAGCATAGAGGCCGGAGTCTCTAGGTGTGGCTCCTTTTATCTGCAAGTACTCCCCAATAAGCACTGTCCTATTGCTGGGCCCCAAGCGCACCCCATCCTTAGTCCAACTGATCCCCGCGGCATCTTTCAACAGGCAGTGCAACTCTAGCGAGTCCCCGGGGGCGACCGCGTACGATTCTGGTTGGGAGATTTGGTATTTGGTTGGTGGCTCTGCAGAACAGGTGGGAGAGAGAAGACAGAGGCAGATGGGAAGGAGGGAGAGGAGAGAAGGTCCAACAAAGGTCAGTGGAGGCCAGCTCTTTCCCAGGAGACACTGTTCTTGTTGTACAAACGGCCTCAGGAGGCGCCCAGCTCTCACCACACCCCAGAAGCCGGGAAGCAGCCCCCACTCAGACTTCTGACTGTCAGGACCTTTGTTGCGCCACAGACGCAGCCAGCAGAAGCTGTCCTGTGTTAGTTTGTTTCCACATACTGAAAATAGGGCTTTAAAAATCAACCACGCCCAGAGTAGGAGAATCCACCAGAAAAGTTTAAAGGGGATTGCCAAGCTAGTCATTCAACAGGACAGTGTGTGTGATAATGCTCTATCTCTCTCTCTCTGTCTCTCTCTCCCTCTCCCCCTCTCTCTCTCTTTCATACTGACTTAACTACTTATTTGTGTCTCACTTAGCCTGTTTTTCAATGAGAAATATCTCAAATTCAAGGGTAAACAGACTCATCTGCAAAACTCTTGGCCATTTGGAAAGTGGCAACCATTGGCTTACTCATTATTATTAGTTCTCAGGGTCTAATCAGTACTGAGCTGGCTCTGTACTGGGTGAGCTGGGAGACGGACGCTGTCTTTCTCAAAATGACAGATGCCTGGTGCTTTTAACATCAAAGGAAAGAAAAGGAGTGGATCCGTGACAATGAATGACTTTTGTAAATCAGCTTTTGGATAAGGATACTACCTACATTGTCCACCCCTCGTGCTACTAGTAAAGCCAGATCCATCTGCCCCAGTCTCTGGCCTCCTCAGCCTCCTCTTTTCTATAAATACAATGTCTTCTCCTCCACTCCTATTTAATCCAGCTCCTCCTCTGATGCCCAGATTACTCATGGCCCTCCATGATCCACCACCCCGTATCAGTCACTTGGCTGGGTATAAAAGAGGTCTCTCCCACTCTAAAGTCCATCTGCCTGCCCCCAAAACTACCAGAGTAGAAACATTGCCTATGAATGTCCTGACTTCCTGAGGAAACCTTCAAATCCCAGATGGAAACTCAATTCTGATAGGTCGTCATGCCTCATTCCCATCTCCACCTACGGACACCTTTGACATACACAGAGAAGGCAGCCATATTGAACACCAACACAGTCCTCAAAGAAATAGGGTGGGGTGAGACCACTGGCCTTCCTCGGGGCCAGAGTGACCCTGAGGGTTCATGAAGTAAGCTTTCATGCCCACTGTGAGATCTGTGAATGGTACCCAGAGTCCCAAGCCCAGAAAACACAATGCTTTCCGTCCACTCTGGGACAATTCCAGATCTGGGTAGCAACATCACAAGTCAGTTATTCTTCCCAGAACCCACTCAAAAGAACAAATCTCCCACATGACTAAAATACAGTCCATTCATACTTTAGTCTCACTATTTAATAAACATCTGGTCCAAGAAATAGCAGCAACGCAGCAGCAGCAGCCAACTCAAGGGGCCCGAGGCTTTTCATGGGGAATCCCCTCCAAATGCACACGAGCCAAGAGGGGCACAGGCATTAAACAGCGTGTGAATACAGAGAGGGAAACCCACCTGAGGAAGGAAACAGGAGTTGATGAAAGATAGAACCACCCCCCAACACACACACACACACACACACACACACNTTGATGAAAGATAGAACCACCCCCCAACACACACACACACACACACACACACACGGGGGTCGGGGAACAGAAAGCAAGCCCCAACTGACAGTCAGGTAAGGTTTCCAAGGCTTGCTTCTCTCATTCACCCACTGTTTGGTGAACACCTACCACAGGCCAAGGTTTGTTCTGTATGGTCAGGAAGCGACAGGAGACAAGGTGGAGGCCCTGCCCTGGTGGACCTTCCCCTTGGAGTGGGGCAAAAGAAAGCAAACAGAAAATTCACAGAAAACATGAAGGGTATAAGGTGGTCTTAGGGGGAGGTACCTCGGCAGCAGTCCACCTGGAGATGGTGGACAAAGGCCCTGTGGGTTACGGAAGCCAGCACTTGCCTTGGTAAACAAAGACTTCTCCAAGCAGTACCAAACTCCTTCAGGTGTGTATTGTCTGGGGCTATGATGTAGGAGGGTCATCTGATTATGTGTTACTTTCATTGGTTAATAAAGAAACTGCCTTGCCTTTTGATAGGACAGCCCTTAGGTGGGTGGAGTAGACAGAACAGAATTCTGGNAGCCGTGTGGGAGCTGGGCCAGATGAAAAGCAGGCCTGCTCCCCTTTCACTACAGGGCTGCTTTTGTATTGCAAGGGCAGACTGGAGTCATTGCAAAAGAGATCTCCTGGCCTGCAAGCCCCAAGCATCCATGGTGTTGCCCTCACAGAAGGTATTCCAGCTTCTGCTGCAGGGGGTGATGGGAGAAGCAGCCACCCTATGTGCTGACAGGGAACACACAAAGCCAAGTTTGAAAGCTGTTGAGAGTTCGGTTGGAAGGTTCTCAGGTCAGGTCTCAGGCCTGTTTAAACCAACAGACAGCTGAACTGAGCAGCTAACAGAATGAGGGAGAGGCGAGTCTGGCAAGATGGCTCAGAGGATGAAGGAATGCTTGCCTCAAGCCAAAAAAAAAACTGGTCCCCAAAACCCATGAAAAGGCGGAAAGAGAGGAGAAAGCTGATTCCACAGAACTGCACTCTGAACTCCATATACACAACATGGCTCATGGGTCCATACATCATACACACTCAACAATAATGATAATAACAAGAAGATGTAAAATAAAGGGTTTATAGTTTTTAAGAGCAAGGAAGAGAAATATGGAGAGAAAGAGGGGCTCAATTTGACCCCAACTCTCACACCATAGGACCCTCTAGTCCCAGCATCTCTGAATGAAAGATTCAAGCAACATTAGAAAATAACAGGGTCCTAATGGTTACCCTAGCCACTGAGAAGCCCTTCCTCCACAAAGGCTCAAGACTTGCTGAATTCAGGCTGCACAACCGGACCACGCTGGACTAATTCGACCTCCTGTGCCACCATTTCTAGCTCTGCCATGAGAAACACAGGATGAGGGGGGCTCTCAGGTAGGGCAGAACACTGATGTTTAGTAAAGAGGCCCTGCCCAGGGTGCAGGAGGACACCTGAGTCCATTTCCTCTCTGCCCTGCATAGCCTCTCAGCCACAGGGCCCTCAAGATACAAGAATATCCAGGCATTGTATGGAAGGCACCAAGGAGCCACCCACTGTGAACTTGATCCTGCAGCCACAACCCACCGAGCTGATGTCAGTCATCACACTGCTGTTCTAAAGCTGAAGGTGTTCGCCATGGCTGTGCACTACGCTGTGTTCGCAGAGGAAGGCGGAAGCCACTGAGTTTTATCTCAAGACTTCAGGGATGGGCTCGCATCTCAGTGAATGGTGGGGACAGCCTGTCATGCTCAAAATAGGTTCTGATTTCTAGCAGGATCTCTCTAGCTTCCCCAGAAGATGATTGACTTCTGAGATAGTAAAGTAGCGTCCACGAACACATAAGACTATGAAATCAAGACATTCTAACGTCAAGGCCTCCTCCAAGGAGGATAAGGCAGGAAGCACAACTCCTCTGCCTCTGCAATGGCCTTTTCACAAGAAGACGCACTTAGGGGGCAGCAGCATCAGTAGTAAGCCATGCTACTTCCTCCACCTCCTCCTCGGGTATCCTAATAAGGAGGGAGAATGGGTAAAATAAAAGCAAAAGAGGGGGGAAAGAGAGGGAGAGGGTCAAACACTGTAGAGTGAGGGACGAGATAATAGAGAAGGACACTATAATAATAGAGAGATGGGCAGAGACATAATAAAGAGGGAGAAAAGCCAAAGCCATGGCATCCCAGGCCATCCAATGTTCCCAGTGATCCAGCTGGTAGGTTCCTGCAAATGGAACACACATGAGATGCATCATGGACCAGGGTACTAAGAACATGGGATCCAAGAGGCATCCTGGGAAGAAGCCATCCTGCTCCTGCCTGGCCCTGGAGACTCACTTGAGAGCAGAAGTCTTCTCTTCTGTGCCCAAATCCTTCAGGGACCTTCACACAACACTTGCTTCCTAGAGTCCTACAGTATTACCACTCTACACCATAATCACTTCACAGTGTCCAACAAGAGGCCAAGATCCCCAAAGACACCGCGCTTACCACCCTCCACCTGACTTTCCCACTCAGGTGGCCTTCTGACACAGGCCGCTCCTTGCCTGACTGGGTCAGGCTGCTCTGTGTAACACGTGACAATTGACATAGGGCAAGGAACTCCCTGGGAAATCCAAACAGTCCCTTTTATAGCAATATCAACATTTCCTGGACTCAATATTTCTGATGCCATGCATGGCTTACCGCTCATTCCCTTCTCCTCAGAGCACTCCCTTCCAAGCTCCCTCCTCTGCACGCTCCACAGCACAATGGGCAGAAAGTTCCAGAAGCTACTTCTCTTGACACCAAATGCTCTTTCAGAAGTTTCCATAGACAGAAAGCGTGCTCTCATACATTTTTCATAATTAAATGGAAACTTGGAAAGACACACAGAAGCTAGGCCACACATTGTCACTGTTACCTAAACTCTCTGAGCAAACAAGGTGACATGTGTACTTTCTGGGAGGGACCCACTCAGCTGTTTCTACCTGCTACAAACACCACAGTGGCTGGAGGCTTTCTCCTGTGTTTCTGCCACAGCCCTAACCCCTTGAGACACGCCAGCAGTGAGCTGGGTAGTAAGTAGGTGTGTTTTCAGTGAGTTGACTACTATGATAGTCAGAGGGGGGAAAAAAAAGAAGGTTCTTCAGGGCATCAAAGATCAATAATGAAAATACCAACAGTGTTGGGGCACAGTGGTACTGGGTGGGCATGTAAGAGGTTGGGTTAGGAGAGTCATACATTCAAAACCTATACTGGCTTCAGAGTGAGTTCAAGGCCTACCTAAGGTACAGAATGCATTCACAGGCATTGAAAAAGCACATCTATGGCCCTCACCCTGGCATGAGCCTCCTTCTTGTGCAAGACACCCCTCAAGTCACTATGCCTTGGAAGGCAACAGGGATTTCAAAATAAGGGGCTTCAGACCCAGGTGAAAGGAAAATGAGGCAGAATCTTCCTAATCCCCCAAGTCCTTCTGCAGAACCAGGTAGGTCATGGCCTCTGGGTGGGAGCTACCTGGATGTCACCAATGGCAACTTGTGTTTACCCTCCTATAACCGAGCAGATTGGGTTGACTTGCTACGTGTGAGCCACCGTAGGAAGGGACCCTGCAGGAAGTAGATGAGGCTGGAAATGAGGAACCGCACAGGACATGGATGGACTTCTCCCTCAGCACCAACAGGGTGGCCGTCTTGAGGCTCCCAAACAGCTAGGGCGGCTAGAAACAAGAAGCTGCTTCAGGTAATGCTTTCTGTTGCCAAGCCAGCGATAGCAGCACTTCAGACTGTCACTTTTTATAATGTTTGCCTATAAACTTTTCCCGTGTGGTTCCTGAAATGGCGCCCAAGTGCAAACAGAGAACAGATGGGAGCCCAAGGCCTGCCCTGGCCAATCATCTCCTGCAGAATGCATGGCAGATTCTCACCGCACAGGGAGGAGGAGACACCTCTGCAGACTGCCTCTGGGGCAACTAACCACACCATATTTCACACATCAAGCCACTTCTAGGGTGTCCTCAGGGAGACTCGACTTCCGGAGACTATATCAGAGTTAATGAATGATACAGCAGGTACCCCAAGCAGCCTCACTTTGGGATCAGGGTATCTGATCCCAAAACACATTCCTCTAGAAGGGAGAGAAAGGGAGATTGGAACAGGTTCACCTTGAAGAGGGAAATGCAAGGGGGAAAGGGGGAAGATGGGAAGAAAAGGGTAGAGGGGATGCAGGGGAAAGGAGTGGAGGTGGAGAAGAGGCGGTCCCATAGCTGTGTCCTGTCAGGGGACTGGGCTGCCCAGCTCAACTGTCCCCAGCCACCTTCCAGCACCCCTCTAGACCATCAGGGCGGCACCAGGAACACTGCGGCAGAGGACAATAACATGGCCCGGTGCTCTCCCAGACCATGCCATCCAGTACAGGACAAATAAACACCACAGGCACAGGACTGCCAAAAGACTTGATGGAGAATGGGAATCAAGCTGCCAAATGTCACTGCAAAGTCACAGGACACCAGGTTTGTGACAGGCGAGTAGCAGTGAGTTGGCCCACTCTGTCCTCCAGGCCACAAAGATGCCCTGTAGTGGCCTCTCCACGGTCCTGGTGAGCTGTGTTCACTGATCACAGAACAGTGTACGGAAGCTGAAATGTTCTTTGTCAAAGTCAAAGGCGTCTAGAAAGCAAGGCAGGTGACACCAGGCATGCCCACCTAGGTTTTTAGAAACCTGTGACATGTGGCAGCATTGGGACCTTGGAAGAGCCCTATCTGTAAATTTTTTTTGCATGGCATGGTTAGCATGGAGCTGGCACCAGAGCTCAGTATAAGGGCAAAGGTCCTTTGGTGGAGTCAGAAAGAACCACCCTGGTAGCCTGTCCTTAGACACAAAGGCGACATCCCAGAGCTGGCTCTGCAGCTCCTGCTGGTTCAGAGTGTCCCCTTTACAAGAATCAACTTGCAAATCCTTATATCAAACTTAGGCCTTATAAGGCCTTGATACAATTCATTCTTAAAGAGAGGAAGGGGGTCAACACCCACACAGGACAAAGATGGAAGTTCTCAACCTAAAGAAATATTGTTGCATAAAATGGGGGGAGGGGAGGAAAGAGATGTAAAGGCTGGGGAGAGGAGAAAGGTGAACAGGCTGCCAAGGCTTTCTGTTTACAACCGATAGCTGGAGCACCTATTGGGACACATGATGGGACTGCAAACGCCTTGTGTTGTGTCTGTGTCACCCTCACTAATAGCTACCTCAGCCACAGTAGCCTGACAGCCCCAGAAACTCTGGGGTGGCTCAAGCGGCCCCATCTGAGAGGACCAGTAAGCAACAGTAAATGCTTCCAATATGGGAACCATTACACATTACGTATTTAGGCACGCCTCTCGTAATTTAGTTTTGGCTTTGAGAAACAGGGTGAACAGCCCTCTGTGTTTGAAAGAAATTATGCTAAGCTCAGGAGAAAATGAAAATATAAAAGGGGCAAAGGAGCCTAAGAATGCCCTTGCTGAAGACTGAGTTACTGTGCCGCCCAATACCTGGACTCAAAATGGCAGTTTCACTCCTCCGTCTGCGGCCCCTCCCCCACCCTACCCTAACATGTGATGATACTGTGTCCACGTGACAAAGAGACGATTTCACTCCTGGTCACAACATACGTACTCAATTCATTCATTGACACAAGTGAAATTCCCACTGGGCTATGGGTAGAAATCAAACCAGCGCAGTCCACACAAATCCCCTAGGTATTGATGCTTTGCTTGAGCAAGAACTGCAAAATGGAGCCTTTTGTTCAGAGAGTATATCCCAAGGAACTCAGCCGTGGGATTCCACAGCACCCAGGAAGTAGAAACTGGCATTACAAGTTATGTCAAAGCACCTAGAGCTGGTGGCTCAACGGTACAAAGAGGAGTCTGTATCCAATCTGGCTAGCCAGACCCAGGTCCCCTGCGTGCTAAAGGCACACTTGCAGAGAAAGCGCGGGCTCCCTAAGGTCTGCAGGACTCCTTGGGATGTGTTGTTCTGGAAACCTTGCCACCTAGGGCTGGATCCACAGACAGGCAAATGCCACCGGGCAACTTTGGTGAGTCTCAGCTGTGGGAGCAGGTGTATGCTTGCTGTAGCTATCGCATGAAGCAACGGGGTAAGGAAGTCTAACAAGGCAAAGTCCTGAATGGAATGTATCTAATCTACAGTGCACAGTCTTAAGGTCTACTGACTTGTCTCTCTGGAAAACTAATTTACAACCTTTCCCGGGTCCCACATTCCTACCTCCCCCCTCCCCACATGCATCCACCAGCCAGAGGGTATACTGTCCCCTTTCCCCAAACTGCCACTCCACCGGAAAGGCTCCTATGCAGCTTTCAGAATCCAACCCAAATGGCACCTCTATGAGATTTCCTGATTCCTACTATGACAAATGCCATTACCCGTCTCCATGACGTCACAGCCTTTGTTTTATCCACGTACTATGCGCAACAGGCAAATGCATTCACCCCTAACCCAATAGTCTGCTGGAGAGATTCTAAGAAGATGGGAGGAGGGGAAATAAATGCAAGGATCTTGGTTTATTGTGCATAAGGACCACCTTCCAGGGCCAACCTCAGGCATGGGCTAGGTTCTCATGGGCTCTCAGAGGAGAACAGCACCGCCAGTTCAGAAACCTTTTGTACCAGACCAGGGGCCTGCCGCTGTCAAGAATGAACGTGGTCACCTTGAACAGCACCCTGTGGCCGCTGAGACACCAGCAAGGCCAGCTGCTGGCAAAAGGCAGCACAAAGAGAGTCCAAGGGAAGTCCCTCCCACACCCTGATGTAAGGAGCACACGGAGAGAAAGCACTCTCTGTATAGTAGGGCAAGCGCCCTACCTGCAGTCCTGCCTGCGCTGGCCAGGGGCCACCTGGGGCTTGGGTGCATGGGTCACAACCTGATTGTAGCAGGTCAGCCCATGAATCAGCNAACCTGATTGTAGCAGGTCAGCCGATGAATCAGCTGAGGATTTATGCAGCCCCATGAGAATATCCACTTGCATTCCTCTGATTCCAAACCAGGGTTTTCTCTCGAACGAACAAATCTGTCATCTCTTACGTATGCTGCTTCCCTGCATGGGAATTCCTGCAAGGTTCTCAAGTGGAACTAAACATCTGAAGGTCTTGGGAGGTTTCTCCTCACCCAGGCCATGTCTAATACCTGCTTCAAGAAGCTAGTGAGCCAAAGACATAGGGTCTACTGTGCCTTTGGGGGCTGCGGAGGGGATGGCTCAGTAGGTAAGGTGCTAACTCTGCAAGCATGACTTTGATTCCCCAGAACCCACAAATTAAAAAAAAAAGGATAGTTGTAATGAGAGGACAAAGACAGATACATCTATCTTAGCCTATATGGTGAATTCCAGGTCAGTGAGAGACCCTGTCACTAAAACCAAGATGGACACCATCAACAACACCAGAGGAAAAGCAAGTGAGGTCACCTTCTAACCTGCACACAAACGCAAAACATACATGTGCTTGTACACACACACACCCCTGCTATTCATCCAGTCAATGAATACACACACCAGGTCACAACCTGTAGGAAGTCCTTACAGCCAAAGACGCCAGCAGGCTGTTATCATAACCGCCCAGATGCTAGGGATGAGGCCTCTGACACCAGACAGGCGACAGGCCCAAGAATCATGGTGCCTAAGTCAGCTACAGCTTGAGGGCCTGCTAGCGATGAGCTGGGGTAATTGGCAGGTGTTCCTGAGGCAGAACTACATTCCAGAGACCAGTTCTCTGGGACCTCATGTTGCCTGTGGCTCTTTCGAAGCTGCACCTGGAACAAGCTTGCCTCTCTGACTCTGAGATAAACATCCAATAAGTGGCATCCACTCAAGTGGAGATATTTGCCCTCTAATTCCCTTAAGGGGCAGATCGATGCCCAAATCCGTCCGCCTGGTAAGTACTTTCTGAATAAAAGAATAGTTTTAAAGTGGTCTGGCTACAAAAGGCAGGGTTAAGAGGTAGCCCTAGAGGGCAGGCTGCCTCTG
>LOEQ01000521.1:570482-586858 GCA_001685075.1 Bramus lutescens
CCTCTGGAAGAGCAGTCAGTGCTCTCAACCTCTAAGCCATCTCTCCAGCCCGAAGTAGTGATTCTTATGATGCAGCTGCCTCTTGAATTCCAAAGAACATGAATGGATGAGGATGGGACAGACACTAGGGTACTTACAGGGATTTCCAGAAACTTTGTTAGCTGGGAGAGGTAACGTGTGTTCTTCTACAATAACCACCAACCAACCCACAGGTTACTATCCCCCCCCCACACACTCCCAGGGCCATCAAGGGACTGAGCTTGGAGCCTGCTGTGGCTGCACTATCATTATTGTGCTATTACTAATAGTTAGTAAGGACCTCCATTAATAGATTCTGGAGCCATCCCTGCTGGCATGCTCTTTCACACCAGCAGAACAGCCCAATGAGAACCACCTTGAGAGGTCAGCATTGGCACGGTGGTGTCCTAGGTTGCTCAGAACATGGAGGCAGGGAAGGGAGTAAGGCACCTCAGTGCTGGTCAGTACCTCCTTACTCCTAAAAGGCGTAAATGCACCGGTCATGCAAATCTAATAACGTGCACCTCCTCTCTCTGGAGTCCACACAACAGTGGTATCATTCTTCCTCATTTGCTGGATATTTGAATAATTTCATTTAAAAAAAATAAAAGCAAGTAGAGGAGACTCCACAGGTGAATGGTGTGGGCTTTCATCTCAACACTGCCCCCTTCTGCCCTGTGCCCAGTAGGCAGGGAGGAGTTCCTGCCATCTGCTCACCTGACTATGAGAATGGACCCAGTTAGTTAGCTGCTTAGCCAAGCAGCCACCTGGTCAGCCAGGATGCTGTGAGTCTCTTGGTGGTTGACAAGCAGCACGGGGTAGCAGAAACAGCTCTAGGTCCAGGCACCCCAGGTTTGGCTTTCACCCCACGCTTGTCAAAGGGCTGTAGAATGCTATACTCATCACTATTTGCATAATTGAGGTGCCCTCCCCCACTGCATCCATGCCTCCCCTCTATCCTAAAGGATAAGCTCTCTGATGATCTCTTGAGGTTCTTCTGGCCTACACCTTGAGGTCCAAAGAAGCTGAGAGGTTGTCATTTACCTGTCACCTAAGGGCATGCTGTATTTCAAGAACTCTGCGTGGAAGAACTGACGGCTGCCTGTGAGCGCTGCTGTTGACCCCTGCCTACTCATCATGAGCCTCTACCGGAAGACTCCTGGCCCATTGCTGTTCAAGAGCAATGGATGGCATGTCGTTTCTTGGCTGCAAGCCTCCAGGCCCTTCCATCGTCATCCCTGCCCTCAGCACACAGGGACTACCTCCACGACAGCAGTCCACCCCACACCCCATCAGCAGACTGCACAGAAGTTAGGCATATACTTGTACCCCAGTGCCGAACAAATAGGAAGAGATTCACTGTTGCGTTCAATTCTACCGTTGATTCCCACCTGCCACACATCCCCGCCTGGAGCCCTGTGCTCCAATTTGGTAGCACTAGCCATGTTCTGAGAGTTCCAAAGCCATGTGTAGCTACGGTTGCCGTGGTGAACAAGAGACGTAAGAAGCTATTGCTCTCATGACACCATGCTGGATGGTACAGGCCAAGCCCTTGCTTAACCTCCTCCTCCTCTGGGAGGCCTTCAGGAGTTGTTCCTTCCTACCCAAACCCATCTAGACTGCTCCCATGGTCTGGATAGGAGCATCTTGCCTAGCCAATAGGACTCAGGACAGTGGTCTCACCCTTCCTAATGCTGTGACCCTCTAATACAGTTCCTCATGTTGTGGTGACCCCCCGGCCATAAAATCATTTCATTGCTACTTCATAACTGATATTGCTGCTGTTATGAATCATAATGTAAATATCTGTGTTTTCTGGTGGTCTTAGACAACCCCTATGAAAATGTTGTTCTACCTCCAAGGGAGAGAGTCAAGGCCCACAGGTTGAGAACACTCACTGGTTTAGGAGAATGCACTCTACTGATTAACATGGAACCAGCATCAGAGAAACACTGGGGAGATTTTGTTCAATAAATACAATGTTTACTGTTGACCTCGTGAACCTGTGTCCTGCATTACCGTCCCACCCTGAGACCCCCCCTTAAGTCGGCCCTTACTCTCGGAGAAACTTTCTATGGGCCTCCAGCTCCCTGCACTGAGGTTCACTGTTCCCTCTAACCCTTGGAAATTCACAACTGTGCGTGCCCAGTGAGAAGAGCATTCTGAACCCAGATGGCCCTGGTCCCGGGGCAAGCACAGCAGAGATGCACCTTGCACAATGATCCTGGAGAGAGGAGCAGGGTGGCGAGTGTTAGACTACCACAGCTAGAAAGACACAGCCTCTGCCTCTCCGGGTTCACAGGGCCTGGCCTGCCTGCCATGCGAGAGCAGTTTGGTGAGCTGTGCTTGTAGCTGCCCGGACTGCAAATAGATTCTCGCTGATTGATGGGGACTGAAACATAGCCTCCTCCAATCTCTTCATGGGGTGCCCGGGAAGCATATTTCCGTGAGGTTTTACACAGTGAGGTCTACCTGAAAATTAGGGAGAAAAAGCCATTTTAGGGCAAGACTGACTTAGCTATGTGTCATTTTGTTTGCAGTGACCCAGTTTCCATGGTGCGGGCCTCCTTTTCTGCCGATTTCTGCTTTTTCGTCCGTTATTCTGTTTCTCGAGGATGTGTGCCTATTTTGTCTAACTGTGTAAAGAAGTTGCCTTAATAAATCAAAAGGGAGGAAGCTGCTGCTGCCAGGATCCTGCTGAACTCAGAGAAGGAGGCAAGGAATGCAGAGCAGGGTGGTGCATGCAACCACAAGACTTGCAACCCTTTTAGGGTCCCAGAGCTCTTGTATTTTGTCCCAGTTAGGGAGAAAAGCCCCCAAGGAGGGGGAGATTTCTTTCACAGATCTCTAAGAACAGCGTTGAGCAAAAGTTAACTTCTTCTCTGAGCTGATATTCGGGGACCCAGGAAGCAGGTGTCCGGAGGTAAAAGAGACTTAGGACCTCAGGCGTGAGTCTGGGGGCTCTTTGTTCCTCAGGCTCTGCACAAGGAGGTAAATTAGCAGCGGACGCTAGCACCCCCGTGTGGCCGTGGGCGTACCTGCGGGCAGAAGAAGGATGGGCACCAGGGAAGCCAGCACACTGGTTATGGGTGGCCTGGTGGGTTGGTTGCAAGAGAAGGGTTTTCCAGAACTGTAGGAACATGGTCGTGCCCACACTGCTCCCGGCTTCCAGGGGTTCCTGCTGTGCAGCTGGTGCGGTGGTTGGTAGGGAGGTGTGTCTGCAGTAAGAATTAAAGGCTTGCCCGGTCCCAGCTGAGATGGGCTATCTGGGGCTGGCAGCCAGCCTGATAGACGAGCATCAGCAGGCCAGGGTGTTACTACCTTTTCTCTGTCCAAAGGGTGGCTGAACCCCCCGAGATGCTGGTCCACATGCCCTGGCTGTGGCCCTATCTCTTTCCCTGGATTAGCAAGATTTCGAACAAACTCTGCAGCTTTGCTTTAAGCTAGAGTCTAGCCCTTGGCGTGTCTAGTTGGAGTTTGTTTGCACTGTGGCCTCCAGGCCTGAGGTCCCCAGCTCCCTTCCACCAAGCTCCCTACTCAGGGCTATGTTGTGGTGAAAACACAACCATCCTTCCGGTCCTGGGGACAAACTGTATTGTCTCTCTCCTTGCTAAGATCAATTACCTGAGAAAAGTAACTTAAGAAAGAAAAGGTTTCTTTTGGATCAGCATGGCAGCGGGGGCAGGAAGCAGCTGGTCATTTTGCTCCAGTCAGGAAGAAGAGAGCTCGGTTTCTCCAGTTTATCCAGTCCAGGACCCCCGCCCCGCCCCACCTCCCATAGAATGGTGACAATCACATCTAGTGTGTGTCTCCCTTCCTTAGTTAATCTAAATATTCCCTCACAACTATGCACAGACACTAGTTTCCATGGTGATTCTAAACCCAATCGAATTAGTAGTCAAGGCTGACTGGCCATTCCAGATGCCTTTAGGATCCCAGCCAGTTCTGCTTTCTCTCCGTCAGTCACCTCATCCAGAAACGGGGCCACTACCTTCATTGTCCAAAAGGTCACTCTGAGTTTTGGCAGGTCCCCATTAGCAGGATCATGACTTAGCATGTTCTTAGCATGTTCTTAGCATGGGGCAGGAAGGAGGGCTTTCCAGCAGACACTCACTGGGTGTTTCCTGTCCTGTCAACTCCATGGTCTTTGAGGGTTATCGGTTTTCAAACCCTGTGAGGTATCCCTAGGTGATCGCTGTTAAGAAAATCTACCGCATTGGGAGCTCAGCCAGGAACACTGCCAGGGGGAAGTGGATGCTGACAGTGGCTCCTGGGGTTGCATCCCTGGCTGACTGTAGGGGTATGACTGCATGAACCTGGGATGTAGAATCCAGCCATAATGGACTTTGTGTCTGACCCTTCTTCCCACAGATCCATGTGTACAGTGAGGTACAAGCCATTCTGCAGATCTTCAGGTCCTATGTCTATGGATTCAAGTACTTCCCTGCCCACCAAAGGCAGGGTCTCTCTGTGTAGCCCTGGCTGTCCTGGAACTCACTTTGTAGACCAGACTGGCCTTGAACTCTACCTGCCTCTACCTCCCAGGATATTAGAATTAAAGGTGTGCACCACCACCACCTGGCTCTGTGTCCATATATTCAACTGAGAGAGATATTTGGCAAAAAAATCTGCTTTTAATGTGAACATATTTTGTGTGCTGTGTCATCATCCCCAAACCATGCAGGAGAGTGACTCTTTGCATTACATTTACATTGTCTCCAGTATCACAAGTAATTTAGAGACTATTTACAGTTTACTGGAAGATGTGCAGTTTATATGCAAACACAATAGCATCACACATAAAATAGTTGGGCAAGCATAGATCTGAGTATCTGTAGGTGGCCATGGAGCCAGCCCCTCACAGACAGAAAAGGACACATGGAATATTGATATCTACTTAACAATCCGTAGGGACTGAAAGTACTGGTAAAGGGCTTTGCTCTCTGTGAGCGATGGATCTGATGTAGGATGTCCCTCTGTATGCTGTGAATATGTTCTGTTGCCATTGGTTAATAAAGACACTGACTTGGCCAATAGTGAGGCAGAATAGAGCCAGGCAGGAAATCCAACCAAATACAGGGAGAAAAGGGGTAGAGTTAGAGAGATGTCAGGAGCTGTGGGGAAGCAAGATGTGAGTTAACAAAAGCCATGAACCTATAATAATAGAAGTGGGTTAAGTTGTGAGAGCTAGTTAGTAATAAGCCTGAACTAATAGGTCAAACAGTTTGCAATTAATATTAAGCTGCTGAGTGGCTATTCGGGAGCTGGCAGGCAGAAGAGAAACTTCCAGTTACATGGATTCATATTCTTTGCATCACTTCCATACCAGAGCCTCTGGCCCACCCTTGCTGGAGCCCTATTCTAACCCTGTCCTCACTTCCTGCTGGTTCTCTCTGCAGGCCGATGTTAGGCAAATGACGTGGTCCTCCCGAGCTCCTGTATCCCTATTTGTGAACTATGACCTATAGATATAACTGGTTTTGAGACTATCGGTAGGCTTTTGTTTACACTGTCTAGGGCAGAGTGCTCCCTCTATTTCTGCTAACAGACCCTCCACATAGCCCAGAAACCCACCCTGTTGTTAGTTTCTCTGACAGCTGGAAGAGACATCTTTATCACTTATAATTCCCATTTGTGCCATTCTCTAAGTAGGGGAAAAGATCCATTTGTTTTCTTTATAAAATTCCTCAATGTGCTGAAAAGAGGCTTAGAAACCATTGTTAGCCTCATTTCCTCCAAATGTGACACCACTTCTGAACTCTGAGGAATGTGTTTGCCCAATCTGATATATATATATATATGATTCCTTATATCTAAATTTGAGGTAAACAGCAATTAATTGTTTTTATTGTATTTACTCATATAGCATCATATGAGCAAACATCACATGGGATATACATACATCAAAGCATTACTCATAATTTATTTGAAATACTGATTTAACTGAATATCTGGTATTGAATGCAGCCTCCTTGTGCTGGGTCGGAGTCTGTCTCATTGGTGTCCTACCTTGCTTTTCTGCTGCTATGGTGAAACACTGACCAGAAGCAACTTGGGAGAAGGCTTATTTCACCTTTTATATTATATATGGTTCATTGTGGAAGAACATTAAGGCAGGTGCTCAGGGAAGAAACCTGGAGGCAGGAACTAAAGCAAGGACCATGGAGGGATGCCACCACTGGCTTGTTCCCAGATGCACAATTAGCTACCTTTCCAAGGATGGTACCACCCACAGCGGACTGGGCCCTCCTGCATCAATTAAGAAAGTGCCCCATCTATATGCCCACAGGCTGATCTGATGTAGGCAATTCCCCATTCGAGGTTCCATCTTCCCATGTGACTTTAGTTTGTGTCGAGTGGACAGTAAAACCAAGAAGGACACATGTGTAGAGTGGCTGGAGCAAGTCCAAGGGAGATGGACAACTAGAAGCCTTCCATTCTGGGTTTACACAAGAAGAGCCTTGTGGGGATGGGAGGGTGGGTCTGAAGAAAACTCTGTAATGTCTTTCTTGGGTTCTGTTTCCTGGGACACTGCAGAACCCAGGCTTGCTCCATAGTGCCTAGTGTACACACTGATATTGCTGTCCGTACCTTTGGTGGTAGTTGCAATCACAACTTTTAAACCCAAGCTTTCTGTTCAATGAGCTACCACCCTGAGGTTGAACCTGAACCACTGAAAATGCTGGGATAGTTGGTTGTCAACTGTGTATAGAGCATATCCACCAGATCTTGCCACCATGATGGTCACTATGGAAACCCCCACCCAAGACACCAGCTCCTCCAGGAGTCACAACAGATTCTGTATGACTCTCAGGAGGAAGCCTGACCACTGTCCATTCCTCAGCATGCAGGGACCATATGCTCCAAGAATGATATACCATTGGTTCCCTGGGTGTTTTTGCTAAGTGATCTGGGGACCTAGAAGGGATGGGTACCAGCCTATTATGGCACTCCTCTAAGCCTCCATGTCTCTTACTCCCCATCATGACAAAGCTATAGGGAGCTCGGTTACAAAAGGAGCCTTTGTCCTCAAAGGAGCCAGAGGAAGTCCTGCTCCAAACATATCCTGCCTCCAGCTCCTTTATTTCTAAGACCTCGGCCCTGTTACTGGCTCTGGTCCTCCGAACATGCTTTCTGTTGGGATATTTTCACTATTGACAGCAGTTTCTGGTGACCCCACCAGTGTTGACCACACCTCTACCTCATCATTTTTACCTTTCTGCCAACTGTCTTATCCCCAGACCCCACTCTATCTGAGTTCCAGGACACCCATGGTTACGAAGAGAAGCCCTGTCTCAAAAAAAAAAAGATGATGATAGATAGATAGATAGATAGATAGATAGATAGATAGATAGATANTAGATAGATAGATAGATAGATAGATAGATAGATACAGACAGACAGATAGACAGATAGAAAACCACATAAAGGTGCTCTCGCAGGCCCATGGACCAGAAGTCTGGGTGGGCTCTGCTGCTCACAGAGGATCTGGGGAAGCCTCTACATTAGCACAGGGTATCAGCTAGATTCTGCTCTGGCACTCTGGATCTCAGGGCAGATTCCTCATGCATTTAGCAGGAAGCATGTCTCAGCTCCTCCCTGTATTTTCCAAGTCAGCAGAACATACAAGTGCCTCTCAGTGCCATGTAGTGCTGATCTGATAGGCCGTCACATATCTTTGCCCAGCAGGAAACATTGCCCCTTTTGTTCACCTGCTTGAAGAGAAGCCCCATTCAAATAACTTCACAGTGTAAGGAAACTCTAATTCTCTCCCATCTGAAAAGTCATCTTTACTGGATTTGGGGTATTCAAGCAGGGACATCCTGGGGGGGGGGCAAACAGAGAATACACCTTGCTACAGAAAGAAAAAAAAGAGAAATATTCTTCTCCTGGAGTTTCTGTAACAAAAATCAATTGGCTGGAACATAAACTAACTGTCTCACGCGTGCTGGAGGCTGCAAGTCCCTGGTAAAGGTGTCTGTGGGACTTTCCGAAGGCCATCGAAGACTCCTTCCTTCCCTTTTCTAGCTCCTAGGGGTCACCTGCACCCTGGGCCACCCCAAACATTCTTAGGGCTCCATGACTTATACCTCCATGCTTCAGTTGCTGCAACTAGTGTCACTTTATTGGCATTCCTCCTGTGTGTCCTTGGTTA
Organism: Bramus lutescens; assembly: GCA_001685075.1. Taxonomy (NCBI): domain Eukaryota; kingdom Metazoa; phylum Chordata; class Mammalia; order Rodentia; family Cricetidae; genus Bramus; species Bramus lutescens. The sequence goes on from LOEQ01000521.1 coordinate 578,656, forward strand.
ACTTGCCTCTTAGAAGGACATCTGTCCTACTGAGCGAGAGCCAATCTTAAGGAACCTATGTTTTGATGACACTTGTGAGACCCCACTGTCAGACAGGAATATATTCCTAGGTGCCCCAAAGATAATACTAGGAGAGCGTTCAGCACAGGGCTAACTGTTGTGGGAACTCATCCCACCAATAGCCTTGGGGTACCAGCCTTAGGGTGGGGCTTCTTGTCTGCAGATTTGACTGCTTAATAAGCCCCGCCCTAAGACTGGTACCCCCAAGGCTATTGGCAGAATGAGTTCCCACAATAGCTGACCTCTGCTGGGCATGGCCTACAGTAGCAGTTGTCCGTACCCAGGACGTGTCTCCTCAAGGTCAATGTGGGTGCCAACCAGTATGGCAAGTGAGAGTCTGTCCAAAGTCATGCCTCCCTTTAGCCTTCCAGCCTATCTGATTCCAGCCCATATTAAAATCAACTTCTCTGCTGCTCTTTACTGGATCCTGCCTGGGAGTGACCTTTCACCTCTTCTGGGCTCTCCAGGTCCATATCTTGAGGGCTCTTCAGATCTCACTATTCTGGGAAGCTGTTGACGTCTCGTCCTCACCCCCACCCCAGGGAGCTGCGCTCTGTGGTAGGGCAGCAGAGCCAGCATCTTCACCATCCTGCTACACAACTGGCTAGAGAAAGAGCCAGGCTGTTTGGAACTCAGAGTGAAGATGCCACTCACCAAGGGATAAAGACACAGGACGTTCTGCTCTGAGGGCTACAGTTTAGATGACCAGTCTGCCTATTCTGTGCCCACAATAATCCATCTTACAATCATGACCTTCCCTTCATAGAAAAAAATCAAAACAAACGAACAAACAAAAACAATTTTCAAAACCTTTGGCCAGGGTAGCCTACGCTTCTTTTATTGAGACGAGCTCTCATAACCCAGCATTCTTTGTGACAAACAAGATGCTGGTACCGACTGGTGTGGAGCCTCATGCTCTTTCATTACTGACCTCACATTGGCCTGCCTTAAGCTGCGGAGGGGGAAAAGTTGATACATCCCTTCAGCCGTCCAGGGATCTCACTCCATATTTTCAAGACATCCACATTTAATAAATCAGAGCACGTGGAGTCACAGAGCAGTCCCTAGCCACAGTGGAGTTCTGTGGAGAGCAGAGAATGACTTCCTAACACTTCGGCTTCTTGACCTTCCTCATTTCCGGAAGTGTCCTTAAGCTCACTCCCCAGGCGCACGTGGGAACAGAGCTGGAGGAAGATGAGGGACAGCTGTCGCTGCTGGGGGACCAGAACAAGCAGGCAGAGCCTCTCAGGCCATTGTTCTTCTTTGGAAGGGAGGGTTTCCCAGCGACTAGTTTTACCATTTTTGCATCACCAGAGTCTAACACTGCCCAAGAAGGAACAATTATGGTTTGCTGGATGAACAAATCAATAAAGTTATTTTAGGCTGCCAGAGAAGGTTCTAAAGCACCTCTCATCACTCACCCCCAACCCCTGACACACACTGCAAACAGAAGCTTGCTTTTAAACCCAGGCCATGCCCAAAAGCAGGCTGTCCTCCTCTTGCAGGCCACCTGAGGCCTGGCTGAGGGCAGCGTGGTCAAGAAAAATGGAACCGCCACTCAGCCACGGTAGGTTAGAGCTGAGAGCCACAGCCGCATGGGAGGCAAAGCCCCTTGCAGTTGTTTATGTGATGTGCATCTGACGGATAAATAAACTTCATTTTCCAGGGCTGCCACTGTCTAAACATGCAGAAATATACATTCACTCAGAAACTTAAAAAAAATAAACAACTATGGTATGTTTGACTGGATCTTTTTGGCGCCCCAGCTACACGCCTTTCGGTTGCTTAATAAACTCGGTTTATGGATTCCTCCTACGGGCCTGCATGGAGCAGTTCCGCTCTGAGGAAATGGCCCCTGGTAGGCTGGAGAGGGAGGGAGAAGGGGAAACAAGCGGAAAATCTTTCTGTTACAGCACCGGATCCTTCTGGGCAGGTGACATTCACGGGGTCTAAGAGGTGGCCTAGGAGTCACAGCTGCCAGCTTTGGCTCAGCCTGAGGTGGGGAGGCTCCGGAGGTGGCAAGCTGACCCTGTCTCGAGGTATCTTATTTAGGCACCTGCCGTTGGCATCCTTTTGTCCCCTGTGGGTGAGAAGAGAGGAGGGAGGCTGCTTAGGCTTCACCTTTCTCTGTGTCAAGCTGGAATCAGGTGCCAGAAATCCTTTTCCCTTCATCTCTTGAACCAAGCTCTTATGATGGGGGTGTACTCCACTCACCCAGGACTCTCCCACGGTGGACCTACCCACATGAGGTCATTCATTCATTCATTCACGGAGAGTCACATGGTAGTAGACCCTTGTTTGTGCCCATTGGTCACAATGTGATTAGCAAGATAATCCAGGGGCGCAGAATCCAGTAACAGGAGATGGAGGCCCAGACACGTCTTAGGAGTTTGTCCAAGGACTTAGATAACAAAAAGGAAGAGACCCAGAGCCAGGGGGTTATTTCTTCACAGAGAATCTTTCTAACAGCCTCCATTTTTTTCCTAACAAAGATTAGAAAAAAACAGGGCTGTACAAATCCAAAACTGAACTTTAAAAAGCATACAGTTATGGACAGGCTAGACATGGGGGTGGAAAGACATACCGACCACAGGCAATCTGTAAGGTTTTCCCCTGAGGTGTTAGGGATTGAACCAAAGGTCTTAAAATTGTGTGTGTGTGTGTGTGTGTGTGTGTGTGTTTAGGTTTGTGCGTGTGAGTACTTGTAGTACTTGTACCTTCAGGGGCCAGAACAGGGTATCAGATTCCCTGGAACTGGAGTTATAGATGGTTGTGAGCCACTCAGTGTGGATGCTGGAAACCAGACTTGGGTCCTCGGGAAGTGCAGGAAGCACTCTTCACCAATAAGCTATCTTTCCATCCTGAATCAAGATTCTTTCCCATGTTAGATAAGAACTCTCCGATGAGCTACACACCCAACCCTGCAACCCAGATTATAAAAATAATTTGAGATGATCTCCCAGGAAAAGACCAATCTCCCATGCTGGGGGAAGACAGGGACGCCCAAATGATCCTGGGACAAGGAGGGAGTCTGCCTATGAAGTGAAAGGTGACTGGGGATGTCTGCAAAGACTCCTGTGCCTCTGGTAATGGAGAAGTCATATACCAGGCCCAGAGTATATTGTAAACTCATGCCCTGACCATCAGTAACACTTCACAAGAAATGAGGAAAATGTATTGTCAACCCTCAGAAATCTTATTAGCAAGCCCATTTCTGCGTTTCTCAATATAGTAAATGATTCAAAACGCAACCACCATTGGTCATCACATAGTCTGCTGTCGAATGAGCTCAGAAGGGTGGTTCTTCTGCTTTAAGGTGGTGGTCCCAAGAGCTGCTTTTATCCTGAAACTTCCGCCAGTGGTGATCCATGCTGGCTGTCATCAGAAGTACCTCAGTTTCCCTCCCTGCAGCTCTCCACAGACTGGGCTTCTCAGTGTGGTGATGGACTCCAGGCAGGAGCCTCCCGAGCGAATGAAAAGCTACAAATCTCTAACAGCAGTCTAGAAAGTTACTGGGCAACCTTTTCCATGTAGAGCAAAGCAAGTCAGAAGCTGTCTTCACCCTGGAGGGGAGGCCTGATGAGAAAATGGAAGTCTTCGCCCCGCCACAGGCCACTATGGAAGGACAGCGAACATGCTTTGAGTGTATCCTTACGATGATGCTAAAGACCTCGCTCATGAGCTGACTTACAAGGGAAAGGCCAGATCAGTCACAACCAGTGAGGAGACCCATAGCACGGAGATGCAAAGTCCTAGAAGCAGAAACAACGGCACCTTCTCATCTACATATGAGATAGGTGCGGACTTGGTGCTGAAGCGCCACTGGCCATTTGTGTCTTCTCGCCACTAGACTTTGCAGGTTATAGATGGCAACAGAAAGTCTTTGTTGATCACAAACACCCACTTCAGGTCCATGGGCAACAGCAGACTAGGGAAGCTACTTCCCCACTGCACCCAAACTCCAACACTCTCCCCAACACACGCCTTTCACCGGTGGCAACGCTGCGCACTAAACAGAATGACGATGACTCCTAGAGCTTCATTCGTATGTGGGAAGTCACGGCTCCACAGACACAGCACACATGGGACAGGAAGGTCCCCCCTCACACCTGTGTTTTAGCTCATTTCCCCAACCCTGCCTGACACACATATCCACACCACAGATGTTACATCCTCAGCCCAGCTGGACCCGCAGGACCCCCTGCACATCCAGAAGGCCAGCTCTATTCATTCCGGGGCAAGTTGGGGAGGGGGTGTCAGAAATCACTTTAAATCACCGTAAATGCCTCTCCAGAGAGTAACACAGAAAGCGGATCTCCAGAATATCTCACCCCCAAGGCAATTCCAGAACACAGGAAGGGGACACCATCCCCTGCAGCTCAGCAGCCTGCACAGGGCTGGCCACTCCCCTCAGACATCTCTGTCCCCGCTGCCCTAAACAGCCTGCAGCCTATAAACAGTTGTCACATACTTGTCATTGTTCAAAAAGTTACACGTATCCTCCCCCACGTACACAAGCACGCACACCCATGCACCACTATACATGTGTGGGAATCATAGTGCAACTTGGTGGAAGCTGGTTCTCTTCTTCTGCCTGGTGAGTCCTGGAGTTGGAACTCGGGTTAACAGATTTAGTGGCTGGCGCCTTTGCCCGCTGAGCCATCTTGCCAGTCTACCACATGGCTGTCTACCTCCTTTTGTGAGGTTTCCTTAAGCCAAATTTAAAATCAAATGCCTGAAACAAACAAGAGAGTTGGTCCCTACACCGAAGCATGACCTAGATTTGGACTTTTGGGGAGGGAAGGGGTTGTTTGTTAGTTCAAGACAGGGTTTCTCTGTGTATCCCTGGCTGTTATGGAACTCCCTCTGTAGACCAGGCTGACCTCGAACTCAGAGATCTGCCTGTCTTGGCCTTCCAAGAGCTGAGATTAAAGGCACTGGGAAGATTATAGGGTCTAGAAAGATAGCTCAGAGGTTAAGAGCACTGGCTGTTTCACCAGAGGACCCCAGTTCAGTTCCTAGCATCCACATGGCAGCACACAAGCACCTGTAATTCCAGTTCCAGGAGATTCAATGTCTTCTGGCCTACTTGGGTACCCGGCACACATATGATTACATGTAGGTAAGACACTCAAACACATAAAAATAAAATGAAAATATACTTTAAAAATATTATATAGACAAACCTACAATAAATAACCAAGAAACTCTAAACACGTTTCACTGAATCACTCGTTTATTTATTTATTCAACTATCACCTAACAGCAAGCAAGAGCAAGATGCCTCTGTGGCTGAGAGTGTGCAGTGAAGGAACACTGGTGCTGAAGAGACAATTGCAAGAGTAAGCAGAACTGTTTGCAGGGAAGCCCCCATATCCGTGGATACATGCATGCATGCATACGTACATACATACATGCACACATACATACATACATGTATATATAGATATAACAACAATTAATTAAGAAAGAGGTCATGAATTTGAAAGAGGGCAAGAAAAGTTATACAGGAGGGTTTGGAAGAAGAACTGGAAGAGGGAATGACATAATTATATTAGAATCTCAAAATATAAAAGAAGTAATAAAACAATAAAGTGAATCACTGGCTGGCAGGACAGCTCTGGTGGGGAAGAACCTGCCATCAAGTCTGATTATTTCAGTCCCCAGCACTCACAGACAGGAGAGAAACAACTCCAGTGAGGTAGCACCTTGACCCCACAGTGCACTGTGACACGAAAGCTCCACCCTACCTGCTTCCACACACAAAAAAAAAATCTGATATTTTTGTAAAGAATAGAGGTACCCATTCTGTGCATTTCAGTCTCAAAGCTGTTAGCCAGAGTCTTATCCAAAAATGTAACACACCTTGAACAAATGATTAATGACCTGCACTCCCTGCCTCAGCATGTCTGTTGTCTCCCGTCCCACATTTGGGGCAGGGAGCTAGTGACTACATATCATACACAGATGTGTCTAAATGTCACACCACTGGAGAGACCTCAGTAAATAGACATGACCTCAGTGGAAAGCAAGCTGCCTTCCCTAGATGGAACCCCAGGGCCCATCAGTTAAGAAAAACACCAGCACTTAACTTCTTTCAGGTTTGGTGTTGGTTGGTTGGTTGGTTGGTTGGTTGGTTGGTTGGTTGGTTGGTTGGTTGGTTGGTTGGTTGGTTGGTTGGTTTGCTTGTTTAGGGACTCAGTGCTGGTCCCTCAACCTCTGTTCTAGGCGACCTTTCCCTGTATCTATTTTGTCTGATGAAAAGTTCACATTATGACTAGGGAGATGGCTCACTAGGCAAAGCACTTGCTGCTCAAATAGGAGGACCTGAGTTCAGACCCCCAGAAAGCACTTAAGGCCAGATGTGTGGTAGCAGGCATCTGTGATCCTAGAGTACCTATGGCAAGATAAGAAGCAGGAATGGGAGACTTCCTGAAAGCTTATAGGTCAACCAGGCTGATATACATAGCAACAAACTAAGAGCCCCTGTCTTAAACAAGGTGGAAGGCAAGGACTGGCAACTGAGGTTGTCTTCTGACCTTTGCATGCATCCTATAGCACGTGTGTATGCATACTTACACATGAACACACACAAAGATAAAAAGATAAATGCTCATAATAATAGCAAATCACCTTATGTGGGCTTGGTAAGGTTGCTGATTTCAAACTGCTGCTCCCCATTGCTAGAGGCCTGTCCTGTGAAGGGGATTGAGTGACCTTGGCCTTACTTTGATGAGCCATCAAGCCCTCTTCTAAACCTGTGAAAAGAGAGATATGTGTGTGTGTGTGTGTGTGTGTGTGTGTGTGTGTGCGAATGCTTTGCTCTTCTGGTGACACACAACAAGGATCCATCCAATAGAAGGTACAGATCAAGGGATCGTCAGAGCTAGCTTCAGAGTGGCCCAGAGGAAGAGCCTTCCATCAGCTGGGCATGTTGGTTCCCTCTGATCTGAAATTTCGGGGCACTAAACACTCTGGCTGCACAAGTCATTTCAGTTAAGTCATTGCATAAGACTTCTCATGTGATAACTGCAGCCATCAGAAATCAGGTTCATTCCAGCAACTTCACACCCAAATGGGCACCTTTCCATGACTATCATCACTGTGGGAGGTGAGGAGCTAGGGATCCCGCTTCTGAATAAAACATTATCTTGTGCCCATGAAGTTTGCATTCCAGGAGAAACAGATCACACACAAGTAGATAAAAAGACTATCAAAGCCCATAATGGTTGTGGAACATTAGTTTAAGCTGTGCTACATTCGTTTGTGCTGTGGAATATTCGTTTAATGATGCAAAGATGTGTTGCATTCTTTTATGTTGCATTTGTTTAACTCTGTGAAGCTGTGTTACTTTGCCCGTCTAAAGCACCTGATTGGTCTAATAAAGAGCTGAATGACCAATAGATGTGCAGAGAAAGGTAGGGCTGACATGCCGAGAGAATAAATAGGAAGAGAAATCTAGGCTTGAGTGAAGAGCAAAGAGGGGGGAGGACACCAGGGACCTGCCACCTAGCCACAAGGTCAGCCCCAGAGGAAGAAGAAAAGGAAGCTATATAGAAGAAAGAGAGGTAAAAAGCCCAGAGGCTTAAAGGGATATGGGACACCTTAAGTTAGAAAAGTTGTCTAGAAACAAGCAATCTAATGCTGGGCTTTCATAAATAAGAATAGACCTTCATGTATTTATTTGGGAGCTGGGTGACAGAGCCCCCAAGAGTAAAAAAATTCAACTACAGAAAAACAGTCAGAAGAGAAAGGAAGTTAGTGGAGGTGTGCTTTGTCTTCTTGGCCTTGGCTGCTAACTCCCTGTAGGTTGGCAGCCATGCCCTAAGGCAAGTGTCTACCTGAAGAGCCACGTATGCACTGGGCACCTGGAAACCTTGTAGAAATACAGAGCCACTAAGAGACTAGGGACCACATGTACCATTGCCAGAGAAGTCAGTGTTCCTTGCTGAGCCCCAATGGTTTCTTTCTCCATCAAAGACACCTGAGGGAAGCTGAGGACAGGGCCTGAAGGGCTTGCAGAGTTGCAGGGATCATAGAACCTAGCCCAAGAGCAGATGGGTCAACCTAACCCACACGCCCTGACTCACATGGGAGCTGCAGCAAAGCTACAAGCTAATAGGTCCAGCAGCCAGAGGCTGCC
>LOEQ01000521.1:618326-638767 GCA_001685075.1 Bramus lutescens
GGGTGAGAGGGTCCTCTGTACCCTGAGGACACTCCGTTCCTCCTAACTGTGGTGATGGGTGAGAGGGTCCTCTGTACCCTGAGGACACTCCGTTCCTCCCTCTCCACATTGTCACATTTCCCTTGACTGCCCTGGCTCCCTCACTGTATTAGTCTGGGCTTTCTGGAAAAATGGTCACACAATTAAAGAGGTTGGCAAGTCTAGTGTGCAGGGTGGTCTGGCAGCCGGAGACCCAGAGAAGGGTCTGGTTGTGAAGTTCAAGACTAAGGGATATATATCTACTGGAAGTATACCCTCTGTATGGAGAAGGTCATTCTCTTCTTCCATTCAGGCCCTCAGCTGATTGGACAGGGCCCACCCACGCTATGGAGAGCACTCTGCTTTTCTCTAAAAATATTGAGTTTTAAAAATGCTGGTCTCATGTGAAAATCGCCCTCACAGAAACATTCTGCATAATGTTTGGCCCCGTCTCAGGGCACCATCCTCAGCCAAGTTGACACATGAAGTTAGCCAACTCAGTCAGCATATTGTGGGGACTTACTGAAGGGCAGTTCTTGTGCTAATTCCGAGCCTAGTACATGTTGGTTAGAAATAATGGATGAGAATTAGCATGTGCAACATGGCAGCCCAGAGGTTCAGACATTTGCTGCCGTGTTTCAGAGTAGGGAACAACTCCAGGGGACAAAGAACTTAGCATGGAGTCTGGGACTGGGTTTTATAGGACCAAAAGGCATTCTCATGGGAACGGTGCCTTCATGCTTCAGGGTGCCCAAATGTGGTCAGGGTTCTGCATGAGGGGACACAGGGATACAAGGCCAGGGATAACAGCTTATGGAAGGTCTTAGCGTACCACGCAAAGAGTTCTCTGTTTTCACAACAGGATCCTGTCCAAAGCTTTAGAAGCCCTGTTTGCTTAGCCTGACCTCAACTCATCTCACACTAGGGAAGAGCCGGTTTACAGAGCAGCCTCTTAGAGGATGCTCGTGTTTGCTCTGCAAAAGGGTTCTCATGTCAAAGCCAAGTTTATGAGATTTGAAGAGAAGTGTGGATGCCCACTCCAGCAGAGGACTGGCCCCAGGAGGGAGGGGCCCCCTCAGGCAGGAAGATGCTGGGAGGCTGAGCAGGCGGCCAGCCTCCTTGGTGGTAGGGAGCAGCCCAGAATTTTCCGAGGAGAAAAGCCAAGTGTGGAAGCGACTTTCGGGCACTTCTTCCAGCCCTCTGGGCAGCTGGGTCACATGGGGCCAGGTACAACACTGACAGAGTGACCCAGTCGAGCACTAGAATCAACACCTGGCCCTGGGGACCTGGCCATGGGTCTGCGACACCAGGGGAAAGTAATATCCGAAAGGGACCATTTGGGGTCTCGGGGCAGTACTTGGGCTGCAGCTTCTAATGCCCCCCCTAGGAAGCAGCTTTGCATGTGGAGACGGGGCTCCAGCACTTTCCTGTGTGCGACTTCAGGAGTGTTGCCAAGTGGCAGGCACACAGGTACCTCTGCTCCTTTGTGGATTGTTCCATGGGAAATGGTCCTCAAGGAATACTGAACCAAGGATTGGTGGAGTCTATTGATTTCTTTCTCTTTCCTCCTTCCTTCCTTCCTTCCTTTCTTTTTTCTTTTTTATTTTTTTGAGACAGTGTTTCTCTGTCCTGGAACTCACTCTGTATCAGGCTGATCTTGAACTCACAGAGATCCGCCTGCCTCTGCCTCCCAAGTGCTGGGATTAAAGGCATGCTGCACCACTGCTGGGCTGGAGGATTCTATTGAAAATGCACCATTGTGGTAGGTAATTTGAAGTCTACATCTTCTATTGTCCTTACAGTGATGGACAAGTGAGCTCAGATCCTCATGTGCAGAAGAAGGCATCTGACATCAGGAGTCCACCCATATACTCAGCATCTTGGTTCCAGAAAACCAAACTCCCAAGATTTCTTCCAAAACTCGTGTCTCTTCCTGGTTCCTCAGCTCTGCTGGTTCCAATCAGTGGATTAATAAGCATCTATCTTTGTCTGTACTGCTCTGAGCCTTGGAGATATATCAGCGAACTTTCCTGCCCCTGTAGATCTTTAGCTGGGGCTGCATTTGGGAGGATAGAAACTAAATATATTGTAACATAAGGTAAGTTACGTAGTGTATTACAAAAGGGAAGCTGCTACAGGGGACCAAAGTGGAGCCAGAAAGGAGTGGACAGTCGGGACACAGGGGAGAAGACAGGGTGTATTGAATAAGGTAGGTACTCTGAAATCTGTATCTCAGAACTGAGCAAGTACTATTGGCTACAGACTCCTTTTCACTACACACCTGCCTGTGGGACAAGTTTCACCAACCAGGGATCATGAGGCTGCCTTGCAGATGAAGCTGCGTCTACCCAGCATCCCTACCTGCCTGTCTGCATTCTACTTGTCTGGCCTGCATCTTGCCCGCCTTTGCTGTATCAGCCCCACATGGCATTCCTTCGTGCTCCAAGGATTTACCCCACTTCTCCTTGCTCCAGGATAGCTTCTTCTCACTGGAGCTGCTCCCGAGAAACTTCTTGTTCTCCTAATCCCATCTGGACATCTGCTTTCTAGGGATTATTCAACAGTGAAGCCACACATGGGGCAGAAGTTTGTTCAAATGAGCGCCATCAGGTTCTCTACTGGGGTTGGGAGATGCTGGCTGGCCACTCTGGGCTCCTCGGTCACTGACAGATCTCTTCTGTCACCTCTGAAGTGTCTGCTCTACTTAATCCCTCGGTGTCAATCCCGCTGCCGTATTCATCGTCTTCTTGGTCCCCTGGGTCACTGCCCTAAAGCTGCCCTCCTCTCCTATAGACTGGCCATCCAGGCTGCTCAAACCCTTCAGCAAAGCCCAGCTTCCCGCTTCTCCTTCTCCCGACTGTAAGTCGCCCTGCCTTTCATACACACGTGCCCTTCAGGTTGTGTGGATGTGAGTGGGCATAGCCATTATGGTCCCTGAGAGAGTCCCTAGGAACATGCTTTAGACTGCTGCATCCTTGGCTCACCATCCTTGCTAATAGACCACCACTTAGGGATCTAACGGGCCATACCAGCTTTGCCATTGTACACTCCTATCTATGCAGACCCAAGTACTGGCTTCCTCTAAATCTGCCACCCGAATTCCCTCTCTAGTCTTTGGTTCTAACTAGATGACTAGAAACCCTCCCGCAGAGGCCAGGGCTCTAAAAGACATGTCTTAGGCTCCGGGTCCCTCTTCCCTTCTCTTGTATTATTTCCTGCCTGTGGGGGGCTTCGAGGATTAACGAAGTTGATCACTACGATCACTCTAGAATTGTTGGCTAACCGACCATACGGAGTACTTGAACCTGGCTAATGACAGCAGAGTAACAAAACTCAAGCACCAAGTGTGCAAACCCCTCCTCAGCTGCTGAGCCCTGCAGGCCTGGCAGTGCAGGTCACTCCTCTGGGCTGCAGTATCCCCATCTGCTCGACGTAGAGAGTCATGATGCCCACACTCCCCAGCCTGCCACCAAGGCTAATTCAGAGCTCTTAGTGCGACACAGGTACAAGCAAGCGCTCTGTGTTCACTGGCCAGTGAGGAGTCGTCCTGTCTAGCCGTTGCTAATTGTTAGAACCACCAGCTGGCACCAGTGTCACCCAGAAAATACTTCCTAAGGGGTACACTGTTCATGGCTTTGGGAAGCTAGTTTTCAGCTTTGCATTCTAAAAGGACTTGAAACTCAGAACTGAAATCAGGAGCTGCAAGGATCAAACAGGATGGGTGTCTGGCAGACTCACACTCACCAGCTCCGACATCTGGCTATACGGATCCCTCTTTCCAATTTTCTCCTCTCCTCTTCTCCCCTTCTCCTCTGCTCCCTTCCCCCTTCCCTTTTGTTTGAGAAAGTGGTCTCACGTGGTCCTTCCTGGCCTTGAACCATGAAGCCAAGGCTGGTCTTGAACCCCTGATTCTCTCGCCTCCTTCCCTCCAAGGGCTGGGGTGACAGGTACCATCATCCCCAGCCCCTGCTCACTCTCTCAACACCATGATCCATCACTTTTTTTTTGTTTAAGTGCACAACCATGAGTTTCCCAACCTTGGAGATTCTCCAGTTGTCATGCTGAAGAATTTAACAGCGACATGTTTCCTCTTGTCTACAGTTCCTGTTCGCCTTGCTTCACCGTCCCAGTTATTTCTCATGTCCTCCAACCCTGCTCACATTAGATCCTACATCTAGTTCTGTGTACTTAGGAGCTTATGATTCAGCCACCAATTAGATCCTGACCCTAATATTTGCAGGAAGAGAAAGGGGCACTAGAGAGGTCTATTTATGATATGCCTAAATGCATAAAGACGAGTTTTTGAAAATCAACTGCTAAAATATTTTCTACTCTTACCTTGACAACATGCCCTCACAACAGCCTGGAAGCCCCTGTTTGAAGGTAGTGTTCTTGAGCTCTGTGCTAGGATTAATGGCGTAGTAGCCTCTTTCTCTTCTTCCCCTCTGCAGGGGGCCTTCCTGCACACCTATGGAAATGCCAGTCCACATTCCCAAGGGTCATCCACTGACCTCTGATGGCATGGCCCTCAGTGTGGGCTCTGAGGTGCCTACAGTACTGACATGCTATGGCACCAGGATGGGCACCAAGGGATTAAGTGGAGCAGACACTTCAGAGATCTCAGAAGCTCCCAACACATGAAAGAAACTGCAGAGGCCCTAGGAATGAGTTCTTGGATCCTCTAAGGCTAAAAATGCTGGTCGCTATGTCTTTGTAGTAGGACCTGGAAGAGCAGGAGAGTTCGTGGTGGGCATGGCCTCAGTCTCCCCGTCTATGCCTCAAGGACTAGAGTGCAGTTGGAAGGGACTAAAGGAAGACTGTTATACTTGGGTCAGAACAGGGGTCTTTCTGGCTGGGTCTTAAGACTCCCTATTTTTCAAGGGCCTCAGACTAATGAAGAATACAGAAACAGCTATCCCCCATGAGTCCAGTGCTTAGGTTTTGAGTGACCCCATACAATTGCCACATTCTCAGAAGAGCCACATCCTTCCTCTGACCTCAGAGTCCTCTGCTTTCTCCTAAAGACAATGTCCCGGGTTACTTTTCTAGGAATATTTGTGTGTATATCCTGACCTCTTAAACATGCCCAAATATCAGGATTCAGGCCTATTGTCTCTGCATGTCTTAGCACTTAGACTATAATCTGAGTAGATCACCAGAAAAATACGAGTAGTCAAAGAGTGGGCAAATGCTTGGCTTATTTCCTGGAGGAGTGGATGAGAGCAGAGAGGCTGGAAGAGTGGATGGCTCGTTAGCTAGATGTGTCAGTTATGGACGGGCAAGTTATGCGGTGGTTTATACCAACTAACAGCATGACAGTCACCTAGGAGGCAAATCTCTGGGCTGTCCCTGAGAGAGTGTCTAGCTTCTAGATTGGGTTAAGTAAAATGGGAAGACCCCACCCCATGGCGAAGTGGGGTCCTTGACTGACTGAATAGTAGAAAATGAACTGAACACTAGAATTCATCTTTCATTGCTTCCTAATTTAGATACGCTGTGACCAGCTGCCTCATGCTCTTGATGCCATGACTGCCCACCGTGACCGACTGTATCCCCCCAAACTGTGAGACAAGGGAGCCCTTCATTCCTTCCTTAGGTTGTTTTTGCCATAGCAATGAGAAAAGGAACCAGTACAGTATATGTGTGTATGCGTTTATGGGATGGGTAAGTGGTGGCTGGATGGGTGGACCCATGGAAGGTTGGATAGGGAGATGGTGGGTGGATGGCCATTCTTACCCTTCCTGAACAGCAGAACCAGGGAAGGGCAATGGCAAGAGTTGACAGTGTCCTTGGCTTAGCATACACGGTCCACTCACTGTTGTCCCCTGTCCTTGGCTTAGCATACATAGTTTCTCACCGAAGTCCCCTGTCACCTGTACACTGGGACTCATGTCTGCAGCTTGGCAGGGGCTGGGGAGCTCATGCCTGTCATACGTGTCCTGGAACCTGCCCTCAGGCCTGGGAACAGATGCGGCCAGATGTGAAATCAGCCAGGTGGCAGCACTCTGAGATGCTCTGAAATTGGGTCACCAGCAAGTTATCTTCCAAGTTTCCTAGCGAAACCTCTTACCATGTGCCTAAGAATTACAGTACCAAAAAAGAAAGAAGGAGGGGGACTCCTCATTAGCTATCCTTGCTGTCCCAGCTTTCAGCAAAAACTCAGAGCATAAAAACCAGCCTTCCACATGTGCCCAAACGGTTCACAGATTCCAAACAGCAAGAAAGGATGGGAACCGGCCACATGCAATAAATTAAAAAAAGAAGGAGAAAGGAAAAGAAGAAGAAAGACAACGAAGATTAATTGCCTATGGAAATTAAAGATAATCGGAGTACCGTGATCGTGTGCACCAGTGGGAAAAGGTTTTCAGAAATGCCACATTTGTGTTTCAGAGAGCTGGGATGAAGCCCTTGCCGTGACATCAAAGTGCTGGATCATCTGGCCAGTAACCGGGATGCTGGGGAAGGTCTAATAATAGTCCTGTTCTTGCTGCCTTTGCACATTTGAGCATCAAAATGACCCCACCAAGGACTGCCCTGGGGAGGCTGGCACACAGCCAGGGACTCTCACGGTAGAGCTATTGTGCTTACAGGGCGTTTTAGCTGCCGGGGAGAACCCACGGGCCTGGGGACAAGGGGGTGGTCAGGATGCTGGCGTAGAGACAGAAGGAGAGAAAGCTAAAGGCAATGAACGCTCTCCCAGCCTTCTTCCAGCCCTCTCGGATCTCTGGGCCAGGTCCCGCCCTGCTCTTCTGCCGGGCCTGGCAGCCAGCTCTCTAAAAGCAAATAGGACAGGAAGCCACAGCAGGTCCGCAGCTGGGTGCAGAGCTGGGCCCCAGGAGGCCTGGAGTAGGAGGAAATTTATTTTGGATGTGGGACCCAGATTGGGGGTGGGGGAAGATAAGAAGATACTCTGATTTAGCTGGAAAGGAGGGGCCGTCCTGAGCTGAAAGTGTGGAACTTTCCTCAGCTCAGCTGCCAAAGACGCCTCTGTTTCCTCACAGCTGGCCGCGGGACATGGCACCGATGCACCTTCCAGGCCAGCAGTCCAGGAATGCCGGGACTCAATCAACAGACCTGTGGTCTGTCACAGCCTGGCCAGTTCAGCAGCAGGGAGCCAGCCACACACAGCTACTGGACACTTGAAATGCAGCTTGTCCGGCTTGAGACCAACTGCACATATAAAGCACAGTGGGTTTCCCAGAGCTAGGAAGGAAGGGAGCCACGGTTTCTCATCAGTAACCATCATGGCAATTACATATTGAAGCGACAATATTTGTATATGTGGATTAAATCAAAGATACAAAAAAAACCCCATTCCATCATCTCTTTGTATTTTCTTCCATGTGGTGATGAAAAGCTAAAAATTATGCATGTGGAGCTCACTACAGTCCTGTTGGCCACGCTGGTTCATAATCTAATTTAGTGTCTTTGCCTCCAAGTCGCCACGATACCATCTGATTCCGTGAGAGTCCAAGTTTCAGGACATCCTTAAAATGACAAAGGGCTCTCAAAACATTGCCACGAATCAGTCTCCTGTCAAGCTCTCTTGTGTATGTTTGTGTGCCTATGTACGTGTGTGCACATACATATGGGGATCAGAGGAAAATATAAGATGTCTTCCTCACTCATTCTCTGTGTACGCGTGTGTGTGCACATGTATGTGTGTGTTCCACATGTGTATGTGTGTATGCCACATGTGTGTACATATGTGTGTATGCCATGTGTGTGGTGTGTGTGTCACATGTGTGCAGTGCCTGATGAGATGGAAAGAAGACATCAAATCCCTTGGAGCTGGAATTACAGACAATTGTGAGCCGATGGACATGGATGCTGAAAAATGAACTCTGGTCCTCTGGAAGAGCAGCAAAGAAATTTAACCACAGAGCTGTCCCTCTATCCCCTCCATCTTATTTTTTGAGACAGAGCCACTGAACCCAAAGTTTGGCTCAGATAGACTGGCTGGCCAGCAAGCCTCTTTCCCCCTGCCTCCCCATCTCTGCCTCCCCAGTGCTAGCATTACAAGTGGGTGTCACTGCACCTGACTTGCAGGGGATTAAGGTCAGCTCCTCATGCTTGTCTGGCAAACATTTAACCAATCAAGCTATTGCCCCAGCTCCTCGTGTCAAACTTTCTGTAGCATCCTGAGCGGGCAACAGGGGATCCTGGCACCAGCCGCTTTTGAAGCTAGGGAGTAATACTGGAGAATCAAACGCTTAGCATGAGGCCACACCCTTCAGAGGCTCTACTTCGGGGGGCTGCTGCAAGGGAAGCAGCATCAGGCAAAGCAATGGACTCCAGTAAACAGAGTGCTGTGGAGGTGGTAGTGAGAGGGAATGGATTCATTTAGGAGTTGAGAAAAAGTAAGGCTTGGAAATAGCGTTGACTTGGGAAATATTCTGGCTTAATCCAGCACAGGAGACCAGAAAGGAGTGAAGTGGATGGAGGGATAATGCTGACAAGGTTATTGGGAAGCTCCTCTGTGTGCTTTGGAAGACAGGATTCAGGGCTCTGGGTGAGAGGTCTAGTGACCCAGGTCTGCCAGAGATCTGGGCTTTGTGAAGAGATCAATTTAGAGGAGAGGGCATAGAGAAGTGGGCACGCAGAGTCTGCCCCCTGAAGTGCAGCAGGTACCAGCTAAGCCAACCCTGGCCTGACTCTCCAAGTGTGTGGGGCAGGCAACAGAAGTCTCAGCCACTCTGAGCTACCAGGGAGTCTGCATGACGCCCCAAGTTTGCCCAAAGATCATAGTCCTTTACCTCCTGGAGGCAGACGCCCTAAGGTGCTGCTGCTCCTCCTGCGGAGCCCACAGTGCTTGACTGAATATCCTCCGTGTCTGTCTCTACTGGCTCCATGGTATCCTTGCCCTGGTGGTTTGGTGCCTACTTGCTGGCTTTGACCCTGTGGGAGCAGGTGCTCTAGTTCCCAAGGCCTTGCTGTTGTTTCCACAGGCGACAAGCCTGAACCCACCCAACCCTCAATTCCCTAGCTTGTGTGTCCTAATTTACTGCCATACAATAACATCTTTTCCTGCCGTGAGGAGCCCCTTCCAAGCTTTTGTGCCTAACTTTTGTGACAGTCACAGCACGAAGCAGGTGAAGGAAGCTCTCTCTCCGTTTCAACTTGTCATAACGCTGTAATGTTCTTTACATGGCGTCTCTCAGTCCCTGGATGCTGCCGTCACTTCCATGCAGGTAACAGTGTTTTCTAGGCCACCTCAGTGTCCAACAGTCTGACACCTCTGGTCCAGGCCAAATGAGGAAGTCACCAATAGCAAGTTCATTGTGGTTGTGAGTGACAGTATGGTCCTACAATCCGTGAGTTTGCCTCAAAGAAACATCTACCAACACTGGCTCTGCAGAAAGTCCCACTCCCGTTCCAAGTGGGTGTCGGCCCCGAAAGTGTTGTCATTGCCGGAATGACAGAGTTCTGATGGCCACACCTGGATTTCTCCACCCCTAAATGCCCATTTGTCTTGTCCATAGGTTTTGCTTCCTCTGGGACTCCAGTGCCTGAAAGACCAATTCATGAAGTCCCAGGCCACCAGTAGGATGTGATCTGAGGACTGGGGTCCTGGAGGTTGGGAATGTCTGTCCCTCTTGGCTTCCGTAACTAGGCTTCTGGCCTTCCTTTTTCTCCATGCCTTTGCAGCACATACAGACAATGGCATGGACTGGAGGAATTCTTCTTAGGCCACAGTGAAGGGTGTTGGGATTAGAAAGGAAGCTGAGCTACAAAGCAAGCACAATGATATTTTGTAGACTTTCTGTTTTAAGTTGTTTTGTTTCAATTTTTAATTGTTTTTTGCTTGTTTATTTTGGTTTCTGTCGTGCGTGTGTGTGTTGTTTCTTTTGTTATTGTTTACTTGCTGGTTTTTGTTTGTCTGTTAGAGAGAGAGGGGATAGAGAAAGGGAGAGGACATGGAGTTGGGTGGGTGGGGAAGTGGAGGGAAGCTGGAGAAGGGGAAAATTGAAATCAGAATGTTGTATGCAAAAAATTTCAATTAAAAAAATTAGGAGGAAAATAAATGATCCCACATAAATTACGGGGCCTGAGACAGGGATCATCTATGGACTGAATCCATATTTTCCTTTTATCAACCTAAGATGGATGGAACCAACCAAATTATCCCAGGGCTTGAGATCCAATGGGTGATAAGTTAGCCAGACCTGGTGGTGAAAGCCTCAGGAAGGCCATGGTGGCAGGAATTTGGGGGAGCTGGTCACATTGTGTCCATAGTCAGGAAGCAGAGATAGATGAATGCTTGTGCTCACTGGTCTTCCTTTCTCTGTTTGTGTGGGCTGAAATTCCAGCCTAGGGAATGGTGGCACCCACAGTAGGCAGGTCTCTGGTCCTCCGTTAACCCAGTCAAGGTAATCTTCTATCGGAAATAGGGATGCTCGAAGGCTCATCTTCCAGGGGGTTTCAGACCTCATCAAGTTGACACTTTAGATAAGTCATCACATCCAGAGATCCATGCTGTTCATGCAGCAACAGGATGAAGGGAAGAGAGGGGAATCTGAGCCCTAAGGAAAGGGCTTCTGGGGTGCCAGTGTACCAGTTTACTTTGTATGAAGTGACCCTTCAAAGAACATTGCTGGCAAGGGTGCCAGTGACTAGGGAGAACTCCAGTGTCATTTCTGGCTGGGTTTTCCAAACTAACCATATTCTGGAGTCATGGCTACTTTTATGTTCATCAGCCTGGAAGGCACATATTTACCCACATCAGAGTCTGGACAGCATGAAAACTGTAGCCTGGGTTCAAGTCCCGGCTGCTGCTGGGTGACTCTGGACCATTTGCTGGATCTCTCTATGACTTCATTGTCTTATCTGTAAAACAAGATCAATAATCATACTGACCTCACAGGACACCATGCCAGTCTGCCTGCCCATATTAGTCCAGTTTCTACTCAGACTATCAAATACCAAGGCTGGTAAGGATGCTCAGTGGGAGAGCTCTTGCCCGGCATGCACAACGTCCTGGGTTTGAACTCCAGCACCGTTGGCAGTTCCAGGCATTCAGGAGGAAGGTCTTGACATCTGCTCAGCCCTGGCGAGGGCCCCTTTAACTGTACCATATGGCTGGTTGCCTTACAGTGAGAGGGCCCAGAAGAGGAGCCATCATGAGACAAAAGAGGAGGCGAGAAAGTATGGGAAGGAGCCAGCCTTATTCCTTTATAACAACTTGCTCTCGAGGGTCCCATAATCTCTTTTGGGAGCTGTGTATCCTCATGACCTAACCGCCTTCTGCTGGGCCTCACTCACTTCTGGAGGTTCAACACTTCAACACTACTTCATGGTGGACCCAATTTCCCACATGGGAGCCCTTGGAAGACAACCACATCCAAACAGTAGAACCTCAAAAAAGTTCCCTGGTTTTGGGGGTTTTTTGGGGGGGGGGTTGTGTGTGTGTTGTTGTTTTGTTTTATTCTGTTTTTTGTCGGTCTCACGTTAGGCCAAAGAGAGATGCCGGGCTAGCGGATGGAAAAACTTCTTATGGGTGACTGATTGACTGCTTGCTAGCTGTAGCCTTCTGCCAAGAGCCTGCTTCCCCAGTCCTGACTGTCTCTCTATTCTTCAGGCCTCCAGAAAGCCTTCCCTAAGCACAGCCTTAAACATCTACGGTGATCAGTGTCGAGAAATGTGGACGATCAGTGTATTTCTGGAACTTTCTTTAATGAGAGGCAGGCTCGTCCAGCAAGTGTGTGGAAATGTCCGACTAGCCACTCAAATGAAAAGACGCTCTGCCTTCCTCGTGAAGGAGAAGAGTGCTGCCCGAATCCTATTAGATAAGCCACCTCGCCTCTCAGATGAGGAAGGCACAAAATGCTGATGACAACCCAAATGTCCATTTAGAATTAGTTGGTGTTGCAGGAGGAGTCTGGTCACATAGGCCACTGCAGAGGCATTGTCTCATAAGTCACATGACACAGCCACCACGACAGAGTGCTAACCAAGTGAAAAAGAAGGGGTGTGGCTCAACAGTACTGAGCTGGCCCAGCACGTGCAAGGCCTTGGATTCCTCCCCAGCTCTGAAAAAGAGGTTGGGGGTGGGGTGGGTTGTGGGAGAGGGGTGAGCATGAATGGAATGTCTTTGGAGTGCCCCCACCAAATCAGCACTGTGGTCTGCGCCTCTGGGGAGGCCACTCCACCCAAGGTGTGTGCACACTCTGGGTCCCCCTTGGTGAAAATTCTGTCCTTGCCCTGTTGCGCTGGGTGGGATAGAGGACCGCTGAAAGCGTTTGTGTGCAGCACTGGAATCAGAGAACAAGCAGAGGCAGAGTTCAGACTACGAAATCCTAAGGGGCTTTCGGCCAACGAATTCAATATGACCCAGTGCCTATTAGCACACATCGAAATCAGCCTAGAGTTTGGCAGGGGAGCTATGGAAGCTCTTCTGTTGGGGCCACATGGAAAGTTCTAGGCTAAACTCTCACCCAGTCGTTATGAAGCCAGCTTCTGAACCAAGTTGGGTGGAGGCATGAAATAAGATCTCAGCTGGTTTCCAAATGGAAGCAGGACTGGAGCGGGGGAACACCCAGGGGTCAGTCACAAAACCTGCTGGGACATCACCGGGCTCTGCGGACCCCAGCGGTGAGGACTCACCGGCACGAGTCTCCAAGTCTCTAAGTCGTGAAAAACTCTGATGTGATCGTGAAGTGTATCGCTAGCTTGATTTCCCATGTCAGACCAAACCCCACACCCACAGTCTGGCCCCAGTCCTTGCTGCAGGAGCTGCCCCAGCCTGTAGCTAAACCATAAGGGATATAAGGGACGACTTCCAGGCCAGGGGTCTGGCACCCTGCCTGATCCCGAGCTGGACAACTCCCCTCCAGAACGGTCCTGTTAAGAGGTTCAGCAGGTAAAGGTACTTGCCACCAAGCCGGATGACCAGAGTGCAGTCCCCAAGACTGTGCAGTTCCCAGGACGGACACGGTAAAAAGAAGAGATCCCCTAAAGGTCCTCAAATGAGCCTAATATCTACACACCTGGGAGTAAATATAAGCAATTAAAAGAAAAAAAAAAAAAGGAAACCTTTATCCCATGCCCATGTAGGCTGCTCTGGTTAAAAGGCCAGGGGTTCACAAAGCAAAAACAAGGAGCCATGAGACTAGGAAGAGGCCTTAGCGGGGGAGGAGGGTAGGGGGTTGGCGGAGGTGAGAGAATGGAGCAAGGGATAAGTGTGACCGGAATGTATTATAAACATGCATGAAATTGTCAAAGAATTTCTTTGACAATTTAAATTTCCTGCAAGAGGAAAAGTTTAGGCAGGAGAAATTCGCGAAAGTGTTCCAGAAGGTTCAGATCGCCAGGCCGCAGAGGCTCCCGCGCAGGCGCAGTCAGCTGACTGATACAGAAGCAGGCAGGAAAGGACTTGACTGTTGACAAGCATGCATTTGCCAAGTGTGTTTTGTTCCCGGGGAAAGACTCCAGCTGGACGTTCTGGGGAGGTTTCTGATTGGTTAAACCCAAGTGTGTACCCGTTTCTACTGGGCCTCAGTTTACATACTCCAAACCCACAGCCCTGGAGCCAATGTAGCCTAAAGGTCTCTCAGGGAAACTTAAACAAAAGTCTCCCAGCAATGAATTCCTCGAAATCCACTAGGAATAGAGTTGGGGTTCGCCTCAGCACCACCATGGTCCCTCCCAGGTTACCTTCCGTGGTGTGTAGAAGGGGGTGATTATCAAATCATCTTTGCATTTTGGGTCACATGATCCATATCAGGGTTTCCTAGGACTGAGGACAGATGGGGAAGAAGTAAAAAAAAAAAAAATGACCTCAAGGTTTTGGGTTTTGTTTGAGACCGTGTCTCACTATCTAGCCCTGGCTGGCCTCAAACTCAGAGATCCTCCTGCCTCTGCCTCCTCGGTGCTAGCATTAAAGTCATGCATTGCCATATCCAATAACCCCTGGGGTTTTAAGTCTGGCTGAGAGGGTGGTGGGATGTCAGTGTGGCAGTTGGGGGAGGGGCAGGTTTGCTGGGGCTGGAGAGAGGTGGGAGATGGGAAATGGGGTGCCCCAAATTCAGGCCCTTGGATTCCAATGGTGAGGCTCTGCCATGTTAGCAGGGACAAGGGAAGACACTCAGCCAGCATCAGTGAGAGGCAGCTGCTTAACAAGCATGCCCTGAGCCCTGCCTAAGAAGGGGTGAGTATGTAGCCCCACTCCCCATAGTATGGGAACTCAGGAGGCGAAAGCAAGCCCCTCTCCTGCACTGTATTTCACGTCTTCTCCGATCTTTCCCAGTGCTGATTGCTCCAAAATAAGAAGCTGAGAAGGATGCAGAAAAGCCCAAGCCCAGATTGGTAATCCCTGGGCGGACAACACTAGGCCTCAGTGTCTGTACCTACAAATAGTGTAAAAACACCTCCTTGCAGAAGAACAAGAGAGTTAAACTACATTGATGTACTCAAAGCCCAGTGCAATTAAGAGGAACTTAACAAAGATTTTATTACTATAAAATGATTAGCTGCTTGCCTAGTGATCAAGAGGGAGAACACTGGGTCAGATAGCATAGGGTCAAATATACCTGTGCCTCAGTCTCCACATCTTTAAAATGGGTTTGTGAGAACACCATGAGCTCCTACTTGGTGAACAATGAAACAGCATGGACATTGGTGCTAAATGTTGACTACAGCCACTCCTGAGTGTGACACCAGACAGGAGCTTAGCAAAATGACTCCCACGTGGCTGCAAGGTTACCTCTCACCAGCTCAGCATACAGGGAGTAGAGGCTGGGACAGTATGACACGTGACTAGGGAAAGACCCTACTCCCCAGCACCCCCCCCTTTTTCTCATGCTTCTCGGACTACAGCGTTATTGGGGACTTCCAAGATCCCCCCTCACTCTAACCCAATGTAGGGATGTAGGTGGAGTTGCAATGACCTGTGTCCACCAGCGCTGGGGGAGAGCATGAGGCTGAGACCTGTCTGAGAAAGCCTCTGGTCTCAGCACCTTCCAGCAGGCCTCCCGCCCTGTCCCAAATGGCAGCCTGCTCCCAGTGAAATGAACAACCAACCAACCGACTGACCGGTATCACGGCATAGCCTCGCTGAGCACAAACACAGCCTCAGAAAAGGCGCTAGCCATGTGTGGGAAAGAAACCATAAAAGCCAGAGCAAGCTGGGGGTGGAGAGAAGGAGCCGTATTATACCCACTGATCAAAGGGCACGCGTCGAGAAGGAGGGATGGAAGAGGCTCCGGGAAGAAAGGGAAGGTGAGGCTGGCCTCAGCGCCAAGCTGCGCTGCAGCAGTCAGCAACCCGGTGAGCGAAGTGGACAACGTCCTTGGGATTGTTTTTCGAAGCCGCGGCAAACTCCAGGCACTGAGGCCAAACTGAGTGCCCGAGACATAGGTCCTACCCCAGAGCTAGGGAACAGTGCCTCCTAATCCCTGGCTGCAGGCTATGGAATTCCTGGGCTCATCCTCTGAGCCTCTCCCCAGCGATCCAGAAACACTGTGACAAATCAGCCGGCACCCCCAGGGTCTTGCTGTGAATGTAATCCACATGGAATGTCTGGGCTGCAGCTGCCCGCCTGCCTGCCCGAGAGGGCTGCCTAGTGGCACTTGAGGGGCAGCGATTTAATGATCAATGTCGTCCCATTCCATCAGCTCACAGCCCCTCTGGCGACAGGATTGGGACTAGAAGTCAGTCAGGATCAAAGGCATTGAGTGCAGAGATCACACACCTTACATGTGCCCTGGCCACAGGAGAGGAGGCTTTTGCCAGCTTCTCTGAGCTTGTGGAAGATGACAGCCCAAAGGATGACAGTGAGTCTCCTGCCACCAGACTTTCATTTCCTTGTGTACTACAGGACTCTGGATGTCTGGATGTAGGCATGCTGGCCGGTGGAGGGGGATGGGAAGAGATGTGGGTTCCATCGCATGCTCCCACCCAGCTCCCTAGCTGTCTGTCCCCTGCGCTGGCTGAACCCATCCCCAGCCCTGTGCTGTTAACCCCTGCAGTTCAACCTGAGACATCTCCGTTTCTCCCTCCTTGATGTTGAGGGACCTGGAGGAGACAGGGATGTGTCAGGGCCATTGGGACCTTCGATGACAGCAGGCTGGGTGCTCTGAGAACCGTGTGCTGATCTATGGGACTTCTAAGCAGACAGCTTCGAATGTTCCAGCTCTGGAGCAGAAAGAGCCCCTAGTGTAAGAAACGAATGCAGGGCTCAGCCTCTGCAATAGCAGGCTTGGCCTGAGATGGTCATAGGCTCCCTCTACGGAAGTCACTCCTTGTCATAAGCTACCCAGGGCAACACAGCCATGTGGCTGAAAACGCATGGATGGTTCCCTGGATTCTTAAACAATGGTGTTTCAAAACCCTCTTCATTTTAAAGTAATTATAACTTCAAAGACAATGCGGAGAGGCCCAGGAACTCTTTCCATCAATGTTACGTTTATATTTAAAGACAGGATCAGTCTCATGTAGCCCAGGTCAGACTTGAACTCACCGTCTCACTGTCTAGCCAAGGATAGTCTTGAAGTCCAGATCTTCCTGCCTCCATCTCCAGCTGTCTCCCAAAGTGCTGGGGGATTCCAGGTGCAAACCACTGCTCCTGCCCCCCAGGGTTGTCATCTCACTGAATGCTCAGGGAAATATGCTAACACCAGGGCACTGACACCGGGACACACCACGGGCTTTATTCAGATGCCAATGGTGACATTCCAGTTGTCTCCTGAGACAGGTGTCCACACCATTCCTGAGAGTGCTTTAGTACCCATGTGTATCAATGGTTGTGGGGGTGCTCTCCCCTTTGCTGTCTGTTCCTGGCCATAGCCTGTTCCTCTTCCCTCAACTTAGAGAGGAGTAGACCCCAAGGCAGCCGGGCACTGGGCCATGTGATCCTCCCAGTGGTAGACGATTGAGGGGGAAGGTGGAAGGTGGGATGCTGAACCCCTTCCTCAGGGAACATCCTCAGACTGCCTCATCCCAGCTGGAGGGTTGCACACCCCAGTTTTATCATCTGTAAAGTGGGGTGCTAACAAAGTCCATTTCCTCCTGGCTAAGAGAATTTAGTGAGTTGATAGTTTTAAAAGACTTGGAATATGCTTGCTGCATAGGAAATCTATTGCATTTGATAAATTAATAATAAGAACAAACACCTATAAGGTGATATTTCAAGCGAGCAGAGCTCAAGCTAAGACATTTCCAAATAGCCTAGAGTGAACAGGCTGTGGGGAAGCACCAGGGTCTTTGATCGAGCATTTAACTTATACAAGGAAGGCTTTTGCATGTGAAATTGATTTAATATGCAAATAACTGAGGCTGATTGAAGACTCTAACCACATGCTTTAAATAGCAGTTGTTTTTTAGAACAACCACCAGCCCCTCCACAGCATTGCTGGTGAGTCAGGTTTGCATGCCTGTGTGCGTGTGTGCGTGCGTGCGTGCGTGCGTGCGTCCGTGTGTGTGTGTGTGTGTAGCACCTCGCGTGCCAGTCTACACGCAGGCACACCCCAAGACTGTGGTTGGATCTAGACATCTATTACTGAAGGTCCCCAACATGACAATGATTCAACTTCCAGTGTTTTGACTTTACAATTAAACAAAAAATATATACATAGAACCAGTCTGGTTTTCATCTTCAGCATGGGATTCATTTAGTGCAGGCCTCATATGAGAGGATTTTGCCAAGCTGCAGGTTGATGTAGGTGTTCTCTGTACATTCAAGGCAGTGTAAGCTGAGTTTTGTTATTCAATAGATTACATGCATTTTTTTAAAAAATAGAGTTGTTCTTTGTAGCCCACGTTGACCTTGAACCCCAGATTCTCTCCCCAAATGCTCCCACACCTGCCTGATATTAGGTGCATTTTTGCTTTACCCTAGTTCTTTCAGTGGACTCATCAAGAAGCAGTGCTTTTGTATGTCAAGGAGTGTTAGGGATTCTTCAAGGCCTGCAAAAGACATAGGCAAGATCTTTTTTTTTTGTGTGTGTGTGTGTGTGTGTGTGTGTGTGTTACAGGTGTATGCACCACTCCTGGCCTTTTACATCACCTAAAGAAGTAGATT
This sequence comes from Bramus lutescens, assembly GCA_001685075.1. Lineage (NCBI taxonomy): Eukaryota > Metazoa > Chordata > Mammalia > Rodentia > Cricetidae > Bramus > Bramus lutescens. Next base: position 636,361 of record LOEQ01000521.1, read on the forward strand.
CAGATCCTCATGCTTGCACAGCAAGCTCTGCACTGACTGAGCCATCTTTCCAGTCTTAAAGCTACAGTTTTAAGCAGCTTGTCAGAGTCTGGTACATGTGTGGCTCTCAGGTATGGTTGATGGGTTTGGGAACAGATTGGAGGGGATGGGCTTGGAAGGAATCAATTTCAGATGGTCAAGACTTTAGAAAGTCTTGAAGCAGAGTAAAAGTGAGGATGGATACAGAAGTATAAAGAGAGAAAAAATCCCAAAGTTGAAGCAACTATTTAGATACAAAGAGAAACCCAGCACCCGGGAAGCAGAGACAGATGAATGGATCTCTGTGAGTTCAAGGACAGCCTTGTCTATATAGAGAATTCCAGAATTCTCGTATAGTGAAACCATTAAAACAAAATTAAATTAAATAAAACAAATAACAAAACCAAAAAGAAATGACATATTGCCACCTGTGACAGCATGGCCAAACATTGAAAACACTGTGCCAGGGAAAAGAAGCCACCACAGAAATCTGTTCTGCCTGATGTTGTTTATATAAAATATACAGAAAGAAAAAATCCGAAGAAAAGAATGTTCGGTGGTGGTTATGACGGAGCTTTGGAGAGAAGGACTGGTGATAACTAACTGGTTAGCCAGAGGACTAGGGATAATTAACTGGTTAGCCTTCTCTGGATTTCCTTCAGGAGTCAAAGAGATACTCTGTGTGGTGATGGTCACACAGCCTTGTGAAGGCACCAAATACCCCTGGATTGTTCATCCCAAAATAGCTGGGGCTGGCGTGGGAGAATGTTATGGTGGTTTGAATAAAAATGGTCCCCACAGGCCCATAGGGAGTGGCACTATTAGGAGGTGTGGCCATGTTGGAGATGTGGCTTGTTCAAGAAAGTGGGTCACTGGGGGTGGGCTTTAAGGATTCAGAAGCTCAAGCCAGGCCCAGTGTCTTGCTCTCTTCCTGCTGCCTGCAGATCCAGGTGTAGAACTCTTGACTTCTTCTCCAATACCATGTCTGCCTGCACGCCATCATGCTTCCTGCCATGACGATAATGGACTAAATCTCTGAACTGTAAGCCAGCCTCATTTAAATGTTTTCCTTTGAAAGAGTTGCTGTGGTCATGGTGTCTCTCCACAGCAAAAAACTAAGACAAATGTGTGGTACATATGTTTTCTCAGAACAAAAGAATAGTGGCCCGATCTATATACACACTGTCCCATTTTTATAATGAGTCCCTGGAAAATATGGTTGGCAACCCCACCTAAATGTGCTGCGTTAAGATTCAAATATATTATTTTGCTCAGAACTTCTATGGGAGATTTTGCCTCCAATAATCCAGGAGCAGAGATTCCTAAGGGGTAAATCCGCAGGCCACACCACAGGATGCTCTCAGAGGGTGCACAGACTCTGCTCCAGCTGCCAGGAGAGAGGCCCAGCATCCCTGCCATTTCCCTCTCTTGTTGTTCCTGGCATGAGAAAGCAGGAGGTGGGAAAGAATAACTGAGTCTTTGGGGGTCTTCCTGGACATAGCTGCTCTGGGCTGTAACAAAGAGGAAAAGAGAGTGCTGGGCAATAGTGCCAAGCTGGAAGTTCTCAGGATGTGGCTCACCAAGCTGGAGCTTCAGCCTGGAGAGCAGAGAGCACGGCACAGCAGAACCCATCCCCAAACAAGATGCAGGCTCAGGAAACTACGCAGAGGCCTGGCCTCTCTCTCTCTCAGCCTCAGCTTCTCTGGCAGAGCTCAGCTGCCCACAGATCTGCCAAGACAAACAGCTCAGGGCTTTCAAAGCAGCTCTCTGGGCAGAGCCTTGTAGACTGGGCACAGTTCCTGGGCCCACCTAAGGGTACAAGGGCTCTACTCACTGCTGAGAGAGGTGATATTCTGATTGCTGTTTCCAAAGCCTAGTGTCTTCAGAAAGGAATTCTATCTGGTGGGAATATTAGTTTAGTTGCTGGCCCCAAGGGACAAGACTATGAGGAAGCTTGGGGGAGAGAGAGAGAGCAAGCCAGTGTGTGCTCTCTTTCTTTCTCCATTGAAGGTGGCAAGCCCAGCAGAGAGGGTAGACTTTGGTCTGGCTTCCTCTGAGCTGTCTCTGGGAAAGGGATGGCTAAGGGGTCACATGAGAACTCCCAAAGACAGGAACTGCCATGGATGGAGCAGTCAGCAGAAAGCCAGACTCCCTAGATGTGGAAGGAATTGTCACTTGGGATTTCTAGAGCCCTTCCAGGAGGTCACACGTTAAAAAACTGCCATGGTGGCATGTCCTTCTTTTGCCCCAAATCAAAGAAATCTTGGCTGGGTATTTCTCACTTCAGAAGTTCCCAGGCGCCAAGATGAGTGAGTGGCCTGGTTTGACCTGAACTCATTCATTCATTCATTCAGTGTTCTCTCTCTCTCTCTCTCTCTCTCTCTCTCTC
>LOEQ01000521.1:672218-696380 GCA_001685075.1 Bramus lutescens
AGTTAGCCAATAAGAGGCTAGAGCTTATGGGCCAAGCAGTAATTTAATTAATATAATTTCTGTGTGATTATTTTGGGGTTAAGCTAGCCGGGCAGGATGGAACAAAGAGCCCTGTGCTCCATACTGCAGTTTGGCACCCAACGTGGGGCGCAGATAAAGTGCAAAACAATCCCACATCAGTTTGGATTCAAAGGGTTATTTATTTGAGGGGAAAAAACTTACAGAACACTAGTCGCTGGAGCAAGAGAGAGAGTGGAGGGCTGCCACTGCTTTTTAAAGAGAAAGAGACCACACCCCAGTGGGCTGGTATCTCAAGAGCTATTGGCTGAAGGAGCGGAAGGAGTTCCCACAGCAGTGGTGCATGCCTTTAATCCCAGCATTCGAGAGACAGAGGCAAGCAGATCTCTGTGAGTTTGATGCCAGCCTGGTCTACAAGAGTTAGTTCCAGGACAGGCTCCAAATCTACACAGAGAAATCCTGTCTCAAAAAACAAACAAACAGACAAACAAAAAATTTCCTCTATGAGAGTTGCCGTGGTCACGGCGTTTCTTAACAGCAAAAGAAACTCTAAAGCAGAAGTTGATACAAGGAACTGCAGTATTGTGACAGGCTGGATCATGTTTTTGTTTGGAATAATATGGAATAATAATGGGAATTTGGGTTAGGAAAGCAGTGGAATGCTGTAAGTGCTGCTTAATGAGCCATACTAGTAGGAGCATGGAAGACAGTGGTGCTGAGTTATCTGAACTGCGAGTGTGGGGGGAGCAGAGGTTGGCTCAAGAGGTTTCAGAGGAGAATATTAATATGTGGTATAGAGATCATTGTTGTGATATTTTGGTGAAGAAAGTGGCTGCCTTTTGCCCTTGTCTGTAGAGTCTGCCTGAGACTAAAGTGAAGGGTTTTGGAGTAATTCCATTGGCAGAGGAAATCTCAAAACAGCCTAGTATAGAATATGTCATGTGGTATTAGTGGTAACTCTAATGAAGATTTGTAATGAAAAGGAGAAAACTAATCAGGGTAAATTACAAAATGTAAAATTTGAGGAGAAAAGGAATACCAGGAAGTGAAATGGAGCTAAATCCTGTGTTCAAAGAGATAAACAGATTAAGAAATGGAGAAAATGGAATGGTGACCTCTGGACAAGATCCCATCCAGCTAAGTTCCCCACTTGTGAAAAAGGAATTAAAAACTTAGAGCTAGGTGTGGTGGTTCACGCCTTTAATCCCAGCACTTGAAAGGCAGAAGCTGGCAGATTTCTGAGCTTGAGACCAGTCTGGTCTACAGATCCAGTTTCAGGACAGCCAAGCTTAGGCAGTGAAGGAAACCATGGGAAATAGAAAGCTGGTGAAGATGTAACTGAATGAGGGAGCCGTGTTCCAGCCATAGCAAGCAGCAGAGCTTGGCAGCTTAGGCCATGTGGTTCTGGCTTTAGAGTTAAGGACAAAAGAAACTAACTTTGGAATATTCCTCTGTGACCAAGGAAAGCCTCTGAGGTGAGGCATGTGTCAGGGGTGTCCCTGAATGGGGGCCCAAAAAGGTCACTGTGTGAAGCTGTGAAGAAGCCTGGGTTGCCTTGGAGACCCCGAGATGTTAGAGCGGCCAGAGTCCTGGGATACCTGTAGAGGAGAGCTGCTAAAAGGGAGTGGAACAAGCCCAAGAGAAAGAAGTGCATTGCAGTCAACAAAGCTGAATGGAGTTGGAGATCTGAAAAACACTTCCAATCAGAGACCGAGGTACAGCGTTTGGAGTTTGCCTAGCTGGTTTTCCTTCTTGCTTTGGTCCAATATTTCCTCACTATGCTCCCTTCCCTATGTTTTGGAACAGTAATGTATATCCTGTGCCATTACATGTTGGAAGTATGTGATCTGTGTTCTGCTTTTGATTTTATAGGGGATTATAGTTAAAAGATTACATCAATCTCAGAAGAGACTTTGAACTTTTAAACATTGTTGAGACTGTGATATGGAGACTTTTGAAGTTGGACCAAATGCATTTTTTGCATTATGATATGGCTATAAGCCTTTGGGGGGCAGGAAATGGAATGTGGTGGCTTAAAAGAAAATGCCCCCCAAATGAGTGGCACAATTAGGAGGTGTGGATTTGTTGGAGTGGGTGTAGCCTTGTTGGAAGTGTGTCACTGTGGAAGTAGGCTTTGAGGTCTCATATATGCTCAAGTCACACCCAGTGTCTCAGACCATTTCCTGTTGTCTGTGAGTCAAGATGTAAGAACTCCTAGCTCCTTCTCCAGCACCATGTTTGCTTGCATGCTGCCTTGCTTCCTGTCATGACAATAATGGACTAAAACTCTGAAGTGTAAGCGAGCCATCCCAGTTAAATGTTTTCTTTCATAAGAGTTGCTGTGGTCATGGTGTCTCTTCCCAGCAATAGAAACCCTGACTAAGACACTCACTCTTCCTTTCTGGAGATGGCCTCCCTTATACTGCATGACCAAACAACCTCTGGTTGCTCCTAGCAACTTCCCACCACCAACAGCACTGATCAACTCTGATGACATCAACCCAATCCTTCTATCTGAATAGCATGTTCCCACTGAGATTCCCTAAGATCTCTAGGTTAAGGATATCAGTGAAGTTTTGGTTAGAAGCAAGCTGTGCTAGGGGTGTAAACTAATCATCAGTAAGTAAGAGGAGGCTGGGAAGATAGGCCAGCATACAGGGCTTAGTATGCATACATAAGGGACCTGAGTTTAAATCCTCAGCACGCATGTAAAAAGTACAGTGTGGTTTTATGCTCCTGTAATGCCAGCATTATGGGGAATAAAAACCAGAGGATACCTGAGACTTGCTGGCCACAAACATAGTTCCAGTCCAGTGAGAGACGCTGTCTCAAGGGAACAGGGGAGCAGAGCAATAAAGCAGGGACATCTCCCCACACACATACATGCACACCTAGAATTACTAAGAATAAATAAATGTATTTTTCAAAGACAGAGCCACACCCTGACCACTCTGCCTTGTGGGCAGGCTGACTGGTGAGCAACCTAGCAGCTGCAAATTTAACAGCTCCTAGGGAAGAGGGGTGTAATGAGGATTTCCCTCACTTTCTCTTCTGCAAAATCAGGCCTCTACATTTGGGGCAAACATTTTTGGGGAGACTCATAAAAATATTTTTGTTATATATTATCACAGAGCTATGGATAAGTTTACAAAGACTATTTGATTAAAGTAAACACATAATTAGAACCTCTAAAACTCTGGAAGGAAATGTAAGACAAAATATTCATTTAAGTAGTTAAAATTATGTGTAAACGTGCTGTCTCTGTGTGGATGTGCGCACATGCCCTCAGAGCCCAGAAAGGAGCTGGAGTTCCAGAAGTGGCGAGTACTGGAAACTGAGCAAGATACAACATTTTCAAGTGGAAATACACTAGGAGAAAGGGTGAACAGGTGGACTCAGTCTTTCAGCAATTTCAAGCCTTTCTTTGAGGAAGCGCCAGCTCTGTCACTGCATTGCAAATCCTGATACAGCTGTGACGCTAGGAAACGGGGACAATCCCGTGGTGTCCAGAAACTACACGTCCACAGTGTAGCTGCGACACTGTCTAGCTCCTGGTTCAGCAAGAGACCCTGACTCAAAAGGAGCAAAGAAAAAGACAATGAAGCAGGACATCCCATATCCACTTCCGGCCTCTGAATATGCTCCCTCTGCCAGTGCACACACACACACACAGAAATTAGTAAAATAACTCTTCAGTCTGGCCGTCTCTCCATATCTGAAGAGATGGTGGGCAGGTACGTGGAATCATGGATACGCAGCTGAACTCAAGAGCTTATGCTCCGAATCCACAGACTTGCAATGTTTTTCTTGTTTGATGGTCAAAAAGCTCCTTACTCAAGAGGTGCTGTTCAGGCTCACTGAGTTAGTGAATTCACAAAGTGTGATGAATTGGACCTCATGAAGAATTCATGAGTTCTCATTTAATGTTAATTTTTTAAAGGGCCTACATTAAATGATTTTAAGACCCTGTCTCAGACTGGCAAGCAAAATGATTAAAGTTCAGAGAAAATTCAATCCCAAACCGCACAGTCAAATTATACAAGAGTACATTTATTCCTTCCCTTGCAGTGAATGCCTCAAGCCTGCAACATTCAAATAAAAATTTAAAGCTATTTTTCTCATACTGCATTTAATCAAACTTTAATAGCCCTTTGATCCTTAAACAAGAAAACATTCGTGCTAGTCCCCAAGACTCTGCTTTATGCATACCAGAGGAGTGAAGGATGCTTGTCTCTGTGGAGGATCTACACTCCCTCCCGAGTATCCCCACAAATGCTTTGTCACGATGGGCTTAGCTAGACCATGCCAGAAACTTTGATTTGGCATTGATTCTTCATATTGCAACTGAAGAGATGTGTTACAAAAACCAAGCTGTTTGGAAGCTTGAAAGAAACGAATAGTCTCGGGGCAGCAAGATGGCTCAGTGGATAGAAATGCTTGCTGTGCCAGTCTGATGACCCGAGTTCAACCCAGTACCTATGAAAGAGAGGCAGATGTGAAAGTCCACATCTGTAATTCCAGTACTCCTATAGAGAGATGGAAGGCAGAGGTAGCGGACTCGCTCAAAAGCTTGAGTACTAGCTTTTCTCAGTTATTCAACAGGGCAGAAACAAAGACGCTACCTCACAAACAAGGTGGAAAGATGAATTAGCTTCCTGAAAGTTGTCTTCTGACCGCCACACCATGGCACGTGTATCCAAATTGAAGTGTGTGCAATTCTCTCTTGCATGCTTCCTCTCACACACCGCATCTCAGTAAGAAATGCTTTTTTCAAACCAGTAATTAGCTCTTGGCTGAGATAGTTAACAGACAATAGTTTCTGAACAGGAGAGAAGATATTCTAGTAACTGACTGGATAGAAAAGTACAAATTCACTCAGGTTAAGTTTTAACACAGGCAAACCAGGTGTGGTGGCACATACCTCTAATCCCAGCACTTGGGAGGCAGAGGCAGGTGAATCTCTGTCTGAGGCCAAGCCTGGTCTATGGAGTGAGTTCCAGGGCAGCCAGGGTTACACAGAAAAACTGTCTTGTAAAAATCAAAAATACAAAAAGCCCTCAACACAGTCAAAAAACTAAGCACAAAGTTCAACTCAGTAATAGTGGCATGGTTACTCACTCATTTCTGTAAACACCATTTAAAGACCTTTGGCTCTGAAGGAATCAGTAATTCAGAAGCTTAACATTTTAAATGAACGTAAGCCTTTAAGTTAAGGCATTTTGTTGGAATTTTAGAGATGGACAAACTTAACAGCAGTAGTATAAATAGCCAGCAGAAAGAACAATGAGAGTCGGGGAACCAGGGATGAAAATAATGCAAACAGGAGTCTGTTGAGGCTACTCTAACAATACACAGACTGGTGGCTTAAGACAACAGGAATCCAGTCCTGAGTTCTGGAGGAACTTCTTGCCAAGTTCAAGATCAAGGTACTAAGTGACTTGGTATCTGATGTGGACACACTATCTAATCACAGAGTCTGACCTGCTGTATCTTCCCGTGACGGGAGGGATATGGCTTTACAAGGGGAGTTGACAAACTTACAAGAGTTCAGCCCTTGTGATCGGATGACCTGCCATGGGCCTCACCTTCACAGTGAAGCGATGGATTCCAATACTGTCTAGAATTCCCAGAGGGATATGACCAGTCTAAAACCCAAATACCACGAAGCGTGGCTAAAAGAAGGCAATGGGGTAGATACTCCCTATACATTAAGACGCATATGCAATTTGTACTGGCTGGTTTTGTGTGTCAACTTGACACAAGCTAGAGCTATCAGAGGAAGGAGTCTCAGTTGAGGAAATGTCTTCAGGAGAGCCAGCTGTAAGGCATTTTTTCATTTAGTGATCAATGGTGGAGGGCCCAGCCCATGGTGAGTGGTACCATCCCTGGGTTCAGCAACCTGGCTTCCATAGGTGAGCTGAGCAAGCCATGGGAAGCAAGCCAGTAAGCAGCTCCCCTCCATGGCCTCTGCATCAGTTCCAGCCTCCAGAATCCTGCCCTGTCTGAGTTCCTGTCCCGACTTCCTTCAGCGGTAAACAGCAATTCTGAAGTGTATACCAAATAAACCCTTTCCTCAACTTGCTTTTTGGCCGTGGTGTTTCGTGGCAGCAACGGAAACCCCCAAGTTATCTTTTATTTCACTTAGGTCATTTGGTGCAGAGAGGGAACTGCAATGCTGACACTTAAATCCGTGTTGATGACTGCATAACAGGGCTAGAGGTGGCCTTCCCCTTTGTAGAAGCTCAGGAGAATGCTTGCCCACTTCATAAGGTTTGATCCCCAGGACTACAAAGATAAAGAATGTTCCTTTTGTAATCATTTATCTTGTTTGAATAATGTATATGGAATTCTAAAATCAAAACTTGATTTTTCTTAGAAAGGAAACAAAGTAATATCAAAAAACCTGGTAATGCTGTTAGTAATACCCATTATGCATAAAGAGGGCCCAAGGTCAAAAAAGCCTTCTTGTGCAAACATAAGTACACACTGGGATACTATGCAAGCATTAAGACCATTCTCTTTTAAGATATTCACAGTAGCTGGGCAGTGGGCAGTGGTGGCACATGCCTTTAATCCCAGCACTCGGGAGGCAGAGGCGGGAGAGCTGAGTTCGAAGTCAGGCTGGTCTAAAGAGTGAATTACAGGACAGTCAGGGCAACACAGAGAAACCCTGTCTCGAAAAACCAAAAGTTCATCCTATCCTAATTTACTATGTGAAAATCTATACATTTTGTTTAGAGATTTATTTTATTCTCCAGAGAAGTCATCCCATACTTTGATTGACAGAATCAAAGGGTCTACAGTTGGTTATTGACAATTAAATCTTATAAATCACATAGTAAACAGTTTCTACAAATTTCTACAGGTGTAATATATTCGAGAATATATATGTGCGTGTGGGAGTGGCTACGTGTTATGAGACGGTCTCATTATCCCAGGATGGGCTCAAACTTGCTATATAGTTGTAGGTGATCTTGACTAGTCTTCATGCCCCCACTGAGTGCTGGGATTACAGGCATAGATGGTGCTGGGCCTATATAGTTTTAAGAAATGAATGACAAGAACCACTGCAGATAAAAACAGCTTTATTTTGTTCATTTTGGCCTTTTTTAGAAGAGCAAAACTATCAAATGCAATCAAAGTTACTTTGTCTTATAGTCACTGGTTTCTTTTGGAAAGGAACACACATTTGAATAACTTGTAATTCAAACATATCAAGTTCCCACTTCATTTCCTTCTTTTAAGTCAGCCACAGTAGAATCATTCTGGGTAAGTGTTCATATTCTCTCACCTTTATTCACACTGAAATAATATAATATTTATAAACCAAACTATTTGCTGTTCAGAAAGCTGGAAAAGTTCTTTTACATAATAATTTTGATGTGATAAGAAACCACGCAAAACCAGCATTTGCAAATGGATAAAAATAGGATAGATTCCTTGGAAGAAAACATAAACAATAATTTCTCCTATCTAAATAATTTCAATTGAGTGAATACATTTATCTGATAATATATCCTCTATCTTAGAATATAAAAGTGCTCAGATTATTTATAATAAAAATAACAAAATTCTAAGAACTGAAAATAATTTAAATAAAGATAATACACTGAGAACCAAAATGACATCTGTGCTGTCATGGAGGGAGGTGTGAATCTACCTGAACTCAGAAGAGACTAAAGCAAGGAGCTGGAACATGCATAGCTCCTGCCTGGAGAAAAGAAAAACAGTCTCAGGAAAGCTCCATGTGTCTTTATTTAGATGAAAGCCACTGACAAGAAATCAGGTATCTCAGATAGACTTTGCAAAATGCAAAGTTGGGATGCTTGCCTTGACTGCCCCACACTAGCTGCAGTGCACACTCAACTCAAGAGCTCAAAAGACAAGCACACATCTTTATAAAACACAAGTGTGGAGGCCTGGGGCTAGGTGTCATCCTCAGGACTGCAGTCCACTTCCTTCCAGACAGGGTCTCTCAGTGCTGGAAGTTACTCAGTAGGTTAGGCTGCTGGCCAGTGCTCCAGGGAAGCTCCTCTGACTCCCCAGTGCTGGGATTTCAGGTGCACACTCACTACTACCAGACTCAGCATTAGACTCAGCATTTTTACATGAGTTCTTGAGAACTGAACTCAGGTCCTCAAGATTTGCCAGGCAAATGATTATGCCAAGACAGCAGTCCTAGTAGGACCATCCTGGACACACACCCAACGGGAACACCTGATCTTTGCAATGTTTGCATGGCCTTTTAAGGTCGTTTATTAATGACACTGTAACACTGGCAGAATTTAATATCGAACAGAGTAACAGAGCTTTGGTTTGTGGGGAAGACATGTTTCCTGGTGATGGAATGCATTTGTCACCTTTGACCCCACCTAAATTTTCCAGCATGAGCTAACATCTTGTATGAGTCTAAGTCAATGGTTCTCAACCTTCCTAATATGGTTCTTCATATTGTGGTAACCCAACCATAAAATTATTTCGTTGTTACTTCATAACTGGAATTTTACTATTGTTATTAATCGTAATGTAAATATCTGATATACAACCCCTGTAGGGGTTGTGACCCACAGGTTGCGAGCCATCTTTTCTGTTAGAATTTTTCCAGGACAAAAACAGTAATGTGAGGAAATTATTTAGACTCACTTCTTCACTTTCTCCCCAGAATATTTACTGGAGACATTTAGCATACCTTGTTCCAGAAGCAAACTCCAAAAGGAGAAGTCCCAATTAAGGGGCTGGATCATAGTGTATTTTAAAATCTTTATATTAACCACAAGATTCTCATAAATACAATTCCACAAAATATTTTTTAAAAGCTCTAAGAATGTACTTGGTGAGTGGCTACAGAAGCCAAGATACGCAGGACGGTGACCAGGTACCCAGGCTGGTGCTGGGCTATGGGGCAGGCAGAAAGTTTCTGAACAGCAGCATCCTCTCGGCGCACTTCTGCCCCACAAGGTTGGCATACTCCAGAACACCCTCCTCCTCACTCGGGTCTTCTTGGTAGTTCTTATAAACAGCATAAGGCATGGTGGATCGCTTGTGAAGTACCCGTAGTCGGTTAAGGTCCTTACTGCGGCCTTCATCCACTGCAAAGAGACAAATATGGATCAAAGATTGCCATATGTCAAAGATGTGCATGGCCAAAGTACATCATCTGAAACATGCTGGCCTCGCAGGTCCTCACTGTGCAGTATGTTCATGAACATGCTCCTAAGAATATGCAGGAAGTTCCTTCGTGAAAGGAAAGAAGCATTCCCTAGTTTGCTAGCCCAAACAAAGTAGAGTCAAAGAAGCACACTCAACTGAAAACCACTGGCTATACTGTACCTTCTGATTTTCTGAGGTACAGTGGCATCTATAATGTTCCAGAATCTTTCCAGAGTCTGTATTAAATCTTAGTGCCTCTCCAGCTAACATGCTGCCTGAGGCTCTGGCTCTGCATGGGGACTTATTGCCAACAGAGCAGCATAAGGAGGTCTGGCTTTGCATACTCCTGTTCTTTATGGAGGGTAGCAGGGCAGATTCTCACAGCTTCCATAGAAGAAGGAGCACAGGGTGCTGTTGCTTCCTTTGGGCTCTCCTGCTTCCCACATACACAAACTCATGGCTTATTTCAAGGCATGCAACCACCTAGAAGAACACCTGTGCTCCTGCCTTCCCTGAAGCTGGGTGTGGTCTCACGACTCAGTTCTGGTCAGCATGAGTAGTGCTCTATGGGACTGCAAGAGCCCTTCCGAGAGAACAAGTTCATCTCTACCTTTCTTCAGGCAATAGCCTGTACATGGACAAACAAAAGGGCAAGAGTCTGACTTCGAGCATGCCTTTGGTCTAGTGAAAAGACAAGACTCGAGGTGGACAGCCTCTGACTTCATGGAATAAACTATCGTGCTGGGGATAAAATACCTGGAATGAGCTGTGGTGGAGGGGAGCACCTGTGGTCCTGGCACTCGGGAATTAGAGGCAGGAAGATCATAAGCTCAAGGTCACCCTGGCTGTAGAGAGGTCTGGGCCAGTCTGGGCTCCACAGCAAGACTTCAACACACACGCACACATGCACGCGCACACACACACACACACACACACACACACACACCCCAACCAAAGAAAATGTACACAAGGGCTTCAGGTAGTAAATTCTGGAATATTTATATACTTGTAAAGAGTGCTGGGAAAGGAACCCAAGCCAAAGTGTGAAACTCACATGCTTTCTACACACCAAATACAGACCCAGAACATCTTATACAAAGTACGCATGGCTATAATCTACCACCTAAGGCAAGGAATGGCGTTTATAACTGAGACACAAACATCTAAAGTTTCTTCTTTCTCAGAAGTTGATGCTCTAGAGCAGAATCAAACTCAGGAAATTTCAGGAGAGAAAAGAACAGAATTCCTCCTATTCCTCAGATGCCAGAAACAGAGGGAACACCAATGTACTGCATACAATTTATCTGCCCGAATGCATGTGAAGGAGAGGGAGCCCATCCAGTCTCAGACTCCAGGCCTGCCTGTTCCGTCTACTGGGCTGCATGGCCTCTGGCTTACGATCATCTAATCATATCCTCAAGAATGAGACATGTACTTCCCACACAATTAAGAAAAAAAGTAATTTAAACATAAACAAAATTCTGTAAGATACTTATAACACTAAAATTTATGATTTAGTTAGCAGGGAGGAAAAATGTAGCTCAAATTCTTACAAGACCCATTTAGAATCATCTTATAGATGACATCCATGCTCACAGACAAATCTACAGTGCTAAACAGGCCCAAAGGCCTTTCCTTGATGGGCCTGGAAGAGACCCAGGAACAAGCCATTTTGATATGAAGATGGTTGTCATGGCACCCAAGGAAAGCTGCCAGCCTACTAAGATACAAGAACTTCTACTTCTCCTTTCTGAAAGCTGCATCACAGCTTAATTTCATAAAATAAAAACACAAGGAGTCTTGCAAGTTCTTGGGGATGAGCATTTGGTCACTAATGACTCAAATGTGCTGCCAGCTCCATGACATTTTAATCAAGGAAAACTCTGCAGGGGGCTGCTTTCTCACTCTCCCCACAACTGTTCCCTCATAGGAGCTGAGCTGTTTAATAGGTGCTTTCAAAGCAAGAGAAGCTACAGATCACAGCTGTACTTCTCAGGGGGGGTTAAATTATTTGTTGTTCTCAGAGACTTAAGGCTCTTCTAAGCCTTTCTTTCCTTTTTTGTTTTGTGTTTTGAGACAGGGTTTCTCTGTGTAGCCCTGGCTGTCCTGGAATTCTCTCTGTAGATCAGGCTGGTCTTGAACTCACAGAGATCCACTTGCCTCTGCTTCCTAAGTGTTGGGATCAAAGGGACATGCTGCCCCCACAACCTAGCTTTCTTTCCCCCCCCTAAGCTTTTCTAAAAATGATTCAAGAGTATATCTGCATATCTTTATAATATATTGTTACAGAAATATTACATAGAAATGAAAACAAGTATTCTAGTTTTTAAAGGATATAGGCGTATACACAGCAGATAAACTGATATGAGAGCTGAAATGCTGAGCAAATGGACAACAGGGGATGTGGTATTCGTGTTAATGGTCACCCTGACAGAATCTAGAACCAACTGGGAGAAGGGTATGTGGGATACCTGTGGGGGATTATCTTGACCTTATTAACTGAGGTGGTACCATTCCCTGGCCGAAAGCTTCTCAACTGTGTAAGGGAGCTGAGCACAGCACACAGTCATCATGCTCTCAAGTTCCTACCCCATGTATTCTGACCCTAAGTGTCCTACCAAAGGGTGTAAAAAATAGGCGCTTTAAGTTCAGTGTGACAGAATACTTACATATGATCCGAAGATAGCTTATTTATCAACCACTTGACCTATACAAAACACTGACTGTAGTGCAGGCGTGTGACACACCCCACTTTATCAAGTCACCAGTTGTCAATGAGTGACAATACAGGTCTCCTGATATGAATTCATCATTTCTAATATTCTTACCAAAACTATGTAACTTGACTGATTATAGAGAAACCTATGATGAACACCAAGTAAGGAATAGTCTACAAAGTAGCTGGACTGTATCCTTAATAAAATGTCAAGGTCATCTTTATCACCACTATGACCACCCTCATCACAGCTCGGGGACACTGTGGTAGACGGGGCAGAAAGAATATGAAGAGCCAGGGGGTGATATGAAGTGCTGTGTAATACTCTCTTCTGTACACAAAATGCTATTGCGCTGACAGACTCACAGCAGCCACAGCTGCCCACACAAGACCTGCATAAGATCAAGCCATACAAAAGAACGAGACACGCTATTCCACACAGTTGACTCAAAAGGTAGGCCTTTCCTCCTTCTCTGCAACCTCTTCCTCCTCCAGGCAGCTGCTGAGACTCACAGCTTGCTGCCCTTCCACTTTTCTTTTAAACTCTAATAAAGCTGCCCTTGAGCTTCCTTTTGAGTCTATTCTTAAACTCTTTCACTAACAAAACGAAGAACCTAAGAGAGGACCTTGATTTCCCCAGTATATGTGGTAACTGTGGTGAATTCTCCAACATTTCTGGCAATCACCTCATATTCAGCGCACATAACTAGGAGTGGTGATTCTGTTACGTCTGGAGACGAGGCTGGGACTCACAATCCGCCTCAACAGAGCAACTTCTATTCACAAAGGGATAAACGAAGTGCTCTGCAGAGAACAAGTTTTGCTATGTTCCTGGTGAAATACCTTCCTGCTCAGAGAAGAAATGTTCTCTCAAAAACGTCTCGAGCTGTGTAAGTTTGATGGCAGGTCATTGATATTTATAATGCCCTTCCACACAGTTCAGGGGTACGGTCTGTGTACTTCAGAGTTATATGTGCTCTTGGCAATTACTTTTGTTTATGCCAAAATCCACTTGCCATCTCTCAACTGGCATCTCCCCAAATGACCCACTGCTCTTGGCTTTCATTTTTACTTTACACTTTGCACTTTTCAATACCTACTTCAAAGCAAAAGATTTTCACTATGAGAAGGTACAGCAGGTCGTGTAAGCTTCTTAAATGCACAGCGAAGCAGCAGCCATGTCAGCTGAGGTGGCCAACATGAGCGGTAAAAGCAGCTGTATGCTCACAAAGCTCAGCTCCTACGGGGCTCACAAGTCCTCCAAAGTCAAGACTTTCTAAATTCAAGTCTTTCAGAACTCTTCGCTTAGAAAAACCTTGTAAGTCTCAGACAGCAAGAGGACTCTGCAAAAGCAGAGGGCCCTTCTAGACAGCAAAGATGCTTCTGTTAAACTTCTGAAAGCAGAAAAGCAGCTTCTTTAGTGGACTTTGGAGAGTAAAAGGAAGTAGTGTAACAGTGACCCAGCACAGCTATAAAGCAAATGCTTTTTCCTGTGTGCCCCTTCCTCCTCCAAAAGACTTTTCCAAAAGCACTATTTGTTTTCAGACATACTTTGAAAGCATGTAGTTATATCAAAGAAATGCCTGTAGTTTGCAGTTTAAAGCCAGAACTATGCCCAAAAGCAAACTCTAGTAGCACTGGCCCATAGAAAAAGTACAAATGCATTACAGGGCTCCTTCTTTTTCTTGCCTTCCTAGGTGCAGTTGGAATGCTTTAAGAAAACATTAAAGAAATGAAGTATACTGCACAAGAACCTTTGTTTTTAATCAAAAGATTCACAACAATAGGTTAACAAAGTATTTCAAGGAGATGCTAAAACTTCAGTTCAGAGTGACACTTCTAAAACACATACTTTAAATGGCAAATGAGTGTGTTCAAATAATAAACATGTCTATAGTTAGTCCACACATGATAGCCACCTAATATTCCCTAACTTCCAAGGTACATAGGTCAAGGGTAAATAACTAAGCACTCAGTAACCTGAAAAAAATTGGTTTAATTCAGGTTTGGGGAATTAGATGACATTAATTTAAAATGCACATCAGTGCTCCCATATAAGCAACAATTTACTGTGGAACTTAAGGGCAGCCAAGGAAAACGCTGCTGAGGCAGCCTGGGGAGCTGGCACATGCATCACAGTTGTGTGGCCAGCACCCCACAACTTACACTTTGGAGGCCATAGAATATGCTTTTTTCACTAAGAAAAAAAGCTGGAACTGCAAATCCACAGCTCTCTACACCAAAGCTCAGACTACTGAATGTGTGAAGTGAACCAAAAGTGAACAAATCCCCCATAAAATTCACTTAAAGTTTCCCTAACACATTCAAATAATGGTCACTAAGTAAATTTTTTTTTATTAAACAGTAAAATGAAATAAAACAAACACTAACATATCAGAATTGGGCAAAACAAACAGAAAGAAACCAGCCCAACTGAAGGCACAAGAAGGGGTTGGAGAGATGGCTCAGCGGTTAAGAGCATTGCCTGCTCTTCCAAAGGTCCTGAGTTCAATTCCCAGCAACCCTATAGTGGCTCACAACCATCTGTAATGAGGTCTGGTGCCCTCTTCTGGCCTTCAGGCATACACACAGATATGTATACATAATAAATAAATAAACAAGTAAGTAAATAAGTAAATAAATAAGTTAAGAGCACTGGCTGTTTTTCCAGAGGACCTGAGTTCAATTCCCAGCAACCAGACAGTGGCTCACAACCATCTCTAGTGGGATCTGCTGTCCTCTTCTGGCATAAAGTTGTATATGCAGATAGAGCACATATATATACATACATATATATGTGTGTATGTATGTGTATATATATATATATAATAAAAAGAGGGCACAAGAAACAGATCCACTTGTTCACACACCTGAGAATCCCATAAAAACACTATCTGGAAGCCATAATAGATACACAAAATGTTTCTTAAGCACAGAGCTTGAGGATAGTTCAGTTAGTAAAATGCTTGCCAGGCAAATATCAGGATACGAGTTCAGATCCCGAGTACTCACATAAAAGGCAAAGTATAGAGAATGTGCCTGTCTGCAATCACAGTGCTGGGGGAGCGCTGACAGGACAGTCTAACTGAACTGGTAAACTCCAGGTTCAGAGAGAGCTCTTGTCTCAAACACTAAGATGGACAGTGACTGAGAAAAAGACTTGATGTCACCCTTTGACATACACATATATGTACCTACATGCACACATATGCACACACCCACACACCAAGCGTACCTTTGAGTATATAATATAAACAGATATGGTATTTCAATCTAGAGTTTGTTTAACTTCAAGTTTATAAAGTCACACCTTTCTCAAAAGGCAGACATGGAGAACCCAGACATTTGGCAGACAAAAATAACTACATGGCAAAGAAAATCAAAGGGAATCTGTTTAAAAACAACTTACACACAGGTAAGTAATACTGTGTGGAGCCACAGAACAGCATTTAAGTTTGGACGGTTTTCAGTTTAATATTAATTAAGAACATTACCTTTAAATATATTTAACCAATAAAGCTATAAAGTTAGACCTTAGTATATATACACAATATTAACATCTTTAAGATTGATAGTGGACCCTTTAAAAACTACAGCCTTAGCTAGTGAGAATCAA
This sequence comes from Bramus lutescens, assembly GCA_001685075.1. NCBI lineage: Eukaryota > Metazoa > Chordata > Mammalia > Rodentia > Cricetidae > Bramus > Bramus lutescens. The sequence continues at coordinate 687,719 of LOEQ01000521.1, forward strand.
TAAGTAGAGAAAAGTACTTGCCACCAAGCCCAACAGACCCAAGTTCAAACCCCTGGAACAACACAATGGAAGGAGAGAAGTGACTCCTGTAGGTTCTCCTCTGGTTCCAACACACAAACTGTAGGACATTGCAGTGCATAATTAAGCATGAAAACATGCATATACATGTATACAAACACACACAAATATACACAATAAAAATTTAAGACTAATTAAATAAAATAGAAACAGGATCTTTACAAAACTAAAAGAAAAAGAGGACTACTAGCAATTTAAAAAAATCTCAGAAAAGTATCATTTTCACTATTAAATACAAAGACCTTTTAATCTGTCCTTTTTTGTGCCTATAGCCACAATCTTAGCTTTGGATGAATGGGCCCATTATCTCAACACTTGAATTTTACCACACAGACTCTAATATCCAGTGTGGAGCTGTTCACAAGCTGTCAACCAGCTGTGGTCACAGCACCTTCATCAGCCTTATAGTCAGTCACTTTTCAGGACCAAAGCTAGGTGTAAGTAAGCAGAATACAGACAATATTCATCACTGGTCAAAGGACTCTCACTAAAATTATGAGATGTCTAATTAATAATTTATACAGGTTCTGGAAGTGACAGGAATGCTTTTGAATATTCATACCCCATCCCAACCTGGTTCTGTTTCGGAATAACTTTTGCCTCCTAATATGACTTAGAGGGAAGACCAATGGAGTCACTGTAAGGGGTCAAATATTTTACACACACACACACACACACACACACACACACACACACAGTGGCAGTTTGAAAGAAAATGGCCTCCAAAGGGAGTGGAAAAGGCACTATCAGGAGGTGTGGCCTTGTTGGAGGAAGTGTGTTACTATGGGGGTGGGCTTTGAGGTCTCTTTGCTCAAGCTTCTCTTAGTGTGTTGTCAGTCAACTTCCTGTTGCCTGCTTAGCAAGATATAGCACTCTTAGCTCCAACACCATGCCTGCCTGCATGCCACAATGCTCCCCATCATGATAATGATGGACTGAACCTCTGAAACTCTAAGCAAGTCGCCTCAATTAAATGTTTTCATTTTTAAGAGTTGCCGTGGTCACAGTGTCTCTTCACGTTAATAAAACCCTGACTAAGACTTAAGTATTTAGTAAAATTTCTTGGACCAATAAATACTAATTAAACTAATTACTATTGTCACTGCAAAATGATTTCTTATAGGTGCTCATGACCAAGTGTTGGGAAGGCACTCTCCAAACAGGCATGGCTTCACATGAAATTGCTCACAACAAGGAGGAGAGAGTAAAGGGTTCAGTGAACTGGGTTCTGTGTAATTGTGGAAATGTTACAATCAGGTCCATTCTCATTTGATGTGATTCAGAATCACCTATCTTGCGTTTGTATAATATGTCCATGTTTGAAAGCAGCTTGATCCTCAACAAATTTTTAACTATCCAAAGGTTACAAAACACAGTAGGACCTGAACATCATGTAGTTTGAGTTTCTCATTTCACTAATAATCAAACAGCCTGACCGTTGGTGAACTGTGGAAAGTGACAAATCTAGTGAAATCTAAAGACCCTGTCTTTGGGTTTCTAGCTGAAGCACTAAATTAGCATGACTCCATGAGCTAGTAGTTACCTGCTCTTGCAGAACAATGGTTAGGTATTAGGAATAAGCAATGTGAATGCAAATAGGATAAGTTTGGATGTTATTAATGGAAAATGCAATGAGAGGAACCTGAAATTCAAACAGAATTTGAATATTGCTAAAATTTGAATAATTTTATGAGGTTGGTACAATGCAGAATTCTACCACGTTCAAAGCTCTTTAAAGTTATATGAGAATAAACAATCTTAAGTGCTAAAGAAACATAAACACTGGTCAAGACATAACCTCATGGGCTTAACAGATGCAGGCTTCTCTGGGCTCGTCCACTAATTAGACAGGGAAGCACTTGGTCATGAACAATCACCCACCTCCTCCAGGATATGGGGACCAATGGAAAGCCACTGTAAATGGCTTTAACCTGGGAAAAGCATTATGAAATGATGATGAGAATAAACACATGATGGTGTCAATGAATGCAAGACTACTGTATACTAATACAATTAGATAGAACTGGACCATCAGAGCAACAAGAGGTCCTACTCTCAAGACTTCAGTTGTCATGTTAACAACATTGAGTCTTCAAGACTCAGAACATGGTTTGGTTCTGTGAGCAGAGTGATTGGTAGTTCTCAATGTAGTGGCCTTGAGTGTCTTTTGATACATGTAATTCTAAATAATGAATATTCTTTTGTTATTCTAAGAGGATTCTTTTGCAATTCATTTTTGTTTGCTGCTAATAGATAAAATACAATTGACTTCCGTATAATAACTTTAAAAGCTACAATCTTATTTAATTCAGTTATTAGTTCCAGTAGTTATACAGTAGACTCCTGAAGATTTTTTATGTAAACAATGATTTATTACTTACTTCGACAGGAAATGCTTAATTAAGTAATTGATTTATACTGTGATTTCAAACTAAGTAAATATTTAGTTCATTGTGTCCACAAATCTAATTAAGTTCCTAAGAATACTTTGTCAGACAATTGAATTAAGTGGGAAATTGAATACGTTTATAAAAATTTTTAAAGTTAAAAAATTGAATTAGTGTCTTGTAAATGCAATCAAATGTTATTCAAAAGTCCCTTTTTCTTTAAATAATTGCTAAAATTTTAAAGCCTTATACATTGAAAATATGATTTGTAATCTGCATTCAGATTTGACAAACAGGACAAATCTTTCTTTAATAGACTTACCTTAATGAACTGAGTACTAATTTTTGAACTAGAAGAAACCTTTGAATCCACTTTCCTATAAATTAAAGTCATTCTTTAAAATATGAGTTAAGGCTTAATGAATGCAGACTCTGACTCGCTCTTTCTACAGTCGTGATTTGTAGTGGACTGTGAAATCAATTCAGTGGTCAACAGCAGCAAAGACACAGTGTGCAATACCTAGTGAGTAAATCTACTTCCTGACACTTGTTTCAGGTTTAAATGTTCCCACACACTCGCACACAAGTGCTGGGGTAGGCGAGGAGGTACAGGCCCAGAGAGGGCAAGACTTTCAAGGAGGCAGTGCCAACTTCCAAATGGTACTATTTCAGAAGAAATGAACCAGAGAGGGGGTTGAATGCGCTAAATAAGGAATAAATACAATAAGCTGTGCCTTCCTGGCCTAAAACTAACAAGCTAAAAGTTTGTGGTAAGCTATCTACTATCTCAAACACTCATTCTGAACTCCAAACTATAGAAAATAGTCATTTACTTACTGGCTGCAACACTTAAGCTACAGTTATGGTCTATGTCAAGTTATTTCTTCCTCAGTTGGTCTGAGGAAGTGAAGTGCAGTTTCCAAACCAAGACCCATGCCATTCTAGGCATCTACTCACAACATTATTTCCCCTAAGAATGATTCTATAGCACCAGGTACGTGGGTATATAAAATAGGTACACAAGCAAGACACTTTTAATAATAAATCATAAAGAAACTTATTTTAGAACCATTCTTTGTTAAATATGTAATTTTATCATTTATTAAAGGCAAAATAAGTTTCTATGCTAATCAGATGTGCTTGCTTATTTTCACATAAAGAATTTAATCTTGGCTAAATATCTGATGAAACATCTTCAATGTTTTCCATAGCTGATGGATACTTCAATTTTATAATTATCAATGCTTAGCAAAAAGCTACATATACATATATATCAAAATGCATAAGCATGTTTAGGGTCACTTCAAAAAGTGCTGAAAATTATGTCTCATTCATAAACCATATTTCATTTAACTTTTATATTAAACTCAAATCAGCAATTCAGTGCCCAGTGCAAACTGATGTAGCTTATTCCTTGATGTCAGAAGGGGACCATGTGACTTTTTTCAACCATGTGACCAGATACTGAAGAAAAACAATTGAAGAAAGTAAAGGTTATTTTCTTTATGTGTTACATTCATCAGAGTTCTTGGGACAGACCTGAGTGGGAGCAATGAGAAATGAAGAAAAGCCAGGTAGATCGGCACATTAACAGAAAAGCTGGAATCAGATGGCCTGGGCTCTCTGCTAGAGAAACCACAGCATCCCAGAAGCTCAGAATGTTTAGTATATGGAGTTGAAGAAAGATAGGGTTATCACACATAGCTGAACAAGGAAGTGGGGTTATGACATACAGATAAACAAGAAGGGTTTATAGCATATATGACTCAGACTTTACTTACTTTACTCAGGGCTTCCTCAGCTCTCCCTATATTCATGAAGTCAGAGTGCATCAAGGTGTCTGAGAAGGACTGAAATATGAAAAACTATGGAGGACAGGAGGGAAGATTAGCCTCAGATAAGAACTACCTTTCTGGGAGGAGAGGAAGAGAGTGCTGTGATGGTGAGGTGCTGTGGAGGCCTGGACTACCTCAGAGTTAATATTAGTAATTAAGATTGTACTAAAAGAGCCTGTGTTTGCCTTGGCCATGGTCATCAAGGAAAGTGGAAGAATCTGGAACAATGCTGTCGCTAAAATCTTATGAATTAGTTGTCATTCATAAATTCTGATGTGAAAAGACAAAAATATGTTCACCTGTATATCTATCAAAGCTTGTTCACAATACTTCAACAGTCTATTTTTTCCATATCAATACAAATTCCCCAGACTTACCAACTATTTGAACCAAATGCCCAGGTTATTTTCTTGCTTTGACGTCGATTCCTTTGTAACATGTAGTCTGGTACAACTGGTTCTACCTCCAGCTGGCTATAGCTAAGATCATCATCATTACTAACAATAAGAATATTTATTAACTATACTTCAAGCAATACTACTCAGTTTATAACTTTGAATAGTTAGACTGACATAAAAAAATTAAAAACTATCTGGGAGCCACTGACACAGCTTATTGAGTAGAGAAAGGTGCTATATTCAATCCCTGGAACACACAAGATAGGTGAGCTAGACACACACATACTGTAATATATATGTATATATAAACATATATGTGTGTATTATATATGTGTACATACAATAAGTTGTTTTTTGAAGAAAGTTATTATTCTAAAGAAAACAATTTTATCTTCAGAAGTGCTAAAAGAACAGCAACTTGACCCTGCACCTTTGTCATGCATCATCACTGCAGAGGATTCTGAAGACCCTAAGGAAGTTTTGGTAAGTTTGCTTTCTTACTAGGCATTGTTTCCTAGAGATTAAGAGAACATGTTGGCATGGGCTGGAGAGATGTCTCAGTGGTTAAGAGAACATTCTGGCTCATATACCTTTCTGAAGGAGCCTACGTAGTGTTCAGGAAGCAATGCCAGGCCTACAGACACAAATCAGTGAACACAAGGCAGACTTTCTGGGACGGCTCCTCCACAAACACTCAAGATCTGAGTAAGGCTGGGTGTACTATGGACACATGCTGGAGAACTACAGGAGTATAGGAAAAATGTCAGGGAACCATGCCAGGGAGGAAAAAGAAAAGAGGCTGCCTTTGAAATAACATAACATTTAACACAAATGAAGCTTCAGGGGACCACACTGCTATGAAGCTTCTTTAATTAGCTTAGGATTTCCAGCCACTCTGGGAAGAGTTAAGATGTTCTAGAAAGAGTCTACCCCAGGAAAATGCACAAAGCACTTGATCCAAATTAATTGTCATTATTTCCACAGCAAATTTAGTTCAAAAGCAATGGTGTATGGCTTGCTCACAGTAGAGACAAATGAGAAAATTTCTTACCAACATTTCAAAGTCTGCTTAGAACCAAACCAACTTTAGACTACTCTATGGTAAAAGGTATACATCACTGTAATTATAAGTGAAAACAGAAATAAAAATTATCTAAAAATAAAAATAAGTACTTTCAAAAGTATAGAAAAAAACTGGAAAAAATATATTTTCATCCCTTGACAAACGAATTTTAGCTATATTTTTGCAATGAATATTGAACAGTCAGTATAAAGTGCTATGTTTGAGGATAAAATGAGTAACATGGGGGAAAACAGAATGGTGCTTGAGAAGTAATGTATACTCAATAAAGTTTCACTCTGAAAAACAATAAGGCAGGGATTGTAATACCTTTGAGTAATACCAAATTATATGCTCAGCACTGTGAGTCAAGTCATTGTTTATCAAGGCTTAAAAATCAACTCCAAAATACTGGCTACTGTTTCAACAAAGTGTGTGTAAGAACTGTCTACGTTAAGATTGTGCCTGCCCTATAAGAGTAGTATTTGTTTTCTTTATGGTCAAATTAACAACCAAGTAGTTTTTACCTTACCAAAAGTGATTTCTATCTAACCAAAAGTAAAGTAACACAAGCAACCTTAGCAGCATGACATGTGACCTCCTCTTCTGCTTCACAAAGAATCCACAGCTCCATTCATGGGAAAGAGCAGTGGAGAACAGAAGACACTGTCACTGCAGCTGCAGCACAGCCTGTGCATCCTCTGACTGCACTCTAGCTACCTTCCCTAACTAACTCCGGGGCCTTGTGCACAGGGGACAAGTGTTCTGACACTGGATGACATGTTCAGTCCACATCTGAGCCAAATTTCTACAAAGGCTCCCAGAAAATACTTTTAAAGAAGTAATTTAAGAAAAAAGGTAAAATATAGGCTAGTGCGATAGCTTGGCTGGTACAGGCTTGCCATGAAAGCCTGCCCCGTGCTCATTCCCTGGACCTCTCTAGTGACAGAGAACTGACTCCACAAAGTTGCTCCCGGACCTCTACATACATGCCATGGTCCTTGTACCCCATACATAACAACACACACAACAATAATATATAAATACTTAGGAAAGCAAAGTATAGTGGTACTGGATTATTTTAAGTCTGTATATAGCCAATTTCTAATTTTAAAAATAATGGGACATTATTTTCCTTCAAAGTTATTTGAGAAATTTCTAAACACATTTTGAAGGAATAGATATAAGTTCTAAACTAAAAACAAAATACTCATTTACAACAAGCAAATTTCTTTTAGAGTTGTTAGAAGTCAGTCACCTCTTGCCCACACAGTACCATAACACATTAAATACAAAGGGTTTGCTGTCCAGGCTAAAGAGTTAAACAAACACTCATAAAACACAAGACAAGGAGGGAGTGCTGGGAGCAGATTGCCAAGGGCATGGGAGTGGGTATTTCAGAGTCTTATAGCAACTTAGGGTGCGGAGAATATGAAATTTTTCTGACAGGGGACAACTTGATTACCTTGAAACCATTTTTACAGAGCATAATGAGATCAGCTGAGGCACCTTCTGTAGGCCCTTGAACCACAGAACATCTGGGAGAGCAAAAGACTTCGTGATTGAAAAACAGGCCAGCTAGCAATATTACTCACATCAGGCTCTGTGCTTTTTTTCTGAGTCAGAGTCTGGGTCATGTAAAAGTAAAACTGGCCCCAGAGAGGAGGAGAGTTTCTCACAGTTTGCCATTTAAACCTCCAATGACCATGTTTCACAGCAGGCTAAATACATTCCGGCATGTAACTGCATTTTAATTTCCTAAAACCACAGGACATAAGTGTGATTTCAAATAGTGTCTGGACTGTGATATTCAATATTGATAAAACTATACAATATTCTCTTCAAAGTTCCAAAGACACAACACATGGAAAATGATCTTCATGTGCTTGGAAACCCTATTCTCAAGTTTACTCTGACTGTAAATGAATTCTAAATGATGAACAGTTAACAGCCAGTGTCTGCCCTGAGGAGCGGAACCCAGCAGAATACAGGAAACAACATGCTATGTGTTCACCACTCACCAGAACAGACTGTCTTCTTGATAACAGTAGGCACTGCAAGACTAAACTGGTTTTGCTATGAAATGCTTATTAGCACTTGTTTTGGAAAGGAATTTTAATCAATAAACTGAATGAGTATTTACTTGCATGCCCATTCCATGCATGGAAATGAGGTCATGTTTCAGCTTCACAAAACATGGGGAACTTATGGTCTCTTGCATCTCCAAGAAACCTTTAAACTAATTTAAGAAAGAGAATAAAACTGTGTTCACGTTTAAGAGCCAGAAACAAGCTGAAGACCACAGTACTGTGAAGGAAACTGCTATCACTGAATAGGAAAGAACTTGACAAGATGGCCCGCAGCTTTCATTACAAGCTACTGACCCAGAGGAAGCAAAGAGGAAGCGTTTTCCAAGACATGGACAGTGGGTAATTATGGGCTTTCGTCTTGAACATGGCTGCCTTTGGCTATGGACCTGACGCCAAAGCCCACTGACAAAGTCAGTGTTTTAAAGCAACATTATCTGTTTGATCAGTACAGTACAACTTAGAATGAAACAATCCCATTCTGATTAGCAACTGAAGGTGTGGGATTTAAATCCTGGCTAGAAAACCTGGGGCGATGCCAGAGTGTCTGGCAAATGGGATAGCTGGGCCCCTGCGGCCACTCTTCAGATTCTATGGGTAAGATGTGTCACTCATGATTCATATCAGCTTTTCAGGGTAACAAATGTATCACATAAACCAATTTCATAAAAAACAAAACAAAAACAAACAAACATAAAAACCCCACAAACTGGCCAGGCGGTGGTGGCGCAACACCTTTAATCCCAGCACTCAGGAGGCAGAAGCAGGCAGATCACTGTGAGTTCGAGGCCAGCCTGGTCTACAAGAGCTAGTTCCA
>LOEQ01000522.1:0-20933 GCA_001685075.1 Bramus lutescens
ATCTATCAGAAGGGCATATTCAGTTTTTTACCAAAATAATTGTCAATTACACATGATGTGCACTTTTCTGAACAAACATTTATGTCAACTGAATTGTTTACAAATCCCATAGTTGCAATAATGATGCAAGTTTCATGGAGGTAACCAATTACTTTCTGATTGAATTTAAGGCCATTCCACAGGAGGAAGCTCATGCCTTGTGTTGTCAATCTGGCTAAGAATCCACGGATTAGAAGTTCATGGTATTATTTTGCCAGACAGACATCAAACGTTCTTGTAAATATGTATCTCTACACTCACAGGTTAGCCACTCTCAGTCTTCATCAGAGAAGCATGATGATTCAAACAAAGACTCACAACCGATCAAAGCACAGAGGACAAGTATCTGTGATTGCTTAGCCATAAATGAGACATCACTGTCACACCCCATATTCTCAAGATTCTGAGAATATCAGCAAAGAGGGAGGCATAAAGACTGTAAGAGTCAGAGGTCAGAGAGAACCCAGGTGAAACAGTATCTTTCAGACAACGACAGAACTATCACTTACACAAACTCAGCACAGCTGTGGTTGCTTGCACAAGACCTCCATGAGATAAATCTGTCCAAGAGATCCAAAAGTCCATACCCAAGCTCATGACAGTTGATAGCTGCCTGGGGGGAAGGGGGGAGAATCAGTTTTCTTTAGGGTATGGTGTGAGAAGTCCTTCTGTATATGTGTTGCTTTTATTGGTTAATGAATAAAGCAGCTTTTGGCCAATGGCTTAGCAGAGTTAAGCCAGGTGAGATATCTGAACAAAGAGGTAAAAAGAGAGTAGGCCCAGTCAAGGAGTCAGGCAGCCATGTGGCTGCCGCTGAAGGAGACAGACTCTTGAGAAGTTTACTGGTAAACCATGAGCCTTGTGGTAAAATATAAAATAATGGAACTGGGTTAAGATATAAGAACTAGCTAGCAATACACTTATGCTATTGGCCAAACAGTATTGTAATTAATATAGTTTCTGTGTAATTATTTCCGCCAGGAAATGAACAAGCAACCTCTGTCTACAGAATGGTGCCACTGTCTGGGTAATGGATCCACAAAAGACCTTAAAGAAAGCTTTAAAAAAAGAGGACTTCTAGACCCACAAAAACAGGAGCCAAGCATGGCTTATTAGTAGCCAAACTTTTTCAGATAGGCTGTTTGCTGGCAGTGAGCAAGGATGCTGCAACTCCTTTAAGAGAGGTCTTCCTGATTCAGCATTAGCAACAAAAAACTACAAGGTTTTGAAATGGAGGCTTCCTGGTTCATGCTGGTTGCAGGAATAGCTCTGGCTCTTTCTGGAAGCCAAACACTAAAATGGGTTTTGTGAGCAGCATACTACTAGTTGCTTAATGGTGACATAGACCCACTATGACCCTGAAGCTGGGGCAGCATGAATGGCTCTCAGAGAAAGCAAAAATGCCTTCACCATGTTGGACTGGGTGGAGCCAACAGGCAGTGCCACCAAGTTGGTCCTAGCTGTGCCCACTTAGTATTAAAAAAAGTGTTCCTGATCAAAAAATAATTACAAATATGCATACAATAGAGACAAATCCAGATGGAAAAGACCTCTAAATGGGTCACAGTGTTGGATAAATGTATGTAGGCTTGAGAGAGAGAGAAGAAAAAAAGAAAAAGAATATAGACGGTTGTAAAAGGAAGTAAATGGCTCTAAAAACTAAAACAAAATCTTTAAAGAGACAGTATAGATGGTCATAGATTAAAGGAGAAAAAAATAATAATAAGCCATGTAAAGATGGAATATACACAGAGGGTCTGGATTATATATTATTGTGTTTTCTTTAAAATTTTGAATGTAAATGAACTAAATACAGAGAGACATTTCATTGTATGTGCTGCTAAGCTAAACAAACATATGTGTTTTAAAGTTAACTTGACTTCAAAAGCTGGGTCTAAGGATATGTTGCTTTGGAAAAGAGGTTCTGCTTTTGTTTCCACAAAGGATGAGAACCTGTGAATTTCTTCCAGACTAGTGTGATTCGATGGAACAAGACCCCCTGAAAGTTTTCTGTAACACCCCTAAAAAAGAATACTTTGCCCAACAAAAAGTAGGAAGCAGTTTGGAGAGAACTACCCCCAAATTCCTAAAAATATTGTCTATAAATGTTTGTTTTCACTTAAAGCAAGATATGATATAGAGGTAAATACTTTGCATTTGTATGGATCTTGGTATATTGATACAAACTTAAGGTCAGTTTTGTTTTATATGTATATTTCTGTTCTTGAGTAAGGTATTGTGTTTGTGCAGCTCATTTAAAAATGTAATGTATAATTAAGAAATATAGGTTAATAGTCATCTATAATAGTCAAGCTTGTAGTCATGTTAGGTTTTCTAGATATATAGAGATATATTTCAGGTGGATAGATATTCTTCAGACCTTTCAAAGAATAACAGAACATGACATTTAAAATGTTTTAAGAACTTAAAACTTTTTATGACAATGAGACACATCTGCTCCTGGCAGCACCAAAAGGATGATGTGCATCAAAGAGGCTCCTTATGGAATTTGCTACCCAGTAGGGCAAGGAGCTGCTCTTGTCTGGACTGCTTGATGTTATGCTATATGACCTGGACATACAGGACCCACAGAAAAATGACTGCTGAAGTTGCCTAAAGGAGAGATGGTCCTTTTGGGTTCCTGCTTCATGAAAGAGTCTGTCAGACATTCTGCAGGACACAGAAGAAAGTAACTGACAAACTGCCAATATAGGTNCTTCATGAAAGAGTCTGTCAGACATTCTGCAGGACACAGAAGAAAGTAACTGACAAACTGCCAATATAGGTAGAACTGTCCTTGAAATTTCCTGTTTCATGGAAAAGTCTTTTGGACACTATGGGCATGTAGGCTAAAGACGGATGCCCCAATGTTACAAGAGAACTTTGGGTTCCAGGCAGCCAGGTGAATCTCTCGATTCTAGAGTTTTGGAAGTTGCTTACAATGCACTTCCTGTTTACTTAGGTAATATTATATCCTTCTGGAGACTTTGATGGAATTGAAGAATAGATAGTTATAGTTATAGTTTTCCTTACTTATGATAAAAGATAAAGTAGATATAAATATTGTAAGTATAATTCTTGATTGATACCTGTTTTGTTATATGTAATTTTACTATGTTAAAGTTAAAACCTTAATTTTTATTTAAAAAGAAAAGGGGAAATGGTATGGGAAGTTTTCTGTATATATGTTGCTTTTATTAATGAATAAAGCTGCTTTTGGCCAATAGCTTGACAGAATAAAGCCAGGCAGGAAATCCGAACATAGATGTAGAAAGAGAGTAGGCAGAGTCAGGGAGAAGCCACGTAGCTGCCAGCAAAGGAGACAGACGCCTGGGAACTTTATCAGTAAATCACGAGGCCCATGGTAAAATATAAAATAATGGAAATGGGTTAATTTAAGATATAAGAGCTATCCAGCAATATGCTTAAACTATTGGCCAAATAGTATCGTAATTAATATAGTTTCTATTTGATTATTTCAGGTTTGGGCAGCAAGAAAATGAATGAGTAGCCTCCATCTACAATGTGGTCTCTGGTAGATTGACCACATCCCAGTGGATCGCCCCACATGAAGGTGTATATGGACTCAGTAGGTTATATATAAAATAAAATCAGAAATGAGGTTGAAAGGGGATTGTGGAAGGGAGATCCATAAAAAAGAAGAGGTAGTGTTTGGGGTGGATATAATTACAATATTATATGCATGTATGAAATTCTCAAAATAAATTTTAAATGTATTTATAAATAACTGAGGGATATAAAAATATGTAAAGTCTCAGGTAGAAAATAGGGAAGAGAATGGGGAAAAAGTTAGCTTTCCTGTATTACAAGATGAAAATAAATGTATTTAACTAAAATACTAATAAATAACTCTAAAACATAGCACTATGTTTTGTATTAGTTATTTAAAAGTTTATTAAACTGTTTAACAAGCTATTGCTGAGTGCCTAGTTTATACCAGAGAGTTCACAGGTTTCAAATATATACTCATAAGAGAAAATACCTCTATCTTTAGAAATAAATAACCAAAAAGAATAATGACAAATTAAAGGTAGGAGTTAGCCCAAGCAGTGAAAGAAGCCTCCAAAAGGATAAAGAAACTTTCATTTTATGCTTTGTTAGATATAAAATTACTGTATCCAAATTCTTTCTCTAAACTTCCCGTATGAATGCCAAATTGTAATTTCCTTTACAAGGCAATAAAGACATTTAAATTTTTTCCTTCAATTTATATTTTTATTATTTAATTATTCTTGTTAGTTTGGGCTATGTAGCCGCGATAACTTGTATATTTTTTTCTGCATTTCACTCTCCTACCCATTTCCCACACCATTTGAGAAACATGTTACTACATTAAAGGAGGGCTTGTCCGTGTGACTTTTTTTGGTCAATAGAATGCGAATGGACTCTTACATGGATTTGAATATGTGTCCCTGATTTGACTTGATCTAAAACCCCAGGCCTTTGACGGAAGAAGTTTCCTCCAGACATCCCTTCATTTGGATCTTCTCCTGCTATTCTCACTGCATATAAAATAGATACTTGGCTCTCTCAATGCCATATCTCTGTTCTACAACTGATTATAATGTTGAAGATGTGCATGCAAGTGGTGAAAATACAACCACGCAAACACCAGTGATGTCATTTCCTGTGTGAGCGGTTTTTTTTTTACAGCCCCTAAATCATGCAGCCATGAGAATTCGTTGTAAGTTGTAAAACGCTTTATAAGCGCCATGTAGAATGGGCTTCCCTTCCCAAAAACGCGTCTCTGCTCATCCCTCAACTCTTTGATGTTTGTCATTTAAACCAAAATTATTTTTACAGCCAAGTTTATGCAATAGTTTTTTTATTGTACCCTGTAGACGTGTTTCATTACATTGACAACTTATTATAAAAGATCCCATTCCATGTAAAACTTCCTACATTTCTCCCTTAAGAGGAAGTAGGGATTAATTTCAGTCAGAGGAAGCATTTATAATAGCCCCTCCAGGAATCCCTGTAGCTCTTTACTAGCTTGAGCCTGAATACCGGGGGCCGGGAGATACAATCCCCTAAAATACAAACAAAAATATTTTTACAAAGTTTTCTTAAGAAAAAGAAAAATATGTTTGGGACACACTACACAGGTTTTTTTTTTTAATTTTAATTTCCTGGCCTGTTCCAAGAAAACCTTCAGCCCGACAAATGCAACTGGCGCTCACACTGCTGGAGGCGCATTGCTTTTTGCTTTACAAAAAGGGAGAGCACAGGTGACTGAAGCAGTTGGTCTGAATTTGCACTAGAGTAAACAGGTCATGAATTGCTTCCTCTGCACTCTCTGGGCACTGAATAAAAGCATTATTGTGAATCCAGCAAATTCTGAATGTATGAGGCTGAATACTGAGGAGGAAAAATACCTTTTTGAGAGGCATTTTATCCACCCAGGCCATGGTTCATTCCTTTGCCCTTTCCTTCCTTTATTTATTTATTCGGTTAATGATAAATATTTATCAAGCTCTTCCCATGAAGCAGGCCCTGTGCTAAGTTCTGGGAGTACGGGGGTAATAAATAGACACAGTCGGGGCTCCAAAGACAGACCCAGATCCTCCTCGTATCCACTCATCCATTTGTTAATGTTTATTTCCAATACAAAGTACAATGGACAGACTGCAGCAGGCAAAGACTTAACTCATCCTTGGCAGCTGGGAGATCTGGGGCCAGTTGCTTACACCCTCTGAGCATCAATTTTCGCGTCTCCTCTCTATCTCGAAGGACGTTAGAGTGCATTACAAAGATCCGCATCGAGCTTCTCGATGGTTTGTTTTTTTTTCCCATCCCAGCTCACGTCTCGCTTTCCCTGGAGCCCCAAAGGATAGACTGAGTAGGAGACATTTTCTACCCTCCTACTTCACTGGGACAAAGAAGACAGAGAAATAGAAAATATTACCCTTGCCTTTTGGAAAATTAAATTTTGAATGGTAATGGCTAACATTTCATCTTTACCAAGCATTGAGGGCTGTACGGGCGTGAGCTCATCCTCGAAATAATCTTCAAGGCATGAATGACTTCTATCCTCTTGGCTGGTGAAGAAATGGATACAGACATTCGAATAAGTTTGCCAAAGTCAGAAAAAATAGTGAGCAACGAGGTAGAAATCAAACCCATTGATGAGTGTGTGTGCGGGTGTGTGTGTGGGGGGGGACGGACGGGGACGACAACAGTCGGTTCTCTCCTGTCACCTAGTCAAGGGTTCCAAGGACTAAACAAAAACCCATGTCGCCAGACTTGTGCAACAAGTGCTTTTACCTGTGAAGTCATCTCACTGGCTCTGAACCTGTGTCTTTAACCATTCTGTTATACTGCCTCTCAAAAATAGTCTACTACCTGACAAAAGACAGGTTTTTTGCATGCATACATAACAAGATACATGTTAATTCACATTTTCAATTCATCTCAATGCTACAAAATTACCTAAGCTAATCTATATGAAAGTGTCCAAGAAGGTTTTAAGTCATGTATACACTATCTTAATGTTATTATCTCTCAGTCTCTTATGCACCGTCTTCTCTGTATGACAACTCTGCAAATGCTACCTCATCAAATTCTAGCCTGATTTTCCAGATGAAGAGTCCCAGTTTGTTTAAAATTCCCTACTCTGGTCTCTTTTTGGTCCTCTTCACGATCCCTGCATTGCAAGATTTTTCAATCATTTGTCTTGGCTATGATGATGAGCTTTCAGGTGAAGTTCATTTTATGAAATGGATTTTCTGTATGAAAATAGATTCTGTTCAAACTGTCATATAAAAATGCACTAGCTGTTCTAAAGACACTCTGGAGAGGAAAGGAGGCTTTAAGGAAAGACATGAGGGGCTTGCTCATCTGTCACGTGACCTGTCACTAAGGCTCCCTAAGCCCTGTTTCCAGGTGTGAACAGGATCTAGGGGTCAACCCCCCCCTGTAGCCTTGGTGGATGGCTGTTTACAGTGAGGGGAGCAAATGAAAATGTGTAGGAAGAGTGTAGCGGGAAGGGGTAGAACACCCTGAAACCCCTGGGCCAGGTCTTCACACCTAAAATCCATTCTGCTTCCAGAAACCAGGTAAAGTAGCCCTTCTCAAAATAAAGCATGGAGCACAAGATATTGGTTTAGCAGCAGTTTGTGATATGTTTTTAAAAATAGAATAGCAGCATTCAGAATCCATGACACTCCTTGGTCCTGCTCTAACTTCAAGCTTGTTCCACGCAGAAGCCTGAGCTGTTGCTTTGGCTTGTGGGTGTATGTGGCAAAGGGAATTTGTTAGCCTAGTGTGGTGGGGGAGAGGCAGATGCCAGTGTCCCAAGATCCTCCTCCAGGGTGCATCTCCCACCTCTCAGGAGGCTTTGCTGTGTAAAGCCTCCTACTACCCCGTACTAGAGCCGTGTCTTTTCCTTCTCCCAGATGCCCCAACAAAGCTCCCATAGTTCTGAGTTGGAATCGTTTCAACTCCCGCCTCTGCCTTCCACCCATCTCCTCCAATCCCAGGGCTTCATCTGTGTCACGGCCGCTTTTGAACCCTACTAGGTGTAGACACTAAGTCACGTGCAATCCAGAATCACAGGGGGTCAACTGACTATATTTCGTTTTGTTTGTGAAGCAGGGACCCAGTACATTGGCCAGGCTGGCCTGAAACTTGCTTAACATACAACCCTTCTGTCTTAGTCTCCAGAATCAAAACACGCAGTCCTTCCACACTCTCGTAGCTGATGGATGGAATCTTCTCCGGCCCCTCCACGCTTAAGCGAACTGTCCTGAGGTGCAGCACGTTCTGAGTGTTAGGAACACCATCTCTGACACCAGCAAAGTGTCACTTGGTGGCAACTACCTGTAGCTCTCAGCCGATCCTTCCTGAACCATCTTGATCCTGAACTCTTCTTCCCTGGAGTTTCACTCTCTAATAAAGCAGAAGCTCCCATCTTTATGCTCTGCTTTCAGGAGCCCCAGCCCAAGAAACAAGGAAAGCGGAGAGCTGAAGTCAGCTAATTCAGTCCTATCTCTTTCCGAGATCAATCTGGATTGATTTACAACAGGATGTTAAGTTCATACGCCACCTGCCGTTCCTCTTATAGCTCACTTCCCTCCTCCGAGCTATTGATTTCAGTCTCTTTCCTCACAGGTCTCCCCTCATCCCTAGCCCCTTCAAATGGTGACCTCTCTTCAAAGTTAATTGAGAAAGGAGAAGGCAGCAGGCGGGCCAGCCCTCCCAATCTCACCACAGGATCAACAGATATACCCGCACCTGCTGAATCCANCTCTCCTATTTCATCTGGCAAGTGTCCTTGCTTATTTATTTATTTCTGTGAGTCACTTTACCGTTGCCTGCAGTTTCTATAACAGGTAGTGGTCTCTAAAGCGCTAACCCAGGGCTGAAGAGACAGCTCAGCAGTTCAGAGCCTTTGCTGCATGCTCAGTTCCCAGCACCAGCTATCAAGCCATTAACAACTCCCTGGGAATTCAGCTCCACAGGACCTCGTTGCTCTCTTCTAGGCTCCTTCGGCAAGCGCATGTGCAGCACGCATTCACACAGACATACACATAAAGAAAAACAGTAACAATTCTTTAAAATTAAGGTGCTTTACATGAGTTCTACCTTCCTATGCTGGAAGAAGCTGCCAGAGCATCGCGGGAGTAGGACTCTCCTAGGGAGGAACATTGAGACTCCTCAGCCAGCTTGGAGACCTCTGCTCGAGAGGTCTCTCAATAGCCCCAGTGCACACGCTGCTCTGAGCTCTTCTCTTGTCCCACTTTTTTTTAATTATACGTATTCATTTATTTTTCATATATGCATGTATGCATGCATGCATGTTGACACATGTGCCACAGTGGTGCTTCTGTGAAGGTCAGAGCACAACTTGCAGGAAGCAGTCTTCTCAGGTCTTCAGGCTCGGCAGCCAGTGCCTTTGCCTGCTGAGCCATCTCACCAGCAGAAGCACTGCTTCTTGAAGACTTGCATGAGTATTTATAGGCCT
Organism: Bramus lutescens; assembly: GCA_001685075.1. Taxonomy (NCBI): domain Eukaryota; kingdom Metazoa; phylum Chordata; class Mammalia; order Rodentia; family Cricetidae; genus Bramus; species Bramus lutescens. Next base: position 9,023 of record LOEQ01000522.1, read on the forward strand.
TGGCGATTCCAAACTGAGCCACTGGCAGGGGCCATGAAGTTGTGTGTGCATAGTGCTATCTATAGCCTTGTGCTGGTACCCGAAGGTCGGGAAGGTACCATCGAGGATATATTGGGACTGGATATGTGGTACAATGGTCAGATCCCTCAGGTCCTTAAGGATGATGAAATCTGTGTCTCAGTGGAAGCCAAAGGGGAACTCTGCAAGTATCAAAAACACTGGAGCTGGTAGGGCTTCTAGCTCCACCTTCTGTGACTGTACCAGGCTGCCACTAGTGTATCCAAGAGTATATTCTCCAGGTCTACTTGTATCTGGACATCAGGGAAGTATCCCAGAAGCAAGATGCCCAGGCTCTGGGGGAGATCTGCATTGCTTCTGGGTAGCCCCTTCATCAGCACCACGGCCTGGAATTCAGGGGCAGCCCCTTGTGGGGGATCCCCTGGAACACATAAACAGAAAATTGTGTTCTGTCTGCTCCAATGTCACCAGGACGATGTTGCCTGGAGTAGGGTGCTGGGGACAAGTTGGAAAAAGCCAGAGACGGAGAAGGGATATTTACCAGAAGGTAGCAGCCTATGATCCTTGGGCTCTCCTACAGTGTACCAGCAGATCATGACAGAGATGAAGAAAGTGAAGTTGAAGCTGACAAAAGAGGGTACATATCCATTGCCTACGGATGTCTGAGCAGCTGCAGCAAGCAGTCCAGGGCCTTGGATGTGGCTGCCCTCTTGTCTCGTATCGTAGCACAGGCTCCCAATGGGGACTGGCTGCTGTAAAAGAGAAGAGCACCAGCATTCAGGAAGGCAAACGGGCTGTGAGCAGGCTGGATGCTCAAGAAAGTCATGTCCAAAGCCAGAAGTGACAACTTTCTAAAGCCCGGGGGCCCCAAGGGCCAACAGGCTTGGGCTATACCCTGGCCAGCTGGCTGCTCATCTATAAAGCAGCAGCCCTTAGACTACAGAGAGCAGGGTTCCTTTCGCTCTCTGTAGCAAGCTTCTGGGTACCCAAAGTCTGGGCCAATGTCCTCACAGTTGGTGACTTGTCCATCCCTTGGAAGCACCCTCTAGGGGTTAATACTCAGTCTTGTGTGACAGACCAGGTAGAACACACACACCTCTCTATCCCACAGGCTATAAACAGGGGTGAGGAACAACTATGCTCCTGCAGCCACTTCATATGGACTCTACCCTGGGAGGGAGCTGGTGTCACAATGTTGTAGGGACATTTCATTTGTATTTTAATAAATGAAGCTTGCCTGAAGACCAGAACGCAAAACAGCCACACTAGTCAGCTGAACAGGCCAGGCAGTGGTGGCACACACCTTTGATCCCAGCAATCACACTAGTTAGCCATAGAGGCCAGGTGGTGGTGGTGCATGTCTTTAATCCCAGCACTAGAGAGAAATATAAGGTGAGAGGAGATGGGAGCTCGCTCTCTTTACAATTTGAGGATTTCTTAGAGGTAAGAACTCTCTAGTGGCTTGGCTTCTTTGCTTTCCTGATCTTCAGGTTGAATCCCAGTATCTGCCTCTGGGTTTTTATTATTCATGCTACACGAAGGTTCCTTGTACATCAGAGGAATTTACTGCCATGACCAGAGGGACGTTTGCTATTGATAGAAATCCTTGCCTACTGTGTGTGCCAGGCTACTGCATTCATACACCTCTGCATTGCTTCTACTTTTAGAGGTCAACTAGGCACAGCTGAGTGCTAAGGGAACTTGAGAGCCAGTTTCCTCCCAGGACAGTTGGGGCAGCTGTCTCACAGCAGGGACACTGGGGCTCGAGCCATCTCCCGGAACTCTTTTAGGCTAAAAGGCAAAAGACCAGCCTGGGTAGCACACGGCAGAGAGGTGTGATCCAGGCGCCCAAGAATCCCCTGGAGAGGTGTGGTGGCTCCGCAGCTGGTCCTCTCTGCCAGCAAGAATCTTTCTGTCATGCTCAGGCCTGCCAGCCCATGCTCTGAGAGGGTTTTGCCTATCATGGCAGGGAGGGGATGGTGGAGTTTATGGCCTGTGCTTGCGACTGGAACTACTCACATCTTACTCTAGGTAACCACGAGGCAGAGAAAGGACTGTGCTGACATTCTCCGTTCTTGCTTTTATCGCAGTCAACTTTGCCGTGCAGACCTAACTCTCCCCAGCTGAGCTCCTTGTCATTCTCCCTCTTTCAGCACAGTCTGTCACTCAACTATCATCCCATCTGCATGCGAAATATGGTTCCATCTTTAAAAGGCCTGAACCTCACCTCATCCTCCAGAGAGTTCTTCAGCCCCAGCTTCCTTTTCCCACCACGCTTCTCTGAGAAGTATGTCCCCACATTCTCCCCGCCCCCTGTTCACACGACTGATTATACTCAGGATTTCACCTCCACTACTTCACCGGCTCTTTCCTGACTGAAGACTGTTGCCCAGTGTGCTGGCTGATCTTACGTCAGCTTGGCACACAAACGAGTTATCTGAAAGGAGGGAGCCTTAATTGAGAAAATGCCTCCATAACTTCTGACAGTAAGGCATTTTCTTAATGGGAGGGCCCAGTCTATTGTGGGTGGTTCCATTCCTAGGCTGCTGGTCCTGGGTTCTATAAGGAAGCAGGCTGAGGAAGCCATGGGAAGCAAGCCGGTAAGCAGCAACCCCTCCACGGCCCCTGCTTCAGCTCCTGCCTCCAGGTCCTGCCCTTTTTGAGTTCCTGTCCTGACTTCCTTCAGTGATGAACAGTGATGTGGAAGTGTAAGCCAGATAAATCCTTTCCTCCCCAACTTGCTTTTTGGTCACGGTGTTTCATCACTCCAATGGAACCCCTAATTAAGACTCACAGTCTAATAGTCATCTTTACGGTTCTCTTTCAACTCAAGGAGCAACAAACACAAATCAAAATTCTCTTTCTTCATTACCTTCCCCTGCCCTCCTTTGAGCTCCACCCAGAGGCTGCTTCTTCCTGATTCTGTGCCCTCTTCCTCCTCTGGCTGTGCAGGCTGTCAACCCTCGGAGTCTGAGCTAGACCTCTCCTCCCTTTGTTACACAATGAGGCATTCTCATGTCTGCCCATGATTTCAAGAGAAATCACTTGGAGGTGACTCACACCTACATACCACCAATGGACACCTCTTCTCTGCCCTTGTCTTCCATCTGGTACTAACTTACCTTGGAATTTCAATTATACCTGTGCCTTAGCCTGACCCCCAGATCAGCACATTGTTTCCACTAGAATCTTCCACACTCCTGAACCGAAATACTTTCTGTGTTTGTTCCGGGGATTGCAATAATGCCCATCAATCATGCAGAAGGATGAGAACGGGAACACCCCTGCAATAACCCCTTCAATAATTACCATCCTAAATATATTTAAATATTTAAGTTTATTGCATTTATTTTTTCAACAATTTTCTTAACATTGTTTTCATTGTGGAAAACAGATTTTATAATTTAATATTAAACCTCTCTGAGGATATGTCTTCAGGATACCTGCTTTGCCACATCACTGCTGCCAGAGTGTACCAGCAACCATCTCTCTTGTTCAGACAGCACATGTTTTTGTTCACCCTACAGCTAGCATGACGTTTCCCATCACCTAATCTGCTTGCATTTTCTTGTTGTTTGGCTTCTTCCAGTAAACTCTATATATTCGAATACAAGGAAGAATGCTTACTCTTGCCTTCAAACCCTTCACATTTCAGATTCTTCCTACCTAAACCACTGTTTTCGCATTCTTGTGAAAAAACACCCGAGAGAAACAACTTACAGGAAGAACGATCTTTCCTGGCTTGGGATTCGGAAGCATTGCAGGACCCATGCAGCAGGGACGGAGGCAGCTGGTGGTGTCCTGTGGGCAGCAGTCAGGAAACAGAGGTCAGGCCGGCACAAAAGAGGCTGCAACCATTCAGCCCAGCTCCACAGGGACCCACTTCCTCCAGCTCGGCTCCACTTCTGAAAGACCCCACAGGCTCCCCCAAACGGTGTCACAAGTTGGGGACCAAGTGTTCAAATATGGAACCAATTAGGGAGTACTTCACATCCAACGCAACACCACCTCTGCAGCTTGTTTCCTTTGGCTTGGTGCGCCAAACCCACGGAGTTTTTGGGTTTTTTTTTGTTTGGGCTTCTCCCATTCTTCCCACCTAGTCACACAACAGGATCTTAGGTTAGCTTTGCCTCTCCTGTAGAATGTTCTTGGTCTACTTAGTGTCTCTTCGGCCCTCAGAAACAAACTTAGGAATCCTTTTTTTTTTTTTTTGCATGAATTTCCAAGACAGGTAAATTCCTATTTCATATTCTTTCTTGTGCGCTAAGACAGTGAGAACAAGTGTGTGTAAGAAAACACATCCAAAAATAGTTCACAAGGTCGTGACTCAATGTAGCAATTTTAGGAATTGAAAGTCAGAAGTCAAGTTGAAATTTGATTAGGAGATAAATGCAGTTATGAGATAAAAGTTATTTTAATTTTTATGTCCACATCAGTGGTGGCGAAGAGTAGAAGGAGACCCCTAAGGGTCTAGCAGACGTCCACAGAGGAAGGCGGCAAATGGAAGGCGGGAAATACATTGACAAGGGCCAGTTCCAGTGAATACCCACCAAAATTGCTGAGTTTGACTTAGCAACGATACATTTAAAATAAACCAGCTGACAGGAAAAGACTGACAAGAATTCATTGTGGTTAACAGCAGATCAGGAGACCACATTTCCTACAGTGCATTTGTTTAGCAGAATATTAAACGGCGGGAGGAGGAGATGTAGTTGGAGAGGCTTTTAGAGTGCTGGCTGCTCTTGCAGAAAACATGGCTTCAGGTCCCACTACCCATATGGCATCTCACAGCCGTTTGTAGCTCCAGTTCCAGGATTCCAAAGCCCTCTTCTAGCTTCTGCTAGCATCAGACATGCATATGAAACACATATATACCTGCAGACAAGACTCGAATTATTGTGTCATAGGTTTCTCTGAGATTGAAACATTCTCTACAGAAGGAAAGCTCCCTACGTAAGAAAGGAAACAACTCAAAATAGTTTCAGGAAGTCCCTGAAACTGCCCAGATTCACTAGGCCCCTCCCTGCAGGGTAAATAATAGATACTGAGTCTCTCTCCAATGGAAGGAGACTGAGCTGGAAAAAAAATGTAATCACAATAAAACTGATTGGTTTACCAAGTTGGACTTTGGTGGTATCCGTACTTTGATCTATCGTGGGATTCCTATCTGGGGTGAGTAGATGTGTGCGTTGTATCTCCCCAGGGAAAGTTCTGTCACAGAGCACGAATACACATAAAATAAATAAATAGAAATTTAAAAATATGTTTTAATTGATTCTTTGGAAATTTTATATCATGCACCTCAGTCCCACTCCCTTCTCCATTCTTCCATGCCCACCCTCCACCCTTGTGGCCTCCTCCCCAAGAGAAAAGAAAAGGGAAATCACTTTGCTCCTCCATCTTTCCTGCCTATCCATCATATAGTCTTTTGTCGTAGTGACTTTAAGAGCTTCGATGTATCGCTTAGTATAGCTTTTTGCTCAACAGTTTTACTCACAATTGTTCATTGCAATGAGTTGTTGGTCATGGTCAAGGCATCTGGCTTCTGGTACGCCATAAGTATTGGACCCTCACTAAAACTTCTTTTGGATATCCTGCTGTTACCCCAAGTCATAAGGATCCTGAAGTTATGATTCCACAAGACAGGTCACTTCAAGTGCTCCAGCAGGTCATAGATGGGGTAGACATTGGGGTGGACCAATTTAGAGCCCTGGATGTGGGCCTGGGAGGTAGCTGAGTTGGTTAGTCCCAACTTCCACTGAGACTGGGTTGGGGCCAGCTCTTCTGCATGCATAGTGAGGGCAGAGCCAGCTCTCCCTCCAGGCCAGCTCTCCTGCTGGGGGAGGCTGGTGAGGAGCTAAATCAGTTCTCTGGGGCCCAGGCCACTGGAGCCAGCTCTCCCATGGTCCCGGTGCTATCACAGGCCATGAACATCATCATAGACTCTGGCTGCAGTTGGGTCATGTCCTCAACACTAGCTTGGACATCATATGGTCCCAAGTGGCAGCCTTGGCCACCCATAACATGTTCCTCAGTGCCATAGAGTCTTCAGCTCTGCCTCACTCCACAGCACGCATGAACCACTCCATTTCTCCTTTTCTCCCATTTCCCCACCACACACCTCTTCACTGTAGTGCTGCCTGCCTGCCTGGGCTGGGGTGCTGTGCAGTTTGTGTGTGTGTGTGTGTGTGTACACATTTGATATACATTAATGTATATCAAAGAAAGACAGGTGAGAATTCAGATATCAGGACCTATATATTAGTATGTATATGTAATTTTTTAAATGCAGGTTTACTTCCCACTTAACTAAACAAATAACCATGAGAGTGACAGTCGAAACAGCAAACCCAACCCACAGAATAACAAGCCATCAGTATTTTTAATGCTTACCAATACAAAGAAGGGATTAAACTACAGTAAGGATCTCAGGATCTCTGGAGCAAAGATTAAAAGTCCCAATTGGACAAAAGCGGCCAGATTGTAGTTTACTGCGTTAGTCTGCTCAGGTTAGAGTTCGATATGAATTTGCCGGGCAGGGCACTAACATTCAGCTTGTAACACGCACTGTGGTAGGGGCTGGGTTGAGTTTGCCTCAAATAGGCAAAATCTAAGATATAAAACCAAAGTGAACTTCAAATCAAAGTGAACTGGAAATTAAGACTGCCAATTGACTTTTTTTGTAACTGAAACCAAACTCCAAGTTCTTTCTTGAGAGATGTAGAGGTGCGTCTCTGTGTCCTCTCCACTCTTCCCTTTTTCTGTGCAGTTCACGTCTCTTAGGGAGTATTTCTTCCAGGGTTTAACAACATGGCACAAGATACCTAATCATGCGACTTTCTTCTACCTCTGTTTTTGCTGGCACATGATCTCATGCATGATATTTCCATCTTATGATGAACTCGGACTAGAAATGCCAGGTCTATGACTTGATGGGCCTAACATAGCCCAGGTTGTGATGGACTTGCTGTTGTCATGGTATGGGGATTGGGGGTTCAAGCCATAGCATGCATAGGGGCATCAGAGGACAACTTGTGGGTGTGGATTCTCTCTGTCTATCATGTAGGTCCTGGGGATAGAATTCAGGTTGTCAGTCACTATAGGGGCCATCATGGTGCCGGTGAGTTGGCTCAGGAGGTAAAGTCATTGTCACAAAACCTGATGACCTTTCTCACAGAAAACAAACTGGAATGCCGGACGTTACCATGACACTGACTTCAATATATCTGTATTAAATTCTCAGGAGAACCAATACCAACAGGCTATATGATGTGTGTGTGTGTGTGTGTGTGTGTACACGCGCTCGCGCACGCGCGCATGTGCGTGTGTGCATGTAGAGAGAGAAATTTAAAAGATTGTCCCATGGGATAGCAGAGCCTGGTAATTCCAGAGACACCCTGTAAAATGAATACTGTATTTCAAGCCCACAGACAATCTGAAGATCTATCTTTTATATTAAACCCTTTGATTGAGGAGGATAATCTGTGTCACCAAATGCCTACTAATTCTAATTGTATTCATATCGAAAATGCTTCCACAGCAACATCTGGATTGTGGTTTAATCATACACCCAATACACCATAGCCTGACCAAGATGACAAATGTTAGACCCTGTTGCAAGAGTTTTGAAAGTGTGTTGGTATTTGCCTTTCCCAGGAGGTAATTACGTATGTGAATGGCCTCTTTGGGACATACCTTGGAATTTTGAGTATACTTGCCTGGTATTTCAGGGTCCTTTTCCCAGGGGAAAGACTGCCTCTTCCTCCAATCATATGCTAGTAATGGATTTGTAACCTTTCAGCTCCAAATGTACCCATCAATACTTTCTGCATGATAATGGATGGAATCTCATAACCTATTTCCATAGCGACAAGAGACTGAGCTTTCCCAGGGCAGGATGCTAGAAGAAGGCTCTAAGAGGAAGGAGCTTTTTCTGCTCTAGGTGACTGTGCTATTGCTCAGAAACGTATTCAGTTGTGTTTCACCCGAGTTTAGCCTGATGACCATTACCCCAAGGCCTTTTAGTGCATGCCTTGTGTCTTCTGGGCCTCTTGTCCATACCAGCAAATTTTCTCTGCCCTCTTTCATGAGGTCTGAGCCCTGATCCAGAGATAATGCCTCTTTTACAGCTCTGTCTTTCCTTGGGAATCCCCTCACTGCTAGGGTAGTCTTGTATTTTATAGCTACTCTTTATGATAGCTTAATTGTTCTTCACGTTGAACGTCCCATTTTTATGTCCTTGTGTGGCTTCTATGTCCTGATTGGACCTGAACTGGTAGAGAGTAGGAATGGTCCCAGAATACTACATTCTGTTGTTTGAACAAGAGCTCCATAGGCTTGGTCCTAGTTGGTGGAGATGTTAGGGTGGAGATTATGAGACTTTTAGGTCTTGCTGGAAGAAGCAGGTGTTGAGAGTTTGAAGTCTCACCCCATTTCCTGTTCTTCCTCTCTGTAAGCCCTGATCTCTGTGCTCTGCCAAGCTTTAACCCCTCCCCAGAGGAGGGTCAAGATGAGCCCCGCCAAAAAACGAGCCCCGCCAAAATCTTGAACACTCCCTCAGTCTATTTAAACTGCTTCCCCGGAAAGTTCCCTCGTGGTCCCACCCTTCCCCAGTGGTGGTAAGCGTTCGCGGCTTCCCAGGGCCACCTGATAGCGCAGGAATCCCATTAAACCTGAATATTTTTTAATTTGGTTTGTTGTGATTTGGCTTGATTGGGATTTTTGCGTAGGCAGAAAGCTCGCATTAGGAAAATTCCTAACACTCTCTGCTTCCTGTGCATCTTGCTCATATTAGCATGCCTTTCTCACAATTATGGACTCTAGTCCTCTGGAACCACAAACTAAATGAAATCTTTCATCCTTAAGTTGTTTTTTGGTGATGGTATTTTATGTGCTATAGGAAAATAACTACTATATATGCCTAGAAGTCAAAGTCATGATCTGAATTGGTTTGGCCACAGCCCTGGGCTTGCCACAGTGCTGTGCTAGTGGGAAGTGGGATGCTAGTAACCTGCGGCATGAGATGGTATGATAACTAGTCAATTGTGCCTGACCATGATATAGTGCAAGGTGAAATACATGTTTTGAAAACACAGTTGTCCGCTGTGTTTGACCAGTGTGAAAGAACCATATGTAACCAAACTATCAGGAATAAAGTACAAAAGTGAAACATTCTGATCCATAACTTTCAATTCTCTCCTCTGCGAAAGTAGCTTTCTTTTATACCCTTTGCATATAAAAATACTTAGTGGCCTGGGTCCCAGATAATTGCTTCCTTTTTGCCTAGTGGCTACAAACCAGCTCTGGCCTGGACACTAGAGAATCTCTCTGATAGTCCAGTGGGCTCTGCTATGCTTTCACCAGTAAGGGCTGCTATCCCGCTTCCCTGTTCTTCCAGAGTGCTTAGCCATAGCCCTGTGCAACTGTTTCTTTCTCTGCTCAGATCATTGGTAATTCTGTATACTGAGCTTTTGTGTTTAAATCACTGTGTGCTTACTAGGGCCTGGTTGGATTTAGGCTGAAACAAAGCCTCGGTCTGATATTTGGCACAGGGAGATGGCTATGAAAACCATATAGCAGTGAGAAATGTGGCACTTATAGTATGTTAAGTGAACAAAGCAGACTATAATGTTTGTGTATATATTATGAGAGGATATTAGAAGGGAATGCATAAAATATACAATTGAGCTAATACAAGATGTTGTAGGAAATTAATAGAGTCCTCTTTTATGTTCAAGATAATTTGTACTTAAATACTTCTTTAAAATGGCCTTAAGAAATATGTTAATAGCTCAGTACTTTTATTTCCTGCTCTGAAAGGTGGAAATTTTTATAACACCTATTTTTATTATGAGAATAAAATGGTATTTAAGCCTTTAGAAAAACGATGTCTGAACATGGTCAGTGTGTCAGTTATTTTTGTGAAGTGTCATTTACGTGTGATCATTTATTTTACTGTGCTGCATGATATTCCGGTCTCTAATCAACCCCCAGTCATAGCTAGTGACCACCCACACATACAAACCAATGTACGCATTTACAGATCTTTTGGGTTGAAAACCACATGTGAAGATGAGAAGGACCTGGAGCGGTGTGTGAAGGCCAAGCTTCCCTTTCCTCACATGTTTGTTGACACAGAGTCTTTCACATGAAGACAAAACTGAAAACGTACTGTGTTGGAAAGTGGAACAGACTAGGAATGAGATCTGAGATTCCTTTTTTCTACTTTAATCAAACCCCTCAGTTTCTCTGAACGAGTTCCCAGGAAATGGTCCAGGATGTCATCGCAGTCTTGACAGTTCTAAGAGTTAATGGGTTTTGTGCATTAAAGGGATAGTGTGGGAGGTGACTCAGGAGTGAAGAGCACTGGCCACTTTTCCAGAGGACCCTGGTTTCAGTTCCCAGCACCCACGTGGTCCACACACAACCATCTGTAACTCCAGTCCTACAGAAGCTGGTGCCCTTTTGTGATGTCAGTGGGCACTAGGCACACACGCGGTACACATGCATGCAAGTAGGCAAAATATTCATCCACATAAAATAAATAAAGATTTAAAGGAATAATTTTGCTGAGATGTCTTTTTTCCATGCCAAAGATGGACACTCAGAAGTCTGGATTCTATTTCCTGTCCTTCACTGTAGAGACAATCAAATAATCCAGCATCGAGGTAATACAGCCCTGGAGGGGTTTACATAGCATCATCCCTGGCATCCCAAATGGAGACAATTTTTGTTGTTGTTGGCTGACAATGAACTCTCAATCACATTTTAAACTCTAGACCTTTGTTATGCATATACTCGCCTGATTTAAAATACTATCGCATGCCTTTCCTCTTTTGTTTATGTCTTAGAAATCTGAGCATTTCAATGATCAAACATGAAGAATATGTCTGTTACAGAACACAGGCTCCACTGTGATGCTGAAGTACATGAATGTTTACCTAATGGTGGCATGCGACACTGCAGGACCCACTCTTCCTCTCAGTTAAGAGAGAAATCGCGGGAACAAGGAGGTGACTTAACCTACCTGTGATTACAGCTGTCTCTGAGCTAAAGCAACATCAAGGTGAATCAAATCAGTGACTAAGTTAAGCTAAGGACATGCACTCTCTTCCAAAGAGAACTCAGAAACATGCCCATTAAAAGCTAAGACATATCCTTAAACATGGGTCTGGGGACTTTTTTTTCCTATGATTCCTGTTGTTAGTTAGAGAAAGTGGAACACATACTGGAACCTGAATTATTACTGTTTATTCCTGAAGAACAATCTAGAAAGAAGGGTACAGGGCAGAAGTTAACTTCTGTGTATGAACTTTGGAATATGTATTTTCACTTCCATGCCAGTTTACAGGCTAGGGAATTAGATAAAATATTTTCCATGTGTTCAATTAAAAATAGTCACGTATTGCAGCGATGTATAATCAATAAATGAAAAAAATGAATTTACATTTTGTAATAAAGAATATTTTTTCCTTCCTCCCTTCTTTCTCTCTCTCTCTCTCTCTCTCTCTCTGTCTTTCTTTCTTTCTTTTGTAAAGAATAAATCAACTTTTCATTCTTCTAAGAGATTGGAGGACATCTGGGTTGGCCTATGTGACCTTTCTCTTTTACTGCTGCCTTTAATGCTATGAATCTTTCCCAGCAGAGTCATCAGGCTAACCGAGTGCAGTTTCCCCCATCGGGTCCTCGACGAAGTTTCTTCCTCTTCCTCTGCTGTTGTTGTTCCATGTGTTTCTTGGTTCTTTGCTCTTGCTGGCCTCTTCTGTCTTTGATATCATCAGTTATAACTGATGACAGAAAGAGGGTCTTCTTGCAGCTGTCACACATTTGTTTTGAGCTTCTTCTTCTTCTTCTTCTTCTTCTTCTTCTTCTTCTTCTTCTTCTTCTTCTTCTT
>LOEQ01000522.1:55356-69521 GCA_001685075.1 Bramus lutescens
TGTGTGTGTACTTATGCAGCCGAATCTTCCTTGACCAGAAAGGATCCACTTCCTGTCAACTCTGCGGTAAGATGTTGGGTGAAGGGAGCAAACAATAGGAATAATAACTAAGGAAACGGATGGGTTTGTCAGAAGCATTGGCAGCAGGATGAGCGTACTCTGAAAGGGTCTGGGTCAATGACACCACCGCCCCAAAGAGGAGCAGTGGCTGTCTTCGTGTACACATCTGAGAACTAATTCTGCTGAACAGATCAAACAACCAGGCAAGATGGTGCAAATTTTCGTAAATTAGGAATATGTATCGTTTGCTTCCTCCACCCCTGAAATGTGTATCCTTGATCCGAGCAAATGTGTATCAGTGATCCGAGAATGGAAACCTCTGAGTCTGGAGGTACAGGAGCCTAGAATCTACAAACAGATGCCCAACATAATCTAGAAGTCACTGTGGGATGCGGGAGTGGATTGGTCCCCGGTGTGGTTTGACAGCTGGACTTGGCCAGAGCTATAGCAACTTTCTGGTTAAGTGAAGGATGTTTAGCAGAGAATTTTCGACTGTTGTGTTTAGAGATTATGCACAGAACTTAACTACAATGTTTGTATGATAGTAAAATTTAGAGAAAATGCTATATTTCTAAGTATAAGTGGAGAGGCATTCGTGAGAAGCAGGTGTCTGTAGAATCTCGACAGGAAACTCTGAGGGAGGCAGCCCGTCTACTTACTAAGTCCCTAATACAGTACTTGAGTTGCTCAATAAAAATTGAACAAAATAGAAATTGTCCATTTTTTTCTGTCACTAACATGTACTTTTAGCCTTTTGTCTAAAGTTAATTTCCATTATTGATGCTTTAAATTATATCAACTAAAATTTGGAAAAGAAAAATCACACATAATCTACCATATAAGTACATTACCAGGAAGTTTATTTCATGGTCTTGTCAATGGCCATTTCCGTTTCACAGGACCCCTTCTTATGTGCCCTGTAATCTTGTTCCGGTGTGCAGATTTCTCATTTCTAATGACATCGATTTGACTGGATTAGGACTCACTGCAGTGATTGTCTAGAGAGGCTGTCTGAGTTAGTTCACACTAAGGATTTCCATGGGAATTCTGGGTGAAGGTATGCTTCAATCTGGAACCTCCCCTCATATACATGGAAGGAGTTTGGGGCCCGAGCTATAGCATGCAATTTGACTTTAGGCATGTCTGTCTCTGCAATGGTATGTTTCCATCATATCCTGTTTCCTACTCAGGAGTTGGAAAGGCCACGGACAGGGGAAAACTGTCTCTTTTGATTCTAATTTGATTGGCAGGAGACAGTGTTTGATGGTTATTAACTTACACGCAACTGATTTGGACCTACACTGTGATGCTATTTAAAAACCAGGTTAAATACAGCATGCCAGGCGTAGCTGGAACTTAAATTACAGTTGTGCACTTGTGAAGCCTGTTGACGAGCTAGGCCCATTCCTTTGAAAAAGCCAATGAATACAGTGACCGATAGACTATTTGGCATCCTAATAAATTCCCTGGTGATTGGACCACATTCCAAGGAAAAACTGGTATTAGATATTGGTCTTTGTTCTTCCGCCCTTCTTCCCTTCCTCTTCCCCCTCCTCTCCTTCCTGTCCTCAATCTCCTCCTTTCTGCATCCCCTCCCCCAGATTTTGGTTTCTTTCTCTTGCATAAATGACTTCATTAGACCATATTTCTACATTCTGTGTATACACACAGATATGCTTAGGAAGGCTAGGAAACAAGATGGTAACAAGCAATGAATGTTCCCAGCCACCCCTGGTCTTCGGGGTGTTGGGTTCACAGGGAGGTGGAAACTCCTGCCAGAACTGTTGGGCAGAAGCTGCTGATGGTGCCTTCTCAGTCAGCGCCCTCCTGGAGGAGCGGCAACTGCACCTTCCTTAGTTTCAGCCCAACTAAAATTGAAGACTACGACAAGTAGTCTTTTTCCGTCCACAGCTCTCTGGCAAATGAACTAAGAGTCCTGTGATTCCCCCTCTGTGCTTTGTTCATTGCAAGTTCTTGATATTTATTAGAAGTAAGCGCAGGAAGAGAAAATGAACAAATTGTGGGACAGAGATGAGGCTAGCAGTGTGAAGTAATCTGGGGAACTTCCAAAGACATTCCATTCAAAACTGCATCGAGCAAGCCTTAGAAAAACTTCCCATCTTCTGTTAGTATTGAGATGAGCATTGGAAACCTGTCTGTTTTGTTTTATAGAAATTTGTTTATATGATTTTGCACATGCTATTGCTTGCTTTAAAGGGACAAAGGGCCACCTTGGTCATCCTTGTCCTCTTTAACGTATCACGTAGTCAAAACCATGAGAAACAAACAGTCGTTGCAGTGAATTAGTGTTGTTCCCGTACACGTACACACATGCCTTACTTCCCAGGAATCCATACTAGCCTTGGGCAACTCCTGAGGATTACTCATCCTGGCCCCATTTTACAGATGGTCTAGAAGTTTGTGTAGCTCCCTTAATGGCAGATCAGAATACCAAACTCAAATTGATTTTGCCCCAAAGCCTGTATTCTGTTTGGATATTTGCAGTCACTCAAATTTCATAAAAACAGGAAAAATGACCAAAAATCTGTGTGCTTCATGTTTAGTTTCTACATGTGTCACAGTGGATCCCCTTTTACACCAAGTAACGCTTGTTTGTCTCCCTTTTATGGAGGACTCCCCGTGTTCTCAGATGTAACAGTTCCTAAGCAGTCTGTGTGCCGGGGGTTCTCAGAGCATCCCCACATCCTCTCTCATTTCTCCCATGTGACTGGGAGGCCAAGGGACCTGTTAAAGGTGAAGGCCAGACCCCAGAATCCACTCATTCACGGGGACACTGTACCAGTGTTCTCATTTCTGGATCCCTTGCCTACAAAGGTTTGTCTGTTGACTCTTCAGTTCTAATCTATACCCAGGTGTACTGTGGAAGGACTTATCCTTTGTGCTAAGGTCACCTGAAGGTGTCTGTGTAAGGGGACATGAGCTGTCTGCTTAGAGAGGTGTGTGGGGCTAAGATGGGGCCAGCTTCCTATGCTCTTGGAGAGTAGGTGGTGTTTGAGTTGTGCTGTCTAGGATCTGGAGTGGCAGTGCGGTGACAGGGGCCTTCGCTCATCTCATTCTGGGTGGAAGGGATGGGCGTGGAATGCCCATGCTGTCCACGGAAGGGGATTGATTAGTTACACAGTTTGGTTGCCTGGAGCCAGCTGACTCTACCTCCCTCGCTACATACCATCGCTCATACAGCCACCAGAGTGGCCTTTCTCAACCCTGCCTGCCAAGCCACTCCCTTCCCGAGCCTGCTGAGTATCCAGCATTGGAGAAGGGATGCATATTGAACACTGGGCCTGCAGGTGAAAAGCTCAGTCTTGTTTGAAAAACTGCAATGGATCAATCCGCTTGGAATGATTAGAGATGACCGGGGCCAGCATTTCTTAGAGAACCTTCAACTAGTCCCATATCCTTGTGGGTTGTACAATGTAACCGTGAACTTTACTGAAGGCTCTGGTGGCATGCTCCTGTTGAACTCCAGTGGGAATGACCCGTAAGTTCACCCTTTCTCTCCACTTGATGAAGAGGCCCAAAGAGGCAAAGGGACATTTTTAAATCACCAAGGACCTTGGGCCGCCAAGCCCTGCTTTTTCTGTCACAGAGACCTTCTGCTTCATTCCTGGCCCTCTGTCTGGAGACCAGGCCATCAGAAGTCATGAACTTTCTCAAACTTTCCCTCCTAAAAAGCTTCTGGTGTCTGGCTCCCAGAATCATCCCTTGTCTTTCTGGAAGATATTTTGGCAAAGTGTTTGAAAACTTCGCTCCTACTCAGGCAAAAGAGAGAGGGCAGGGAGATGGTGGATTTGAGTCCTCGTGGGGCCTTTGCAGGTGATCTACTGGAGAAGCTTAGCTCTTGGAGGCTACAGCCCTGTTTTAACTCCTCTCAATATTTCCCAGCTCTAGTACCCAACAGCTGTTCATGAAATATTTGCTATTCAATATAGTTTAAAATTGCGTCTAGTGTATGTATAGGTGAATCACATTATATGTAAATATATATCCATACTTTTTTGTAGATATTTTTTCTAGCTCAAGGTAGCATTTTTGAAACAGCTGCTAAATCACCTTGGTACAATCAATCACCTTAAAAATAAGAATTCTTGGTCTGGGGATGTAGCTCAGTGGTAGAGTGCTTGATTACCTTGATTTATTCCCAAGCACTAAGAGCTGACGGAAGAGGAGAGGGAGGATATTCATTCATTTTCATCTCCTTGTTGCTATTTTGATTGAGTGTTTGAGTAGATCTAGGCAGAGCCCAGATTCTTACCATTCTTCTTATTATTTTTTTAATGAGTGCCCCTGGTAGTGATTGTCTGACTTTGAGAATCACTGCCCAGTTAGAGCCCTGCTGGGTCCCACCTTTGTCATCTAGTGCAGACAGGAGCGAGAGCACTAGCTTTCAGGTCTGGCCTCTTAACACAAACAGAGCCCGGTGGGCACAGGGCTACAGAAAGGTTCTATCTAGAACAATGGCCTAGTATGCCTTGTGTCAGATTGAGAGAGGCAATGGAGAGAAATGACTTGCAAGCCTAATTAGGCCCACTCCCCAGTTCTCAAACCTACAACTCTAAGCCCCCTGCTAATTGGCAGTCCCTTAATAGATTAGGGCTTGGCAACAGGCTTGCGTGTTATTATAAACCACACACAGAAAAACCCAGTGGCTGAGGAACTCCTGCCAAGGCCAGGCCTGGGTTTTTGTGAGGCTTTTGAAGTGTACTGGACTTGCAGTATTTTGTATAGTCAGTGTACTGAAAGGAATCAAACCGTTCCTTTGGATGGGATTTGTGAAGGGCGAGTTGGGTGAATAATTAATTCCCGGAGACCCATTCTGTCATTTTGATGGACAAGCCATTGGCTTATTTCTCACAGACCTGCCCCTTTCCTAGCAATAGCTCCCCTCCCCTTCTGCTTCCAAAGGAGGGGAAGGAAGATGTCTCAGCAACGCACCTGCTCTGGGACTGGCTGCTCAGTGCACCATCTCAGGAAATCCCCTCTATAGCCTTTCAAGACTGCAGGACCTGTTTTGCAGCTGAGGACCGTGAGTCCTAAGAATTCATCTGGTCTGGTATTACGTTGCCTTGACTTGGCCAAAGTGCGAAGGATTGTACCTAAGCCTTCTAGTTCCAGCAGCACAAAAACAAATCAACACCCCCGCTTCAGATCATTTTTCATTTATTTATTTTTTGTGTGACTTCTTGCGGCTGTGACACAGTATTCTTTGAATAGATGGTACAAAGGGTTACCCATAAGCTCTCCCCTTCCCACCTCGCAGGATAGCACCTTCCTTCTACACTAGGCTACCCATGGCAGAGTGTAGCATTGTGCTGGGGGACAGAGAGATGCTGGAGCTTGTGGCTCTGCAAGCATGTTGGCTCCCAGATGCACAATCCCATATCCCCCTCACCCCCCACCCCCGTCCCTGTCCCTGATCCCATAACCTCGCACTTTCCTCTTGTCTTACCAATTAGATTCTGCTTGGGAATCCTTCCCTTTCTTTTCAAGTCCATTTCCACAAAGGGAGGAGCAATAGTGGAGGATGATGTGATAGTCACAAATCCTCCCATCTCTCTGGCAAACATACCAGGCGTCTCTCGTGGCAATACCATGGTGAAGGGGAATAATGTTTGGCATTTTGCCCTCCAAAAAGAATGTGTGTGTGTGTGTGTGTCTGTGTGTGTGTGTCTGTGTGTGTGTCTGTGTGTGTGTCTGTGTGTGTGTTTGGGGAAAGGGGTTTGGTGGGAGGGGAAAGATAGGCAGAAAGAACAGTGGGGGCTTTGTAGTTTACTTCAGCCGAGGGTCAGGTAGGTAGGGTCATAAGGAAGGAGGGGGTTAGAGAGGCCTGGAACCTCCCCTCCCCTCCCCTCCCCTGGGCTTTGCTCAAGAGACTTTGTAAAGGGAAAAAATAAGGGAGTTTTTTCTGTTTGGGTTTTTAAGAAGGATTCTAGACAATGTGTCCCTCTGAGGGACGCTGGCTCCATGCTGCTTTGCAAGGATTAAGGACCTGGCTTCCAGAACCACTGAAGAAACACCCCAGGAAGAACCCTTTCTCTCCACAGCTGAAAAATGCATCCCAGGGCTTTGGCTTCCTGGAGAGTCTTGGCTGGAGAGCCTTCCCTGGAACAATGGGGTTCCTATAGCAAGCCACCCAGGAGTTAGCGACTACAGCCAGCCCTCCCTAGGGTATGGAATTGCCTGCATTTTGTTGTCCCCGTACTGGAGGGGATAGGGAGCCTCCCCCCACCCCACTAAGGGCAGCCCCAGAGCACCTGGATTTCTATTTATGTGAGAGGCACCCCTCACAGCCCCCTAAGACAGACAAGCTTGACAGCTGCTCAGTTCTGCGGAAAGTCAGGTGACCCCTGCTGTCCCCTGCTCGGGGACTTTGCCTCTGAGCTTCGGTTCCAGCCCTTGTGAGAAGGATTATTTGAAGAGAGAAAGGGCACAGTCAAAAAGTACTCCCATCTGGCTGCATAAGTCAGTACCTTTGCCTCCTGAAACCTGCCTGTCTTCTACCTTCACACACGGAAGAGCAGCAGGAATGTCATTTTCCTCAGCTGAGGCTAATTGGTGGTGAAGCCCGCGTGTCTTGTCAAGGGACCCGGATACAAAGCTTTCTCATTCGGAAAAGACGCCATATTCTTTGGGCAAAACCCTTAATCCCTAAATTTAGAGAAGTGGTGAGACCTTTTGGGCAAACCCCCCTACTCAGGCTGCACTTGAAGAAAGGGATGGGAGTGAAAGCGAAGTCTGGTGGCTGCACCCTCAAGTTCCCCGAAGAACCAAGACTGAGAAGCACAGGTGTCAACGACTGTTGTCTACTGGAGATTTTCAAAACTCGTATTGGCAACAGGAGCTTAGCTAATCCTTCCAAATTCACTTGTAGCATCTTGTGAATTCCAGGTGTTTCTGAACCAAACATGAGTAGTGAATTATTTTGCCCTCTAGGTTGGCTGATCTGATTGGTTCAGACTCCCAAATCAGGCAAAACAATAATTTGCTAGATCAGCTGCAGAGCCGAATGACTGTCTTAAATGGTCCTGTTGGATTTCAATTTATTTCCCTGGGTGTTAATCCCAGGGATGATTCAGCTAGAAACCTTTTCCCCCCAAATAGTATAATTCTTCTGGGGTTAAGACATTTTAAGTGGCTGATTGATCTCCTTACCAGAAGTATCTTTTCAGCACCTAGGTTTTAGGAATAGCTAGGCTCTCCCATGAGCTTCTTTTCTCGTGTTTTCTTCTGATGAAAGTTGGGAAGGGGACAGGTGTGCTAAGGCGGTCCAGATTTAGTCTTTTGTGTTTTGTTTTTGTTTTAATGCAGCCTTGAACACATCATTGGTATTTAAATGACAGCAAGGAGTCTTTGATGTCCGTTTTGGGGACTAGTAGGTAAACAGGAATTGCATTTCCCCCATCTGCAGGCATGGGCTGGCAGGTGTCCTCATCCCTCCATTTCAGCAATGCCACCATTAATGTTCCTGGTTACAAATGCATTCGTACAGGGCAGGGACCACATCTTACTAATTTCTGTGACCCATAATTTTCTCTGTAAGGAGTTTCCTTCTTCAAAACAGGACCCCCCCCCAAGTTTTCTGTCTTCCCAGTGCCATTCTTCAGACTGAGTGAGGCATGGGCCAAGTCTTAGATGCCCGGGGAAGAAGCTGGGGTTGTATTTTAATCGGGTGTTTTGTGATGCACTTGACCCCCCTGGATGCTTCTAAGATGACTGTGTACCTGTAAAGACAGCACCAAAAAGGAAATCAACCGCAAATTAAAACGTGATTAGTGAGTATCTAGGCAGAAGGTCAAAGTCATTATTTTGGACTTCAAACTTTTCGCTTTTTGGGACCTGTATTCAGTTACAAAATTACATCCTTGAATTATTTGTGCAGGTGGCAGCTGCCGGATTCAAATGTTTTTGTGTTTTACAAAAGGAACATTGACAGGCCTGGGAATGGGGAGTGTGCTTCTGGGGTGAGAGGTGTCTTATCCACAGCACCTTGGAACCGCTCCAGTCTTGCTCAGTCCAAGAAGGGGGTGACAGAGCCCCTGTCCAGATTAGTACAGCTAACTTAGGACACCATTCAATCTAGTTGAGTGGCATCTGTGAACAGGGCTGGGGTAATTGGGCAGAGCTAATATTTAATGCCTACCATACCGTCTTTCCTCCTCGGGGATCTTGAGACTGGTATTGGCATCCTCCTTTTATTGGGGAGGCTGGGAGAAGTTAAGCAACTTGCTTGATATCGCATAGATTGTTAACTGGCAAAACTAGTTTCAAGCCCAGGTCTGAGCTACCCTTCTGGGGATCCATGAGCTTCCTCTCACTTGATTCTCCAAGAGGATCTTAGGGGTGTGCTGAAATTGATCCCTCAGCTCTGGAGATAGCAGTGTTGGGATGGGGGCATAATAGCGCAATCAATGGGACTCCTCAGCCTTCCCTCAAGAGCTCAAAACATATTTATAGTAATTTCACTTTGTGGAAAAGCCCAAGGAACCAAAGATCAAGGAGCTTAGAACGCTGCTGCCTTTAACCACTCCTGCAACTCAAGTTTGCCAAGGAAGTAGGGGACCTCCAAGTCAGAGAATGTATTTCCTGAGGAGTCGGCGCTCCCAAATTTTGGTTAGCTTCCATTAAATGCTGGGGATTGTTCTTTGTTCCAAGGGAGACAGAAATGGGTTGTTTTCTGAAGCGATCCTTGGCTAGTACAGGAGAGGAGTTACAATGGCAGCGTGGTGAGCCTCAGTCTTCCCACCTGGTAAATGGAATGAATAATGCTATGTAAGGTCACTGTGGTGTGAGAATGTTATTGTGTTACTGGTATGTGCCTAACCCCATTTTGAGCATGATCAATGATACCACCATATCTGATAGGCTTTTATTTTCTAAGTCTCTTCTTGTCTGGCATTTACTCTTTAGGATTAGTGAGCTTGTAGCATACGAAGGTTATTTTTGTTTTTATTTCGGATAACTACTGCCTTTGAAAATAGAACTCTATGATGACACCATTTAGGATCATCTAGACAGGTACAGAGTAGGTTGGCTCGCATCTTCTGCTTCATAGCCATGTAATTTATTATGACACACCTTGTTTACCTGTCTAATAAGGGAGGTGCTCCTACATGCTACACCACCAGACTTATGGGGGAGACTTGCTGGTGGCTTCAGGGTTAAAGAAGGGTGGCCTTTCACTGGTACTCCACTTTCCTGCGTCGAAAGCGCACAGCTACTTGCCGTGTGCTGGGCTCCAATGGAAACATAGGGGGCTCATCTTGCTTTAATTAAGATTGAGGTGTATACCTATGTACCAGACAGTACACACCTTCGCACGGCTGCTGCGGCCAGTGCTTACTCTGGAAGACTTGTGGAGCCAGAGCAGTTTCTGTTTGTGTGGGTTCAAGATTATAGGAACACCTTTATTCTATAATGCAGAGATAGAAGAGTCAGGTATCTACAGAGCCAGGTGGGTAACTTAAATCACTAAAGAGAACAAGTAAGCATAAGGAAATCAGCAGCTCAGCTGGGGTGAGTATGGCCGTGAATTCACGGCCTGGTCTTAGTGTTAGGGACATGGGGAGGACGGCTGTGAATTCATGGCCTGGTCTTAGTGTTAGGGACATGGGGCGGACCAGTGTTCCCCTGGAGGGTTTGTTCATACAGGCTTCATCTGAAGAGATACAGACTATACGCCATGCCACATGCTGCAGTGCTGGCTTGAGAAGCTGGGAGTCTGGGTGTTTTGCGAGACTGCCTGTTACTAAATGTGAACACTAATTTCAAACAATTTTAACCCTCAGGTGGGCCAAATATAACATCCCTGCCAGGCAGCTTTGGTATGGACTGCCCAAGTGTGGCCTTGACCTTAACCTTAGACCTACTCCCTCGAAGTGCCTGGGAGTCCACTGATACTTTGAATTGCCAACCAGCACAGCCTTGCTCCTACAGGTATCCAGGGGTGCTTTGACCCTAACCTTCTACCCCTACATTCGCTTGCGGGCTTGCCTTTGGACTATCGAGCTGCCTCCCAGGTGTGTCTGATGTCCTGCCAGTCTATGCTGTTTATTTTGCACCACGTGAACGTGGTGTTCTTGTACACCTGGACAGCTGTGCTTGAATGCGTGCGCACACATGCTGACTAGTGCATATTTCGCCACTGGATAAACGAGAAAGCAAGCATGTTTTCTCTTCACTTTATTTTGGACTTGCTGCCCTTGAGCCTTGAGTGATCTTCTGAGAAGGTCTGACGTTGCTCCAGCAGTGGCATTTCTTGCTGGCATCAGGGGAGCAGGTCCTGCTAACCGCTGTCAAAGACTGTTTGTCCACTTTTGAGAAGTCCCTAGAATTTTAGGGTTTTACAAGCACGTCTTTCTTTCTCTTGGGGTCAGATGGCTGAATGATCTCATGGCTGCTTCAGTAGAATCTGGACAGAACTCTGATCACATCTTATCCTCCTTAGATGGGTTCCTGACACTAAGGCCTTCTATTGGTTGGCTCCCTGGCACACACAGGACTAAGAACTAATATTCCCCAAGGAGAACCGTTGTACACAGTCCTGTTGTGTGATGTTTAACATGGAGAGAGGTAGAGTGACCTAGCCAGGGTCATACACAGTCCTGACAGGTGCTGAGAGATGAAATTCCATGTGTCAGAGTTCCTGAAGGAGGACTGGAGAGATGGCTCAGCTGTGAAGAGCACTGGCTACTCTTCCTAAGGACTGGGGCTCTATCCCCAGCGCCCACATGCTGGCTCCAAACAGAATGCAACTACAGTTCCAGGGGACCTTGTGCCCTCTTCTGACCCCTGTAGGCACCAGGGCCACATGTTGTGCATAGACATACAGGCTGGCAAAACACATAAATACAATAAATGACCCCCACAAATACAAACAAACAAACACATTTATGAATCAACTAGAAAAAGAAAGAAGCGACTGATCTCCAATGGGGTTTTAATACAGAAGCTTAAAACATCACTCCTCTGTGGCCAGAGAGATAAGGTGTGGGTTGCAAGAGTTCTAAACCACAGTATCTTAGCTCCAGTAGCCAAACCACTGATCCTACTAGAGGCTTAGCCAGAGAGGCTGGGTCTGTGTAGTGTTGGGAGGAGTCCTGGTTTTTGACCTTGGTCAGATCAAGTGTGCTTTCAACAGTTTTGTAACTGTAGTTGACTTTGGAGTGCATGAATGTCTACCTAGACCTTGCTTGTGTTTTTAGCAAGAGAGTCTATGTGGCCCCATATTCAAATGGACTTTGGATGATTCTATTATGTGTCCTGGTTATTCCTCTCCCCGGCCAGTGGACACAGACAAATTATAGCCTCTCTGAACCTTGACTATGACTATATACTAACGATCAAAAGGATTGTTTTGAAATGCAAATCTGTTAATATATGTAAAGCTCCTGGCACATAATAGACACCCAGTGAATGCAGGTTTATTCTCACCCATATTTAAAAGAGGGCCTAAAAGAGAAGAAAAAAGTCTTCAAGTGACTCTGTTTCACCTAAGGTGAGCAGATGCTAACATCTACAGGCTCTGTTGCCTGCATTTTACTGGAGAGAGATAAAGATCTGTTTGTGGACTATGTAAAGTTGTCAGAAGATCTCCAGTTCTCACTGAAAGGTGCAAACTATGATCTACTGGTTTGTTTTCTTTCTAGGTGAATGTGGCAGCTTTTTTTGAAGGGTCTGGTGAGATGGATCCCTGGGTAAAATCACTTGCCCTCATAAGCCTGATGACTTGAGTTCTTTCTGTCCTCAGAACCTTCAGTGAAAGGAGAAAACTGACTCATGAAATTTGTCGCATATGCTGTGGCACAGGGATACCTGCTTATGCAACAGACACATTTAATAACAACAACAACAACAATAATAATTTTGCAAAGAATCCAACTAGAAAGGCCAAAACAACCAGAGTTGAAGATTGATATTAATTATTCTATGGTGCTAGGCTTATAGCTTAGTAGTGAGTGCTTGCTTAGCATGTTCAAGGCCTTAAATTCCATCTGGAGTACTGAAAACTAGTAATGTCTTCACTGTCAGCACTTTCAAGTAAGGGCACCCAGAGGTCTTTATAATATCAGGATTAGGCCACAGACAGGTTTCTCTTTGCCATGGAACCCCAGACATCCTGAGGCTGAGAAGCTGAAACACAGCAAGCCCTTACTCACCGCTGTGGCCCCAGCACCTAACAGTGTCCAATTCTCATGGAACTGTCTGTACTTGTTTGCTTACCTACGCAAGAGACCTTGTCCTTGGGCTCAGGAAACGCAAGCAGCAGGACTCTATCTACCCTGAGTTTCTCCATTTAGGCCTGAACTTTCTAGCCCTGAAAACTGAGCGTTTGTCAAGGAAAGTCTCAGTCCGAATACTGCCTGCTCCGGCCCGCCAATGACAAGTTGTTTTCCATGGAGACTGTTTCAAAGCTGAAGAAACGCCTTCATGGTAAACTTAGATTCTGCTCCTCTGGATTCTGTCCAGTCTAAAAATCTGGACAAATATTATAAACCGAAGAAAGTTTGCACACGTCTAAGACCAGTAGCAATTAATTACTTTAAATAGAAATACTGTCACTTACTGGCAACATAAATATTTGTATTTTGAACCTCTAAGTAGTTGTTGGGTTGACCATTCTGACCTTAAGTGATTTTACTTAGTCATATTTTAACAGGGAATGCATTTATAAAGAAGGGTCAGGTCAGGGAGGAAGAAAATATGAACCAAAAGAAAGACAGAGCCGGGTTCTAGTCCCATTGACCTATGGATGCACTTGGAGACCTTGAAGAATAGAAAACTTTTGTTGTCATTTATCTGTTGAGTACAATGAAAATAACAAACACACACACATTTTCACAGTTATTGTAGACAATAAACTGCAAAACAGACTGTAAACCCCTTCAGAGGGAACTCGGTACCTTCCAGATGCGGTTCTGATATCTCGTGCAAATGAGTGTCCTTTGCTTTGCACTTGGGTGAGCATGTTTGGTTTTTCTGATCTTCGGTGTTTTTGCTTGTAAACATTTTGAAAAGCACTCACTCATAACTCTGTCCTATCGATAAGGCTCACAAAGCTCCTGCCAAGTGAGTCCTGATAACTGCCTGGCCTCAGCAGCTAGGCTGTGCCTGTGCCTATGCGTGTATTGCGTGTCCTGTGTCATTTTGCTGGTAAGCACGTAGGCGCTCTGCGGATGTCGCTTTAATTATTACTCTCACAGATCTTAGTCGCTGTTTATTTGAAGATACCTCCAACGGCTTCTCACCCAGTTTGACTGAGATCAAGTGAAGATAAGAACAGATGGTTCAAGTGGAAAATTGGGCGAGTCTCGGGAGAGGCATCACGAGGATTTGTTTTACAGGACAGAGGAGAAGTGCCCTCTCCGACAGTCTGGGTTTTGGCCATGCAGAGAAGTGCAGGCACTTCTGATTTACCCTCCTGCTCCGCTCACCCTACCTCATCAAGGGCTTCTAAAAGGCACTTTGAGAGAAGAGGCTGTGTTTAATTTTGTGTAGATATGAAGCCATGGCTGCGGGGAGTTGGCTTTGGGGCTAGGTCACTCTGGTAACACTTCCCACATGACTTGATCAATGGGTGGGCCATGAAAACTTATCCTGTGTTTTTTTTACACCCCACCCCCAAACCACCCAACCTGCTCAAGTGTTAGTTTTTCAAAGCCAGCAAAGTTTCAAAGGCCTGAACCCAACACAGCGGCCTTTCTTCGTGCTTTGATTTTCTGCCCATTAAGTGTTTGTCACTGAGTTCAGATTTCGCCTCCTCTGCAGCCTACATATCCCACGAAGCCCCTAGAGGTATAGGAAGTTAATTGATCCTTGATTAAAAGGAGGAGAGAGGCTTGAGCCTGAGTCTAGACACTTTAGATTATTCTCTCTCTTCTGGCTCTGCTCATTTGCAGAGAGCCCATAATACACATTTTATTATCAATAAATCTAAATTCTATGATACTGGCTTCAGGTCTGTGACAGAATTAGACACGTGTGTATCTAATTAGTATGTGGGTGGCATGCAGTGGATTTTCAGTGAACTTTAGTTAGGAGGGCTGTCTTGACTGTTCAAAAGCCCTTTCTCTCTCTCTCTCTCTCTCTCT
>LOEQ01000522.1:107667-122997 GCA_001685075.1 Bramus lutescens
CTCTCTCTCTCTCTCTCTCTCATCATTGTTTTCTTACATAGCAGAAACTGGCTTTAAAATGGATCCTCCTGCATCAAACTTCTAAGTGTTGGAATCATAGACATTCACCTACGCCCCCAATTCTTCTTTTTCTAGTTCTTTCCTGTTCTTCCATGTTAGGAACAGAGAAAATACGTAATCTTTATATAACTAGGCGTTGTATACACCAGCCAGTGATGATGGCTGCCACTTGCTAGTTTCTCTCTGGGTATCAGGGACTATCCCACATCTGTACCCTGTAACCCTGTGAGGTAGGTATTGTGTCCCAAGTAATGGCAAACTTGGATTTGAGAAATAAGTCTGTCTACTTTGAAAAGCAAAGCCCTTTACCAGCCCCCCTGGTTGGATGGGGGAGCAGTACCTTGAGCAGGGGCCTCACACTGTGAGCTTCTTATCTCTTTATCAAGTGCATGGGGTTTCTAGAGCTACCTTGTTTGTGTGTAGTCTTGCTGCTGGGGGAAGAGTGACATTGTCCAGAGTGTTTGGGTAAAACAGATCATCTTCCGCCCTTGCAATCCCATCACAGAATGGCCAAACATTCAAACTCAGCAGGAGGTCAGAATCACTTCCCCAAGACAATACCTTAGGGCAGCAAGTATTAGAAGGCTGAAAAAAGCAGCCTACTGGAATCACCACGATTTTCAGAAATTTTGTTGTAGCCAGCGCCAAGGTTTACGGAGTTGAAAACAGAATTAGAAGAAAATGTCTGCTTCCCCCTGAGCCCCGCCCCCATCTCTGTGTGCTGTAGACCCCTCTTTGACATCTCAGAATCCATCTCCTTCTCCATGTCCTCACTGCCTCTTCTCCACGCTGCAGGGCCACCTTCAGTCACACTGTACCCTCTGGCTCCTTCTCCAGTTTAAGTGCCCATCCTTCCAATGGGATACTCCCCCTTCACAGTGATTGGAGTCTGTGAGGTCCTCAGCTGATAAAGGCACCTGCCACCTAGCCAACAGGCTGAACTTGGTACCCAGGACCCACGAGTAGGAGAGAACCGACTCCTGCAAGTTGTGTTGTTCATTGGCCTCAACATGTATGCTGTAGCATGCACATGTTCACACATGTGGACACAAAATAAATAAACTGTAATTTAATCTTTCTAAACCACAGTATTATGGTTGGCTGCTTACCTGGCTCTCTACTGCATTACTTCTAAGCTCCTGCTGAGCAAAGATCTCTGTCTTATGTATGTTGGCTTTTATGTTCTGGGGCTCAGCATTCACTAAGAGCTTAACAGGTGTTTATTGTTGGCATTCATTCTTTTTTCTCAAAATTGGTAGTTTATAAAATTCCAAGAATCAGAATGAAATTGAAGGCAAGTGTTCTGGGCAGTGTCACTAGGGCAGTGTTGGGGGCTGGCTATTTGGTGGTGGTGGTGGGGTCTTATTTACTCACTTGTTGAGATGTTATTTCTCATTTATTCTTTCAGGCAGCACAGTGGGGCTGTGGGTTGGAAGTGGGTGTTTCTTGTGGTCCAGCCACAGCTCTGAATCTGGGCAGAGCCTTCCCAAGCTGGACCTTTGACTTCCTTTTCTGGGTAGGGAATCATCTCCTGTAGGGAATAAGACACCTCCAAGCCAAGGTCTTTTTACATCTAATGGCTCTCTTTGGTTCTGCTGTTCAAGCATAAGGGAAGACTGAACCCTGTTGAGTCTTGACAAGATCGAGTTTCCTGATGCCCAAATAGTGTTTCTGTGACCTCAAGCCACGCCAAAGGCACAGTTCAGCTGGAGGCAGGATGCTGCTGGGCTGGCTCAAGCTTGTCCCTTGTCACTTGGCTGTGTACAGGTGGCACTGGGAGTGTGCAACCCCTGCCCCCAACTCCCACAGGGTTCAGTTGTGTGTGCACTTGCAGTCCAAAGCCACAGTGCTTGTTTCCCAGATAGCAGAGAGCATTTGATAAATTCAGCAGCCAACACTTCGAGTGCCTGAATTCACAGACCGACTACGCGCTGTAGGTAATGCAAGGAGCTGAACTAATCTCATGAAGCGCATCTTTGCAGACATGGGAACGGGTGGCTTAGTCTAGGTCCAGTAACCATGCTCCAGTCCAGAGCACTAAGAAAAGACACATCTTAATGAACTTAATTGCAGACAGGATAGGCCTTCTTGAGCCCATTCAGGAAACAGAAATGCCCATGTGTAGTGCACATGAGCCCATCGTATGAGACTGGGAGATGAGTGTGTGGGAATTGGAGGAACTGTTCTTTGCTGTATTTGCCCACAGAGGGTGGAAGGAGTCTCCATGAAGGTCTCTCAGGCAGAGCTTTGAGAATAATCTCACCGTGAAGCTCAGTAAGTGGAGGTGAGAGCCAGTGGCGGAGACATTGTTCTCTCTTCCTGGGCTACAAAGCTAAGATGAAAGGGGCCTAATTTTCAGGTGGAGAATTGTCCACTGTTTTGGCACCTGCCAGGTGATAGTATCATTCTAGGGCAGCATGAGCTATGGAGAGGAGTGGGGAGGGCTTTGAGGTAAGAGAGGGATGATAAGCTTAGGCACTGAACAGATTGACCTTTAGCCGGGTCTGTTAGTGTCTACTGGGGGCCCTTGTAGTCCCTTTCCCACATGGGTAAAGGACCCCCAGGAGGGGAGCCTCAAGCCTCCAGCAGGCGGTAAGCAGGTGCACACATCCCAGCTTGACTCTGTCTAGAAGACAACACTTTTCTTCCTACCACAGTTTGGAAAAGGAAGGGGGTAAAGGTTTAGCTTTTGCCTTGGCTCGTTCA
Source organism: Bramus lutescens (assembly GCA_001685075.1). Lineage (NCBI taxonomy): Eukaryota > Metazoa > Chordata > Mammalia > Rodentia > Cricetidae > Bramus > Bramus lutescens. The sequence continues at coordinate 110,434 of LOEQ01000522.1, forward strand.
GTGACACTCAAGCTATAAGTTGATTAAGGGGTTCACGTTTTGGGGGCTAATACTTCATTTTCTTCTAGTATCATAGATACAGCCTGGCTCTCTACCCCTTCCCCCAACAACAAAAACAAAACACAACAACAAAAACAATAGGAATGGTTGAGTTGGTAAAATGTGCAAAATTAAATGGTATGAAGGACTTGGCTGTGACTAACAGGAACCTTGCACATTTATCTCGTAGCCACTCCATCTTCTCTTCAAGTGGCCAGCACATCAGCCACTTTTTACAGCTCCTTGGTGATTTCTGTGCTGTTGCAGAATGGACACTGGAAATCAGTTCAGCAGATAGTCCGAGGCCTGAGTAGCCAGAGCCTGGCTGCTAGAGACTGTTGGTTGAATTCTAATTAAGAACTTCATCTTCATACTAAGTGATCAGAATGATGTCACAGTGCTATGTAGGCATCAAAACTGTCTCAGTTCTGAAAGCTTAAGGACACAGAAAACTCATGTGTGAATGTGTCTGTATGTGCGTCTGTCTGTGTGTGCATATGTGTGTTCGTGTGTGTGTGTGTGTGTGTGTGTGTGTGTGTGTGTGCGTGTGTGTATGCTACAGATCAGACCTGTTAGGCTTTGTGCCTGCTGGGTGAGCACCACGGAGCTATGTCCCCAACCAGGATCTTTATGCATTTGATTCCCAGTATGAACTCAGTTGTGTCCTTCCTATTAAATTACATGGCTGACAGCTAACACTTGTATTGGATTGTTTAATACAAACTCCTGTTGCTGAATATCTTAGGCTGATTCTGTGTATTTATTTACTTTTGCTCCCTGGGAAGCAACTTTGCTCCCTCCTGTAGGCTTGTCAGGTTCCCGACTCCTTCATCAGGAGCTCGCTCAGACAGCAATCGTGTCTGAGCCATCTTGCAAGTGGGTGTTTTGTAAATGTTTCCCAATCATTATGAGAAAGATTCAGGAAGGTCACATGCTGGGGAGGAGGAAGAATGCTGGGAATGAGAGCAGGAGGTTTGTCCCCTGACCTTTCTTCCCAGTGACTTGCTGACTCTCAGTGTCAAGAGCCTCTCTCCGCTCAGATGGTTGGTGTCGTGGGGCTTTCAGGATAATGTGGTCACCACTGTTTTCTTGCTACAGCACCTGCTGGTCAGAGTTTGTATTGGCTGGTGTCTTTTATTCCCAGTCTGGATTCCTTTGTAAGAAAGAGGAAAGTAGTGTGGATTAATAACTGAAGAATTATGAGCGCTTCCCTTGTTGGGACTGTAACCTTTCATAACACATTTGCCTTGAGAAGTCCAAAATGTTAAGTTCCAGATTCAAAGCACTGACTCCAAAGTCCATATAAATAGGGTTTTCTCTCTCACAGCCAAGGTAGTCCTTGCCTCAGTTTCCTGTCTGCATAGTGATTGCTGGAAGGTGGGACCTCTCCGCCCCCTCCCCGGATTAAAGAGCTATGATTTGGGCCCTCTTATCCAACTGCCTGTGTTTCCCAAACCCCCTTTTGGCCTGTTCCCAGCCCGCACTAGGCGTTTGCTGATTCGCACCTCTGATTTGTGCCCTAGGTGTTCTTCGTGTCTGATCTCTTCAAGACTAAGGCGACCCTCTCACTGCCGGCCCCTGCTCTCAGGAAGGAGATCCTGTCACCTGTGGACATTATCGACAGGAACAACCACCACAACATGGTGTAGGTGCTGCAGCTGCAGAGTGCTTGGTTTCTCTGAAGTGACTGCTGACAGCATGTTCCTGCTGCTCTCCCATCTCATCTGACAGTAGAATGTAGGGAAAAGCTTTTTGCCCAATGGATTTTGAAAACATATAAAGAAAAGAAAAAAAAAGCCTTATCTTGTGGCCTTCCCGAATAGGTTGTTTGCCTGTGTGAAGACAACAGGGCCGGTGTCCTGAGTCCTGGCTGTGCAGCTGGCTAAGTGTTCATGTTCTAGTGAGCACAGACCTGTCAGGAGCCAAACACTAGAATGATTGAGCAGAGGCTGTGCTCACCTTTGGGACCCGAGAAATCTCAGGCCAGTGAGAACAGCTCGAGCTCCTGTGTTGCACACAAGGCTCAGACCAGCACCAAATCAGCCCCTCTGCCTGACCCACTTCTACTGTGACTTTGGTTCAAGGAAGTTTAGTGTTTTGAGATACCAGGAATGAATGCATTGGCTCAGAGTGGTCAGAACCCTAATCCAAATTCCTGGCGCTGAGGCCTTTGTCATCTCCCCATCCCTAGGCTAACAACCATAGGCCCTCACTTTTAGAGATTAGGAGACCCTTTGTGGAAGAGTGAACTTCACAAATAGCACAATTTCAGAAGACCCAGAGGGTGTCTTCTGATGCACCGTACTGTGACGCGGAACTGCCACTGCAGGATCAATCACCGGGCACTTGCACATGTAGAAATGGTTAGACTTCGGTTACTGCCGTCCCCTTGAGGTCCTTGCTGGGTGCGAACCGGGATCTCAGGTGGGGGCCAAGGATGAGCACAGGTGTGGTCGGCCTCTGGCTGACCAAAGGAGCCTCTGTAAAGAGACAGGAAGGGAGGGAAAGGGCAGAATGAAAAAAAAAATGAACCAACTTTTTGGCTCCTTGGGATCAGAGCGAGCCAGAGTAGCAGACAGTCTCATGCCCAAAAGGTTACCCTTCACCATAAGGGAGCCCAGAGGGTTTTTGCAGGAGCTGGTCTTGCTGTGTAAAAGCACTATTGTCTCCGGGTTGATCCCTGGGACAGTCCTTTGGTGGGTTCTGCTGGGCAGAACACATGGGTTAAATCTGCATAGAGAGTTTTTTCCTTATCCTCTATCCACAAGTGTCCTTCGAAGCAAGGTCCCATTCTAGACAGTAGACAGAGACCCTTCCACTGAAACTCCAAGGAAAGGAAGAAGGAAAAAAATAAAAAAAAAACAAGTGCTTTTCAAATCTTTCAAAGGGCTGCACGTAACCACATGGATCAACCACATGCACGTTCTTCCACAGATTCCGTCCTTTCATTTCAACATATAGCAAGCTATGATTTTATATATAAATATTATATAAATAATGTATAAAACATTAAAAGTTAACTATGTAAAATATTATTTCTGAAACAACTTTAGCTATATCCACTATGAATATAAACTGTGTCTCGACCTGTGTTATTTACTTTAGCTGCTTAAAGGAGCATTGAGTTATTTTTTTTTAATCTCAACTAAAACTATCTTAGTTCTGTGGTAGCCATTGTTCTACAATGAGAGAAATAACTGCAACTAGAGAAAAACTGTATAAAAACATTAAATCGACAGTATTTTTGTAAGGTTCCGTTTTGTAAAGAGAATGATATTCAAAGATTTTTTTGTGGCATACAAAGTGAAAACGTGTATCTGCGAAACTAAACGTGTATTAAATGTGCTTTTTAAATAAAAGCTCATAACATGACTAACCAAGGCTCTGCTGCCTGGACTGTTTGAGGGATGTCTCTTGGGGGTCTGTGGGAAGGAGGAGGAGGTATTGCAGGCTGGCCTCTGGGTGGGCTTGCCTCTGATTGTCTCAGTGAGAAACAATCATGGCCACTGCAGAGGCAGGATGCAGAAGCTGTTCTTTCATCTCCGAAGCCTGTTTGCAGAGGGAGGCTGGGGGTTGGCTCTCATCTCCAGCCTCTTAAAAGGGCCTTTGTGCTCTAAAGGGTTTTCATGCGGGAGATGGGAGCTGTGGGTCCCCCAAAGATAGATATGGAGACTTCCCTAGATAATGTGGGCTTGGGGAGCGTAAGGAAAAGTCTTTCCCACAGCCCGTATCAAAGGAAGAAGGTGCTTTATTGACAAGGGCACTGGGTTCCCATTCTTCTGCCTTGTGCACCCCCCCAACCCAAAAGGGAAAAGGTGTGTTGTGCACCTGTGTGCCAGCCAGTTCTACCTGGTTGTCCCTTTACACCTCAAAGCTGTTCTTATAGCTTGAGAATTGTGGAATGCAGATGATGTAAGTTGCCTAAGAGCCTGCCAGAGCATTGTGGGACAGGCCTTAGTTAGTTTGTTTTTGCTCCTGTAAAAAATAATTACAGATTACAACAGCTTGGTGAGTTGAAATAACACAAATTTGTTACCTTCCTGGGCAGGAGGCTTTAGAGAAGCTCCTGCCTTTTGTAGCTTCCTGAGGCCTCCTGCATTCCTTGACTGTGGGCCTCGTCCTCCTTCTCACTTTGCCTTCTTGCTTTCTTTTGTTCCTCTTCCATATGTAGCATCCTGGTGATTGCCTGGATCCTTGGATAATCTAAAATCATCTCCCTATGTTAATGTCTACTAATTCAGAAACTTAATTCCATCTGCTACTAAATTCCCCATGTTGTGCAATACAACCTTCAGATTCCAGGGACCTGAAGATCAACTCAAGCTGTGTGCTCCCAAAACTCCACAATGGGACCATGCACAGTATAACAGTACAGACATTTATATTAAAGGGAGAGAGAGGGCTAAGGATGGCTCAGGGGTACAGTCCTTATCTCGCAAAATGAATGAAGCCTTGGGTTCAATCCGTGGTGACACACACACACACACACACACACACACACACACACACACCATGCTGCTCCTAACTTACTTTGCCTCTGAAATCAGCTTGCCATTTGCTGCTCTCAGACCCCACCCACCACCGCCCCCCTCCAGCCGGCAATATTTTGACATTTTTGTGGCTTTATATACAGGCTCAGCAGTTGAGAGCATTGCCTGCTCTTCCAAAGGTCCTGAGATCAACTCCCAGCAACCACATGGTGACTCACAACCATCTGTAATGAGATCTGGTGCCCTCTTGAGGAAGACACCTGGTCATTGGTCCTCATCGACTTAGACCATGAACCCAATATTTTGGACAATATCCAGGATACAGTCCAAATTTTCACTTCAAGTCCGAAGAACAAGGTTTCAGAGAGACAAGAGGACTTCCTGGCGTCAGGAGGGGAAAGCTGGTGCTTCTACAATCTAAGACACCTCATTCATCTCTTCTCCAAAAGTGCTGTACTATCCTCAAAAAGTAACCTCACTTCAAGGTCTTTGACCCTGATTCTAAAAATATGGTCCACAGAGCAACAAGTAATATCTGCATCCCTGAGGAACGTGGTAGAAACATTGAAGTAGAAGACCCTCCTCAAACTCAACCTACAAAATAGGACCCTTCCTATTGGTAAAATCTCCAGGGGACTCTTCTGTATAATAAGCTTTGTCCCATAAACCTTCAGATTCTGTTGAGGTGTGCACTGTCTCCACCGTGTCTTCACGGGGCTCACTTCAGTATATACTAGGTCAGACATCAGTAGCTTCAAAGCTTTATGAACCAGAATTACACAAAGAACTCTCTGCAACAAGTCTGAGACGCTCTCTGGGTCAACAGCATGCCTCACCCTGCCTATATCCTACCTTTCTGTACAGGACGACATAGTCCCCATTGGACCAATTAGCCAGCAGCCAGGTAACAAAGCCATGTGACCATCAGTAACACCAATTAAACAGGCTTCAGATTCATAAAAGCTCAAAATACTGTCCTTCACTTTAAGGATGACTGAAGATACTATGTTGTTCTGAAGTGGGGGCAAATAGACTCAGTAAAGAATCTTTTCATAATTGACACCTCTAACATGGGATAACACTGGGATTCAGACTTAAACAATTTCAGTTATTCATTGACTAAGTACTTACTAATTACTTCCTAGGTCTTAGATAAATACATGAGTATGACCCAGCAGCAATAAAGGCTCCTTAGGAAAAATTAGTTCCTTCCAGTCAAGAGGATGAACTTCTGGCCTGAGTGGAGAACTAACACTCCAAGCTACTCAAAACAGAAGAGTTAATCCAGCCAGGCTGGTCAATCATCTGGCTAAGGGATCACCCCTAGGAAGGCTGGCTTACCTTAAGCCTTGCTAAAGAGATGGGCAGAATGGTTATCCCCAGAATGAGATACTGTAGTTTCTCCAAACTCAAGCCCCCAAGTCGCCTACCTAGCACCATCCCAACAAGCTGTCCTGAGGCTCAGCTTGTTCTGTCTGCCTTTCCAAATCCTAACTCGGACATGTATTCCTCCTTCTCCTTTTTTTTTTTTTTTGGTCTTTTATGTCTCTTTCTTTTAGGTACTGGTGGAACTGAAGTATGATTTTTCTCATATTTTAGGCTTCCTTATTCCTCCTCTAAAGCCCTCCGTTACTATGCGGCAGCTTGCACTCATGTGGCTGGCTTCTATGCTGGCTTACCTTAAACTGCATGCCTTTTGCCTTTTCTTCTCCGTTCTTTTTCTCCAGACAGGTGCTAATATTCACCTATCTTGAGGAGAAGAAGGTTAGGTGGCTTCTCTGCCTCCTTTGTCTCTAGTTGACTACTAACCTGTCTATCATCTCATCTATTGATAGTAAACTTCCTAGAGAGTGATGCCAATTCTCTTTCTTCAGATAGAGCCACAGTTGTTATTTGATGAACATGGATTAAATGGAGAACGAGGACACCCTAGTCTAGTTGGTACATTAATGTATATATGTCAACATATATATGTATTTAGGTTTATGCATTTTCACATATACGATTGAATGTGTGGTTGGAGATGTGCATGTCCTCTACTTCCCCTGCGTGGGTGCCATCTGTAAAGATGCTGCAGTGTTTGCAGTGAGATGAGACAGGAGAAAGAAAGGACAAACAACTGGTGCTTTGGTGACCAAATTGTGGAACATGTGATCCAGGCAGCTCTCAGTCAAGTACTTGCTAGGGAAGGTACCGGTTATAGGATTAAGTCCATTGTATTTAAACAGTAAATGGCAAGCTTCTTATGGGTTCAGAGTGTTGGGAGGAGGTGGATGTGTCTCACATTACAAGGGCAGCCTCAGTGGACACTGGTTCCCATAGATATGGCTTACATGCCAAGGGTCATGTTCCCTTTTCTTTGTCCTTCTTTGAGGATGGTTCTTACCACGCACAGTCCACCAGGCATCAATCCTGTGCTTGAGGTGCCATTCTGCTCGTTGTCCAGCCCACGTGTGCAAGCAGAGGCTTTTCTGGCACATTCTCAGTCTTGGTCTCTCTGTGCTTGCTCCAGGGGATGCTGTCTGGGGCCTATATTTATTGGCAGAGGAGTTTCAGGACCATGATATCACCTGCTCAGTTGGGAAACCCCAGCATGAACCGAGACATCAGAGGAAATGTGTGGCAGTCCCCAAGGAGACTGGCTCGTGAAGTCAGGGCCAGCCGCGGGAGAGGGAATGAGGGGAAACTGAGGTCAGAATTGTGAAAGCACTACCAGTGTTTGCTTCGTCATTCACCATCCAGTCAGCAGGCAAATTTCTCTCCTACACTGAGAATTCAGCATAGTTCCAGCAGCCAGGGAATTGCAGTTAAAACAGCAGACAAAGAAAAAGTCGAAGGCCAGGATGTTTCAGAAAACCCAAAGAGGAGGAATCCAAAGGAAAGGAAGATTATATAGGAAGCAGACAATACTAATAAAGAATGTAGACTTAGAGTTAAAACAAAACAAGACAAAAATTCCTTTTCCTTAAATGTCCACTTGGCCATGCATCATGGAAGCGACTCATTAATTGCGTTTATTTCTTCAACTGAGCATCAAATATGGCGTGGCTTATGTAGAAATTCTGATTAAAGTGACATGATTTTTTAAGCCAAGCCTGACTCCCAACAGACACTTAAATGGAAGACATATTGTATGTTTTACATAAAGGACGCTTACTGTTAAATTTCAAAGCAAATAAAGTCAGCCAGATTGTGGAAAAGGAAGCACAGATTTCTAGGCAAACAACTGGGCCCAAACAACTGGTTCAGCCTATGGGCTTTTCGTTTGATGTGGTTGAGGAAGCGGCTCATATGCAGGAACAGGAGCCAAAGTCAGAGAGGTAAACTGAGGATAAGTCTGCAAAATACCCCACCTCAGGAGTCTGAACTATTGTCCAAAATTCATCTTTAGGGATTTTTTTTAAAGGAGAATAACATGATTTGATTTGTATCTTGGCAAGTACATCAAGAATCCTATATAGCATGAAGTAATAATTTTAAGTGTAGAAAATTTTAAAAGGGATAATCAGAGACAAAAGTATATATATATGGAAATACATTGAAATCTACTCATAATAACAAAACCACATGCTAAGTAATTGAAAAGGATCAGATAAACTATGATTATGCTCAGCTGATACATTTTAAAGTAGATGTATTCACTATTTAAAGATATAGGACAGGCCTGGGAAGAGGGTTCAGCCCTTAAAAGTGCTTGCCGAGCAACTCTGACTACCCAAGCTCAATCCTAGAGCCCAAAAGATGCAGTGGTCCTTTCTTGGACCCCAGCACTCTTATAGTGAGATGAGGGACAGAAGCAGAATTGTCCAGAAGTTCATGGACTGGCTAACCTGGAGCCCATAGCACCACAGTAGAAATGAAAAAGACCCTGCTGCCTCAACCAAGTGGAAGTACCAACTCTCAAAAGCTGTCCTCAGACCTTCACACACAGGCTGTGGTTCCCCCCACCCTGCCCCAATAAATATATTTTTTTCAAAATGTCTTTAAAGATACACAACAGCATTCATGATATTCAACTACAAAAGAATTCAAACTTTAAATACAGTGATTGCCTGGACGTGGTGGTGCATGCCTGTAATTCCAGGACTTGAGAGATCGAGGCAAGAGGATCAGGAAATCAAGGCCAGCCTTAACTATATATTTGGAGGCCAGCATGAGCTATATGAGATTCTGTACAAAATTTAAAAAAAAAAATAATAAATAACAACATAGTGAATTGATTTTATTTTAAAAGCAAGAGGGAGCTGTTCAGATTCATAGTAGCAGAAATTGAACCCTGAGCCCCCGAATTCAGACAGTACTGACTTTTACATAATGGGCAGATAGTAATTCTATTTTATTTTTGTCAAGTTCTTTATTTTTTAGTGATACAGTAGTTTGTTTATAAAATCTTACCAAATTTCTGAATGTGTACTTTATCGAGTCTAATTTACTAAATCACAGAAAAGATGTGAGACGAAGCCTACAAGTGTGTCAGAGTTGGTCTTAACAGCTTTTCCGTTGTTTTAGATTTGTTTTTTATTTTTGAGTCAGTGTCTCACATAGCTCCACCCGGCTTCAAATTTACTGTATAGCTGGGGTAGGCTATCCTCATTTTTTAAATTTAATTTTTATAGTCTCCATAACTGTAGAATAAACCATAGCTGTGCTGGCTAGTTTTGTCAGCTTGACACATGCTCGAGTCACCTGAAAAGAGGGAGCAGCAATTTAGAAAAATACCTCCATAAGATCCAGCTGTAGGACATTTTCTTAGTGATTGATGGGGGAGGGCCCAGTCCACTGTGGGTGGGGCCATCCCTGGGCTGGTGGTCCTGAGTTTTATAAGAAAGCAGGCTGAGCAAGCCATGAGGAGCAAGCCAGTGAGCAGTACCCTTCCATGGCCTCTGCATCAGCTCCTGCCTTTAGGTTCCAGCCCTGCTTGAGTTCCTGTCCTGACTTCCTTCAGTGATGGACTACCACGTGGAAGTGTAAGCCAAATAAACCCTTTCCTCCCCAATTTGTTTGGGTCATGGTGTTCTATTGCAGCAATAGTAACTCCAACTAGGACAATAGCTTTGATAGTTTAGAAATAGTTTTTAGATAATCACACTGGGAAGCATCATGAAAAACAGATTGAAAAGAGTCTTAGGTGAGAGGCAGAAAAATAAGTGAGATGATTATATGACCATTGCCCAAATGAAAGGTGGGGAGACTTCAAACACGACAAAGGACTACAGAGCAGATACAGATCGTAGAAATGGTCCAAAGCAGAACTGGACCTCTTCTTCTGTGGGTGTGGGGGAACCCAGAGGCAAGCACAGTGCCCACTCTTCTGACCTTATTAGTCTTCAAGAATGTGTCCCAATCTTAGCGGGAGGGAACACAGGGTCAGGGCAGTTTGGGAGAAAGCGAGGAAAGTGAGGATTTAAATTCTGCTTTGGGCAGGAATTTGAGCTACTCATGGGGCATTAAGGTAGACAAGTCCAGTAAATGAAAAGTTATGTACGCAGTTGTATAATTCACTGATTCAGTACCTATTTATTGCACATCTGTAGTGTTCTCCCAAAATATCTGGCCTGGACAAACAGTCACGCATACAACAGAGCAGAACTTTTGTTCTAGCAGGTGGTTAGATGCTCTAGCTCTGCATGACTGGAGGCAGACTTCCAGAGTCAACAGACAGGAGAGGGTTGCAATAGACATCTGTGCCAGAGATAAGCAGCAGGGCTCAACACCTGGAGATGGTGGGCAGAAACCTGCATGATGTGGGCGAGGCACACAGCTGAGGCAGACAGTGAAGGGTGAGGCAAGTGGGCTTGTTTAGGGGTCTTGTTCAGTAAGGTCATTGCTTTTCAGTAGGTCAAAGGACCTTACTGCTCTGTTATGTGTTAGAAAATGCCCTATACACGTTAATTTCTTTCTTACTCTGTTCAACCCCATCCTAACTCCCTGCCTGGGAGACTTGACAGATCCCTGCATCTCTCCTGGACTTGGCTTGCCAAAGTAGTAATGATGAAACCTTAAGCTGCTTTGATCTACCGTCCCTTCCTCAGGGCTTGGAACAGTCCTCTACTAGGAATGCTCTTCCCCGTATCCTTCCAGCCCTTGCTCCTTCTTGTCATGAAGCTCTCTGCTTACCTTACCCTTCTGCTACAGCGATTCTTTGACCCTCTGGTATAAAGCAGTGTTAGTTTTCCATCAACTTGACACAAGGTAGGGTTACCTAAGAAGCAGGAACTTCATCCAATTAAGAAAATACCTCCATCAGATTACTCTGTAGGCAAGACTGTGGTAGCATTATCTTGATTAATAATTGATGTGCATGAGGGGGGGGTGCACAGCTCACTGTGGGCAGTGCTATCCCTGGGCAAGTGATACTGGGTTGTGTAAGAAACGCAGCAAGAAGCTGAGCAAGCCATGGAGAGCAAGCCAATAGGCATGGTTCCTCCTCCATGATATTTGCTTCAGTCCTGCCTCCAGGTTCCTGGCCTGCTTGAGTTTCTGATGATGTCCTCTGATGGTGGACTATTAAAAAAAATGTAAGGTGAAATAAACTCTGTCCTCCCCAAGTTGCTTTTGGTTTTTTGTTTGTTTTCCACAGCAACAGGAAGCAAACTAGATAAGGGCCTGAGTTCAAATCTTCTCCAATATTGACGTGAAAAGCCAGGTACAGCGGTGTCTGTAGCCCCAGTGCTGGCGTGCGGAGACAGGATACCTGGAGCTCTCCGCCCATCCAGCCTAATCAATCACTCAGCTTGAGTGAGAGACTCTGCATCAAAAAATACAGTGGAAAGCCGGGCGGTGGTGGTGCACGTCTTTAATCCCAGCACTTGGGAGGGAGAGGCAGGCGGATCTCTGTCAGTTTGAGGCCAGCCTGGTCTACAAGAGCTAGTTCCAGGACAGGCTCCAAAGCTACAGAGAAATCCTATCTTGGAAAAAAAAATACAGTGGATTGTGATGGAGAAAAGTACTGAACGTCTGAATCTGCTCTCTACATGTATGAGGGTGCATATGTACCCCAAACTAATCTGACATTAGCCTATAAGACCTTTCCTCCTCAATCTAGATGGATCTTATGCCATACACTGAAAAGAGAAATGTTGCATGAAACCAAGAGGATTGTTCAAGGAGCCAGGCCTTGCTTGATCTACCTGCTCTGCTTTTGAATGTAAGATGGTGTCCTTCATGTCCAGTCACATTTGGACTGGGCTGTCTGTTTCTGTCACACGGTGCCATAGGGCCTCCATAAAATATCAAAGGACGTGCCTCGAGGGCCTTCAGATTGCTGAACACTGGAGGCTTGTGGAGGGAGGCATGCCCAGAGAAGACCACAAGTGTTATTCCGAGCTCTGTGAGCCACCTGACAAGTTAATCAACCAGAGGAGGTGGCTGTGGGAAGCGTGGCCATACATAACTTGTCCATCAGGAGGTCTGGAAGCCCAGAGCTGGTCCTGGGGCTTCAGGCAGACAGTCTTGGGTTCTGAGCACTCCACCTGTGAAATGTGGCACTGTGCGCTGGAAGACAGTGGCCACACTGAATCCGGTTAGAGGACACCCAATGGTGCCTCAGAGCTACTGGCTCTGAGAAACTCCTGCAGAGTTCCTGAGGTCTCTGTGGTAAAGGGCACAGAAGCGTGGATGACCTGTGTTCCAACACAGTGCGAGACAGGCCCATAAGACTGGCTCTCTAGCCACCCCTCCATCTCTCCTACTGGTCTTTATTTACTGTTGTTTCTCTTACCCCCCAGATAAGGCACTCAGAAACACAGACCAAGTTTCTTTATTTCTTACTGCCTCGTATCCTAGAATGGAGCTAGCCACGTTGTGTGCAAGCAATGTTTTGAAAACTAGTCTGTTTTAAATCCTAATGTTCACAGTTTGCGTTAATTGCATTCTTTGCAACAACTTAATCTAATAGTGAAGGTTTTAGACAATTTAAGAATGTGTTGAGTACACCATTTTTGCAGAATTATTTTTCCCTCTGCAGGTAGATGGATAGTGTTGGTGCGGACAGTTCTGTGTGGTTGTGGTTGTTAGGAACACAGAAATTGAGAAC
>LOEQ01000522.1:154399-168233 GCA_001685075.1 Bramus lutescens
TAATTCTGATAGGTCTGCCTTTATATGTTACTTGGCCTTTTTCCTTTGCAGCTCCTAATATTCTTTCTTTGTTCTGTATGTTTAGTGTTTTGATTATTATGTGGCAAGGGGACTTTTTTGATCCAATATTTGGTGTTCTGTAAGCTTCTTTCCTTAGGCATATCTTTCCTTAGGTTGGGAAAGTTTTCTTCTGTGATTTTGTTAAATTTATTTTCTGTGCTTTAGGTTCAGTTCTTAGCATCTACGTGATGGCTAACAACTATCTCACTCCAGGTCCAGGGAATCTGATCACTCATGACTTCTGTGGGCACCAGGCATGAACATGGGAAACATACATACATGTAGGCAAAATATTCATACACATAAATATAAGTCTAAAAGCAAGCAAGCAAGTAGGATAGCTGAGTATAATCCTGCCAGCCATCCAGCTAGTAAATAGGATTTGCCATGGTTCCTGTTTGTCTGTGTTGATTTTTTTCTTTTAACTTGACACATTAGAGCCATCTAAGAAGAGATAGGTACCTCAGCTGAAAAAAAAAAAGTCTCTATCAGATTGCCTGATGAAAGTCTGTTGGGCATTTTCTTGATTAATGATTGACGTAGGAGAGCTTAGCCCACAGTGGGTGGTGTCACTCCTAGATAGGTGGTTCAGTGTTGTATAAGAAAGCAGGTTGAACAGACCACGGAGAGCAAGCCAGTGAATAGCATCCCTCCATGTCTGCCTCCAGGTTCCTGCCTTGGCTTCGCCTTATAATGAACTGTAACCTCTAAGACAGACAAATCCTTTCCTCCCCAGGTTGCTTTTGGTCATGGTGTTTAAACACAGCAATAGAAACAAACGAAGACACTCTGTACTTCTTTGGCGGAGAAGTGTGTTTCTTAGTAAGCGATATTGCTGTGTGCACAATCGCAATTAAGACTCTCAAGTTCCTGCCTTGGCATCCCTCTGTGATGGACTGTGAGTTGGAGCAGTGATCTAAACAAACCTTTCATTGTCTTAGTGGACTTTGGTGGGGATATTTTGTCACTGTCCCCACTGACCTGAGGGGTGTCAACTATCTTTTGGGGGACCCGAGAAAGCTCAGATGCTGGCCACATCCTATGGTAGCTGGTTGTTTCACTGATGTCCAGGCTCTGTGGCCCTGTCTGGTGTCTCTTGAACCTGGCGTGGTGCTGGCAAGAGGACAGGGTTAAGTTTAGGGAATTTTTTTTTCTTTAGGTCCTGGTGATTGAGGGGAAGGGTGTCAGGACCTGTTAATTGAGGGATGGGTGCACCTGACTGTTCAAGGTGAGTCCTCCAAGTCGATCCCTGTGGCTTCCTAGAATTCTTTGAGTTTGTGGAAAAAATGTTTTCGACACATTTGTATTTCCACTACTTATAATCTGTGCTCAAAGTTGTGTTGTAGAAACGGCAGTGCACTCATGTCAGAAACAATGGTGACAAATGCATTTTGTACAATGAAAATTATCTTTTCGTTAGAAAACGGCCAAAGAGAATTAAAAATCTTGATCTTGCAGTGGTAGTACTCTGCCAGAGCTAGATTGATGGCTTATCAGAATTTTATTAATTAATATTAAGACTATGAAATCTGATGACGTGCATTTGCACACCTTAGAATACCTCCTTAGACCCTAAAACATCCTTAACTCTTCACATCTTGAGCTCTCCTGTCTTTACATAAACCTTAAAGCACCTGTTCTCTCCCCATCATTATGACATTCTCATTATCACCTTAACACTCAGGAGAAATATGTTTTGTGTGTTAATTTGGATGAACTTGGGACCTGCTGGCCAGGATTTGTCAGGTCAAGTAGGGGTAAGTCTAGGATAAGACTAGTTACATTCTCCCGAGGAGGCAAAGGTTTAATCTTCAAAGATCTGAATTCAAGTCCCACCTTTACCCCAGCTCACAGGGAATGACCTCACGGTTAGCATCGAGGCACAGCTTGGCCCTGCCTCCTGGGGACCTGGCACATTCTATCACACCTTGCGTCATGACTGCATGCATGGCGGACAGTACCCTGTCCCTTTAAGAGACAAGCTCCACCCACTCCTGCTCTCTTCCTTTCTGCCATTTTCTCTGAGAAGGCAGATTTCTGTTTCTCTCCGACTCTCTCTTCCTTCTCTCTCTGCACCTCTCTGCTGTTCCCTCTTCCCTTGCCCATTCCCTTTATCTCAGTAAACCCTGCACTGAAGCTCAGTCTGCATTTGTGTATTTGTGTCCTGCCCATGTTCCTCACCCGCCATGGTACCCAGAGGGTCCCAACTCTTCACCGTACTCATAACATTTGGTGCCAGACTCGGCCAGGCTCTCCCCGTGTTCACCCTTGCCTGTAGGTTGGTGGCTTGAGGCCCACGGGGACCCTGAATGACCCTCTACAACTGCCCATTCTCCATCCACTCAGCTGTTGCATTGCTTAGCACAGCACCAGCTGTAANGCCCCTGCTTTCAGGGTTACAGCGTGTCCATTTGGACTGAAGACTTTCCGGCCTAGTGCCTCCAAAAGTGGTGCCTTTGCTTCTCGGACCAATGAATGGGTCCTTTAGGGCTATGGCCCTTTCTGGCTTAGTGCCTTTTGGGCTATGACTCTCCCCTGCCCCCCTTTTTAGGCTTTGTGCCTTCAGACTCTGTGTCCTTCGGCTTTCTTTTCCTTGGCCCCCATTATTTTGTTGATCATCGGATAATGGCCTGTGCTAGCATCACTGATCTTGGCTTGTAAACAGCCATTGGATCTTCCTATCATACCTGTGGGAAACAAGGCGACAAAACCAAATCCCAAATTTATACGGGACCTTTCTAATTTCTGCCAGCAGACAAGTAAATGGAAAAACTTACAACATGTGAGCAGGCACTATCTTGGCTAAGGGCAGGTCAGGTGTCTTAACCACCAGCTTTACTAAGGGTAGCCACGTGACCAGCTATCAGGGAAGAGCTGCAGATTTGTGAGGTTCCACCCCCAGCCAAAGGGAACCAGCAGCAGGCTGCCCCCACAGCCAGAGCAGCTATAACGCCCCTGTCACCAGCTGCCTTTCCACCATTAGCTGTGATTTTAAAAATTACTCGTCCGCCGACTCTGTTGCGTGTGGTATGTTTGCGAGATGGTATGCCTTGACAGGGTCTTCGCTGAGGCGTTCATTTCACACAGGGACCCCACCTACACAGGATCTGTTCCATTCCACCTGCGATTCCAAGCACATGTTTCTCGGCTGTTCTGTTTTCCCGGGAGTCATGCTGTGTGTGCACGGCTGCCTGGGTAATGTGGCCCTATTTTTTTTTTTTCTTTGATTCACTCGGTAAATGCAGAGATCGTAATGCGCTTATTGGGAATGATTTTTACCACCATGAATTTTAGAGTCTTCCTTTTCTAATCCGCATAACTCTATGAGTTGAGAAACGAATGCATTTGGGGAATGTATAATAGGGAGGCCTGCTTTAGTTGAAGCTAGGCAGCAGACGTAGCCTGTTTACGGCTATAGTGATATACCTGCTTCGGCGGGGTTCTGATTCCAAAGATGTGTGGAGTTGATGAAAGGAAGGAGGAGACACGATCAGAGGGAAAAATCGGGATGGCACTTTTTCGGAAAAAAAAAAGATTATACCTTTTAAACTCTACAGTTACACATAGGATTAAATGGGAGAAAGGTGTGTGAGTCAGGCTGTGATTTGAGGTCAGGGGTTGAGGAAGCTAGCCCTGACCTTGACAATAGGCACCTGTTATCCAGTAAGGGAAGGGCCACAAGTTCCTCCTTCCAGAGATAAGAATTTGTCTCTCTTTTTAGCAAGCAAGAACTTTCTTCAAGCCCCTGATGAAACAGGGACTTGTCTAAATGCCTGACCTTGGGACAAGGACTTTCTTGAGGGTTTGTTAATCCCAATGGTAAGAATAAAACCAGCACCACAATTTGAGCCAAATTTGAAGCCATTGGGGTGCACTTGAGAGCTGGCCAGTGACTGCCTCCTAAGTCGGGTTAGAGAGAGCAGTCCCAAATCCATCTCTTGGGTTCCTTTTAAGGAGTAAAATCACTAGTAGAGAAGGGAGACAATGGGGCAATAAGGAAATAAAAAATCTTTTAAAAATAATCATGTGGTTACCATGTGATTAGGGAGGGGTCACAGAGGGTCTGGGAGGGTCAGGGTGTCCTCAAAAAGGAATCAAGGTCATGGGTTGGGGGAAGGGCAGGTTCCAGGAAATAGAGAGCAACCCAGCTCTCACAGTAAGCAGAAACTTATTTTTAAAAATACAGCTTAATGGCTCCTGCATTCAAAATGGAGCCAGTCAGGTTCCTCAGGACCAGACATTTCATTCTAGAACAGCTTTAAGGTGAACAAAGTCAAAGCTAGACAAATGTTACTGTGAATCTGAGCAGAACTCAGGAATTTATAAATCTTGATTATCAAATATGGAGCATATGTTACTTGGCTAAATTTCCTAGCAGCTTGGTGTTAGCTTGTATGGGAGGAGGCAGGGTTCTCGTGTTTCACAGTGGCTGGGATTTTTTTTTCTTCAAAGAATTATATTGTTTAGAGAGGCTACCATTGTAGGCATTTTATTCTTCACAAAAGCCCTCCCAAAATTTCCCAAAGGAAAAGGTATTAGGGAATTCCCATAACACACAACGAGAATCATTAGAAATGAAAGTAAAAAGGATGCTAGAGAATTGCATCATCGTAATGAAATACTATGACTGGCTAATTTCATAGAGAAAATCATGTTCATTTAGCTCCTATGTCCATGGAAGAGAATTTTGTTTTTCCCCTGGTGAGGGGTTAACAGCAAATGATGTCACAAGTAAGGAGAGATGACATTGCAAGAGGAGCCAGAGAGAGACTAGGATCCTGCAGTCTCCTCTGAGGACATCCCGCTATGACCTAGAGACCCCGAGGCTCCACTTGATGTGAATACACTCAGCTTCTCAGTATTGCACATCACAGGCTGATGAGATGTTAGGGAAATGCGCAAGCCTTCTTGTAACTTAGAAAATGCCACGAGAAGTCATTCTATGCAAGAAGGCTCGTGTAGGAGGTTTATTGGAAGAGGAGACAGAAGGGCCAGAGACCAGTCCTGGGGACAAGAGTGACAGAAGAGAGAGAGAGGGAGAAGGAGGGGGGGGAGGGAGGAAGGGAGGGAGAGAGAGAGAGAGAAACAGAAGAGAAATAGACAGGAGTTGAGCAAAGCCACCCTTTAAAAGGGAATGTAGCAAATGTGCACAGAGGTGCTCTTAGAGCCTGAAGCTGAGGGCATATCCCATCAGGACCCTAAGGGCAGGCCAGTACAGATGCCTGAATACTAGCATTCCTCCTTTTGTTTATTATAAAAAGGGGTAGCAGGTGAGGCAGGTATGAGGATGCCTTGTTCTTGAGACTGCTTCATGCTGACCTTGGGGTGTGGCAATCTTTCAGGGACCTGAGAAATCTGGGGTGCTGGCCACATCCTGGAGTAGCTGGCTATTTCATTTTACTGTCCAGGCTCTGTGGAACCACCAGGCACCACTTGGACCTGGCAAAATGCTGTTTGAGGTGGATCCAAGTTAACTGCCTGGATCTTAAAGCACCTGACCTTTTCCCATCACCACAACACGGCCTGGACACCCGCTTTCTAGCCAAATAACCAGGAAACAGTGGCTGATTACTAAGGGCAGTCATTGTAGAGTTTTTGTAGCACAAATTCTGATTGGTATTAGTAATAAAAACTCAGAGTCAGCTATTAGGGGGAGAAAGCTGAAGGATCAGAGAAGCAGAGTGGCCAGCCACAAGAGAGTTCTTATCGCTACCAATGCCCAGACCAAAGGGACGATCCTGTTCCTATGAATCCTCTGACTGACTGACTGCTCCTCAGAATGCATCTACCTCCACCAAACCTCAGGCTGCACTGAGCTCCTGTCTTCTCTGCCTTACATTCCTCTCTCCACCCAGCCATATCACTCCTGTCTCCACCTCCCTGGTACTGGGATTGAAGGTGTGGGATCCCAAGTGCTGGGATCACCTTTGTGTGAACTCTGTTTCTCTTTTAGACTGGATCAATTTTGCCCAGGGTGGCCTTGATCTGTCTGCCACTGTCTCCCAAGTCCTGGGATTAAAGGTGGGTGCCACCACTTCCTGGCCTTTAGTGGATTAGCTCTGCACTCTGATCTTCAGGCAAGTTTTATTTGTTAAAACACAAATAAAATATTACCACACCTTTTAAATGAAGAAATAGGAAAGAGTTACGTTAAAATCTACTCTGTGAGTCTCTTTTCTAAATCTGGGGGGACGTGAATACCTCTGAGGTGCCGTTGGTTCCCACCACCCAGACATGTTTGGTAGTCTTGTGCTTCCAACTCTGTGGCTAACAGTTGGTAGTTGTGTAACAATAGCTGATTAATCGTTTGATTAGAGATTTTTAAATGTATTATTGGAGATACATAGAAAAGAAATTGATGAAGCAGGGTGTGGTTGCTAAAGATAGGAAAACAAAGAGAAAGGTCAGGAAGAAAAGCATCTTCTTCCACAGGGTTCCCAATCCAGTAGAAAGCAGGTTTTGAAGCCATGAGAAAGAAAGTGGAGAATTCTTCCTTTGTTCCCCGACTGTCTGGTTCAAGGAGTACTGAGGCCAGATTTGCTTTAAAAGGAGTGGTCAGTGGATCTCCAAATACATCCCAATGGGAGCAAAGAGATGTATGATACATTTCCCAAGGATGTGGCAGAGGAAGACTGAGTGGGCACAATGAACAACATAGAGAAAGTAGATTCAAAGGCCTGAATATACTGGTGTCCCGGGGGGCCAGGGAGGATCAGACTGAGTGGGCACAAGCTGTTTCAATGTCGTTACACAAGAAGAGGGGCAAGGGCTCTGAGCCTGAGAGAGACACAGTCGCCTGGTACCAGGACTTTTGAGACAAGCCAGAAGGCAAGAAGAGGACTGTGCTTGAGAAAGGAAGCCTCACATCCAGGGAAATGATCAGAGGCTGATAACCTCGCTAGGGACCCAATTGGTGGTACAGAATGGAACGCAAAGCCATCAACGAATGAGAAAGCAGATCAGAAAGCAATATCTAAGGGGTATTTGGACCAGATCTGACTGTAAAGGCGGACGAGTTTAGAAGCCCTTAAATCAGGCACTGGGTGCAAGAGTTGGAGGTATAGATGATGCCAAAGTTCCCATGAGTGAGGCCAATAAGTGAGACCCAAGGCTCTATAATTCCCAGTATCCCAGGAATTCAGACAGGGTCCATTTCAAGAAGACACAGCTACTCAGTGATTTGGCAAACACAGCAGGGGCCAAGGCCTTTGAACCTGAGATTGCTGTGGTTGCCTGGCACCGGGGCTTAAGGAGGCCAAAGGGCAAGAAACCATGTTGGAGAAACGAGTCCTCACTTGCGGAAAATGGCCAGCGGTGGAGAAGAGGGCCTCACTAATCCTGCTGCTGTTAGCTGGAGGGACTCAGTGATCCATTAGTTGGAGAAGTGAGGCTGTCGTATGTGAACTGTGTTCCAGGGTCCCAGTGTGCCTCAGACTGCCAGCGGGCAGGAGGAAGTGCCAGGAGAGCCTTTCCCAGTCAGGGAACTGATGTTGTAATTTTAAAAATTCAGTGAAGAAAAGTTGCACCATGCAAGAAGGCCCACGTAGGAGGTTTATGGGAAGAGGAGCGAGAAGGGGCAGAGACCAGTCCCTGAGGACAAGAGTGATAGAGAGAAGAGAAAGAGAAGGGAGGTGGGCAAAGCCCACCTTTTAAAGAGAACGTAGCCAATGTGTACAGGAGGTGCTTAGTGGCTGTAGCTGAGGACCTAAGGGCAGCCCAGTGCAGATGCCTAAATACTAACACTTGTCCTACCCAGAACAATTGGACTGAGTTGCGATGTAATGATTCCATAGCTGGAATCTAGGCTGTTTCCAGGCACCACGTTGGTCTCTTTGTCTTTCCTCTAAACAAGCATGGTGAAGCCACACGTAGGACTACTGACCACCATAGCCTCAGCGATGCGGGAAAGCCTTGAATCTCACAGTAGAAAGGGTCCTTACACTTCCGGAGGAGCCTGTTCAGCATCCCTAGCGAACAAGTAGGAAGGCAGCTCGGAGGTGGCCTGTGTTGCTTGGTCATGGTTCTGGTCTCTTTTTCTACAAAGCCTAGATGGTAAGAGTCTCTCTTTCAGGGAGGTTGCTGTGGGAAAAAACTAAAATCCCATGTGGATGTGCCGAGAGCCATGCTTTGTCTTGTAGTACCTGAGGACTGTTAAGTCCTCCTCTCTTTCTCTCTCTCTCCCCTTTCTCCTCCTTCCCTCCCTCCTCCCTTCCTCCCTCCTTCCTCCTTCCCTCCCTCCCTCCTCCCTTCCTCCCTCCCTCTCTGTCTCTGTCTCTGTCTCTGTCTCTCTCTCTCTCTGTGTGTGGTTGTACACATGCCATGATGCATATGAGGAGGTTAATGGACAACATTCTTCTCTACTCCCACCATGTGGGTTCTGGAGATCAAACTTAGGATGTCACCCTTGGTGGCAAGGGTCTTTACCCACTAAGCCATCTGACTAGCCCTCAACTCCTTGTTTCCTGGAAATTTTCTCTGTGCTCCTGAGGCACATGTCATGGGGCAGACTTGGGTGAGAGGGTATTTTATTTATTTTTATGTGCATTGATGTTTCACTATGGGTGCCAGATCCCCTGGAACTGGAGTTACAGACAGTTGTGAACTGCCGTGTAGTTTCTGGGAATTGAACCCAGGGCCTCTGGAAGAGCAGTCAGTGCTCTTAACCATTGAGTCATCTCTCCAGCCCCTTGAATGAGGTCTTTGCCACCTAGTTTGGAGCCTCCAGCTTCTACTTTGTTATGATTGCTAACCAGGATGGATTGTCGAAAATTCTAGAAGACCTCATGATTGCTTTGAAGTTGAACTCTGTTTGGGAGATAGTAGAGATTCATTATGCACTGTGGGCAGCAAGAGTCATGTGACATAGCTACTTTGAGGTAGCAAAGGACCAGAGAAAGCAGTGAGGTAGGGAGGGGATAGAAACTCAGAGCTGGGTGTCTGTCTATGAACTCAACTTGAGAGGAATATCAAACTCTGAGCCAGGGTGGGGGACAGGCTGGGGAGGGCAGAAGGCAGTGTTTGAAGAGTGTATAAGGCTGCTCATGGGCCTGAAGTTCTGATCTCACTGGTACAGCTCATCAGTTGTACCCACGCTGCCTGTCTCAGAGGCTGCTTAGACTGGGGCAGCTTTGGCTGGTGATCCTCTCTGTGGCCCTTTGAAGAGGGTGATGTCTCCTGATACTGATCTGTATTGCTGCTATGGAAACCTTGAATGGTGGTCACTCTGTCAGTGAAGGTCACGTTCTTTTTCAGGTTTGGTACTGTAGGTGGGGTTTCTCTGTGTTCCTGCAGTTGCTCCCAAATAACCACACAGAAGCTTATGATTGATTATAGATGCTCAGCCGATAGCTTAAGCTTGTTTTCAGCTAGCTCTTATAGCTTAAATTAACCCATTTCTATTAATCTGTATGCTGCTTCGAGGCTCGTTTAAATCATCTATGCACTTCCCATCCTGTTTGCTCTGCATCTCATGGCTTCTCCTCTGACTCTGCCCTTCTCCCCAGCATTCTCCCTGCCCAGCTGTTGGCCAATCAGCTTTTTAGTAACAATGCGAGCAACACATCTTCAGAGTGTACAGAAAGTACTCTCCAGGTATTATCTCTATTCCACCCAGCATCCTTAAAAGATGGATGTATATATTTATTTGCAGTTTATAGCTCTGAACTGTGCAATAATTAAATAGCATGCTGAGGACATACAGTTTGTGAGGTGAGAGAGGTAAGGCTTGAGCCCAGCCCACTGTGTGCTTCTTTACCACGCACCATTTGTAGCTGTCACTTCTTTCAGACAAGGAAGGCAAAAAGCGTTTGCCTGAGATCCTGCAGTTATTCTGACAGCTGTCTTTAGCGGTGTTCACTCTGATGCTGCATGGAACATGACACCATGGCTTTGTGCTATAGAATAAACGCTAAATCTGAGCTATCTGACTTCAGAGTTTTTATTTGCCTGGCTCTGCTTTCAGGAGACCCAAACCAGAAATGTTCAGTGGAGGAAAAGGAAAGTTGGCTGAGATGGACCCAGTCAGAATTTACGAGGTGAAGTTGCTTCCAAACACCCCTCCCCCTGCACGCAATTCTGTCCATTCTTTAGTGACAAATGGAGTCTGTGCAGTGAGGACGAGGAATGTGTGGCCTGTTGTAATGGGCGTTCAAGTGGTGGGTATCAGTCAGGGTTGAGATCAATGAAAAGATAAAGACCTGAAGTGGCTGGGCTGATGAGGTCAGGTGATGGGGGCAGGCTGCCTTTCTGGAATCCATCTTTTCAAGGAAATTGATGGAAGATGTGTCAGGCTGCACTTCTAACATTCCAGCTCCCATGCATGTCCCATAGCTGGAGGTGAAGGGGCCAGGGAAGGGCCCTCGTGGCTCATGAACCATCCTGGAAACCAGGCAGTCTACTCTCTAAATGCTGCAGACATTTCAGAGGAAGGAAAACTAATTCCACGGATGTTGTCATAAGCCCCAAGAGCAGCAGGAGTACCTGTCATTCTGGCTGCCTCTCTTCCCAAACACTGTAAACTACAAGGGTTGTTGTTAAGGGCAGCGGAGGCTGATGGCAGTCATTTTATCAGAAGTACAGATTAATTTTTACATGTGTTCTCAGGGGTGTCATCTCATTGATGAGCTTAACGAGACTCGAAATTAATTGCCATTGGTGAGTCAAGGTGGATAAAGCAGATGGCTGTTCAAAGTAGCATTGTTCAGTAGATAAGCAATGGGGCAAAGCCTTTTGCAGCTCCAAACTGTCCTCCCTCTTTCCTCAAAGACATTAGGATCACTCAGTTTGTTTTTAGTCTTTGTTCAATCATTCCATGCAGCCAGGGTCAGACAGCTAAAATCTAGCATCAAAAAAACCAAACCAAACCAAAACACAAAACCACAATGACCATTTTGTGAGCGCTCTTGCATACCAACACATATGCTAAGTGGCCATGGCCTCTGATCCTCAGAGCAACTTGGAATACTTTGAGTATGGAGGAAATGAGTTCTGGAGAGCATATGGGATTTTTTCCCAAGGCCACACAGCCAATAAGTAATGGAGTAAGGTTCAAACTCAAGTCTGTGTATTCTGATCTCCTGTGCATCCCCCGAGCACAATACATGCTCCTTACGCTGAATGGGACTCTGCTGGAATCTGCACATAGATGTCAGAATTCTGCCCTCTGCCTATGGCACGTTTTCATTTCATAAATGTGTCAGCATGGCAGAAGCTGGGAGACACTTTTGTTTTCTAAGTTTTCTTTCGAAAGGTAGAGCATTTCTAGCTTTGCCCAGTGGGAAAGCTCCAAGCTGGGGGACAGTGCCTGCTTCTGTCACCTGCCTCCTAACTCAAAGCCCAGATTGGTAGCAAGAGCAAGGAGTGGGTACATGCCTGTACTATCAGCCTGCTCTCGAGGATGAGGCATGAAAATCACAAGTTTCTGGGCAAACTGGGCAAATTAGCGAGGTTCCATCTCCGAGGTTCCGTCTCCAAATAAAGGAAACCAAAAGAAGGCTGGAGAAGTAGCTCAGTGGTGAGTGCTTGCCTAGCACACGTAGGACTCTAGGTACAACCGCTCATGCTGCAAACAAACAAGCAGACAGAAACGAGCAGGCTGTGTTTCAGTTCTGCATTTACTCGCTGCATCGCATGTCTTGACTCATCACTTCTCACTACGGCTCACCACTTCATTCTCATAGTTGTTTTACAATGATAGTATTATGAAATCAAGGATGTGCTTTTGAAAGGTGAATCGCGGAGGCGGACGCCAGAGGTAGCGCTGCGAAAACTCAGGCCAAACCGGGCAAGTTATACAGAACAAATGAAAAAGATAGCCACAGTAAGAAGCAGCAGACATCCATGATGGGAGGATGGCTCCGTTAACAGCGGCAGGATGAAAGGTTAATGGTGGCAGATCAGCTTAACGGAATGCTATGCAGACATTTCAGGGAACAATTGTGTTAAAACAGTAAAGACATGAACCTTTACCTCTAGCATGCTCCCAGTTTCCCAGGAAGTAAGAAAAGCAAGCTCAGCACCAGTCGCGATGATCCTAAGAGGATGTGGCCTGTGCACGCGCAGTCTGTCTCTCCATATCCCAATCCCAAAACATAAGCTGTTTTGAAAATTAATGCAAAATACAGCACTCATAAAGGAGCACAAGGAGCTCCTCATTGGTCTAAAGAGCAATTAATGCTTTTTCGAATGCTTTATTTATATATTATTATATATTATCCATTATTTTGGGGGGTATCAAAGTGCCATCTCAACATCCATTTAGTGCTCAATCCTCTCTTTCAGTTACTATCTGGATTTGATTGGGTTCGAAGAAAAAGCATGACTATCAGACTAAAGCTTGTCTTTAGGAACTGCTTAGGTCCAAGATACAAATTGAACTGACCATAAAAACAAACAAACAACAAAAACTCGCAAACAAACAAAAATTCCTCAAACAAACCCAACCACCTAACAATCTTTTTAATACGCCGCCCAGGAAGCAGGACAATGAGAAAATGACCTCAAGGATGGCTTCCTGACTTTCCCACCCGTGGCTGCTAGATTAGCTGTCCCCAGCATACCAGGGCAGGGCAGGTGGCCAGAGGAATGCATGAGGCCTAAAATACCCGTGGGTGGTCTGGGGACAAATGGGCACAGTTTCCAAAGTTAGGTCTTTGATAGATAGCCTTACCGTTGACTTCCTCTCAGACAGCTGCTGGTACCCCTTTCCAAAGGGCAGTAGGGGAAGGGTTGGGAAGGGGAACGTCCTAGCCTTGTACCAACTACCTCTTCAGCAGAAATGGTGGGAAGAAGCTAAGTTCCCAGAGGGCAAATGGTTCTGAAAATTGCCAGGTCTTTGCTTCCTTCTCAGGCTGTTCCTGGCATGGCAGATTTAGCAATTAACATTAGGACTTAGACTGAAAGGAGCACAGGGTTTACAGGGTCCAACATGCCCTTGTTATCAGGGAGAAGGAAAGCACCAAGATCATGCCAGGGTCATTCTGGCAGCAAGGACTTCAGCCTATGGCTAGAACTGGTGTTCCAGGACAGGCTCCAAAGCTACAGAGAAAATCCTGTCTCGANCCCCCCCCCCAAAAAAAGAGCTGGTGCTGCTAAGTCCTGAGTTCCTCCCCATGGTATTGGAGTCAAAGACAAGGTTCACTGTCTGTCCAGGGTCTGCCGTGCGCCAGCCCCTGTGGAGGTTTTGATGGATACTTCCATCTGTTGGAGGCAGATGATGTAGCCTCTAAATCAGCAGCTCTCAACCTGTGGGTCATGACCCCCTAGGGGTTGAATGACTCTTTCACAGGGGTCTCATATCAGCTATCCTGCATATCAGATATTTACATTACGTTCATTACAATAGCAAAATTACAGTTATGAAGAGACAACAAAAATCTTTTTATGGCTGGGGGTCACCACAACTCAAGGAAGTGCACTAAAGGGTCACAGTGTTGAGAAGGCTGAGCCATTGTTCTAACACCTTGTGCGGAGGGTCTAACCCCTAGGATTTCAGCAGTTGTCCCTAACTCAGTGTGACTGGAGTCTTGTAAGAAAGGGTGACTGGCTCTCGCCATTAGTGTCAGCACTCAGAAGGCAGAGGCAGGAGGATCTCTGTAAGTTCAAGGTCTGTCTGGTCTACTAGCAAATTCTCAGCCATCCAGTGCTACACAAGAAGATCCTGTCTCAAAAATCAACAAAAAAAAACCCCAGTAAAATAACAAAAAACCCCAAAGCAACAACAACAAAACAACCAAAGCCACAGTGTGTGTGTGTGTGTGTGTGTGTGTGTGTGTGT
>LOEQ01000522.1:173961-186151 GCA_001685075.1 Bramus lutescens
CGCTGCGAGAGTGGTGGTGCAGGGGAAGTGGGAGACCAGATAGCCCTCGCTGAGTGAGATGAGAACGTAACAGAAAGTGAAAGTGTAGGTGGGACTGGCCATCCCACAATGTGACACAGTTTAAAGACTTTTCCGGAGCATGAGACCACTGTCCTGAAGACGGCCTTCTGGGACACATCAAAGACGGGAGGTGAACAGAAAAAGGCTGTAGGTGAAGGGCAGCCCAACAACAGGCACAGAGACAGCACCAGACACGAAGCATGGGGCCCGGCAGCCTGGCCTGGTGGATCTATGCAGACAGTGACAAGTGACCTTGCCAAGCTGCCTGCCCACATCCTTCTCAAACACCTCTGAGCTCCAACACATCCTCAACACTCAGCGGATGAGGGCCATTTCCCCATTTTCCAGGATAATAAAACAAGCACAGCCCGTCATGGGGCTCACAGGAGGCCACAGAGCCATATGGCGTGGTCATCTGTCCTCCCTGAGGAGTGACTTGTCTCCTGTCTCCCAGGATCGCCTGTTTCTTTGCCCCAAGCAACACCAACACAGGAACTACCCTTGCCCTTCTTGTGCAGCCACTTGCCGTGCTGGAAACATCTGTACACTCATCTTGTCCTGTCCCTTGCCAGTGATGGCCAAGGATGGTGACAGGTAGGATGCTAGAGAGAAGCGAGGTGAAGCCCCTGGCCTCAGCTCCCATTGTGAGATAGTGGAGCTAGGACCTCAACCCAAATCTGTTTGATTTCAAATGTGTAGAATAAACAACAGCAGTGGTCAGAGAAGGCTTAGAAATCAGATCCTCTGCCCGAGGGTCAGTGTTCCGTGTACATGATATACATGTCTACAGATTCCTACCTCCTCATGTTCCAGCTTCTTTCTGAGCACAGCTGACTCCTCTGCCCCTCTTGACAACATGGCTGAGAATCCTTGCCTGTGTTGGTCTCTATATCCCATTCGTTTGTAGCCACCCCATAACAGAAGTTAACAGTTTTCCTGTTGTTTTTTTCCTTTGAGACGGGGTTTCACCATGTTGCTTTGACTGGCCTAGAGTTTGCCATGTAGACCAGGCTGGACTTGAACTCACAAGGATCTGTCTACCTCTTCCTTCCCTGAATGCTGGTATTAAAGGCGTACACTACTATGCCCAGTTAACACAGTCTTTCCTAAAAGATGGCTTTGCAGGCATTTTGAAGAGTATTCTGAATGTGAAGAAGCAGTTCTTTAACGGATCTCTGACTCTTCAGTGGCAGGCACTGCACAGCACACACGAGGTTCTGTGGTCCCTTGTTGTTGGATATGTGCCAATCAATGAGTCTTGTATTCAGGTGCATTTCCCCACAGTTGTCCTGGGAGTCCCACCCTCAGTATTAGCCCTGAGAAAGGTGAGAGAGTGAAGGGAGGTCCCATAGCTAGCCAACCAGAAGCCAGCCTGAGAGGTCAGCGCTGTGTCCTGGCCAACAGGTTGCAGCTATCAGCAGTCCAGGTCTTTGTACAGAGTTCACATTGTTCTCTCTAGATCAGTCCTGGAACTATGGCAGGTTGCTAGCTGCTTGACAAGACTCACAGTCCATCCCCTTCACCCCAAGATTCAAGCTCACATTACTAGTTCAAATTCAGTGTGTCTCTCTGTGTGTGTCATGCTATTATTTATTTCTTAACCTCCTTCTGACCAATGAGGCAGCTATAAGAAGGTCCGAGAAGGGGCGGGTAGAAAGGAAGATAAACAAATACTGCCTTTCTCTCCTGCATCTTCCTTGGTCTTCTTCTTTCTTCTTTAAAAATCAGAATGAGCCTGGAGGTGGTGACACACACCTTTAATTCCAGTACTTGGGAGGCAGAAACAGATGGATCTCTGTGAGTTCAAGGCCAGCTTGGTCTACAGAGTGGTTCCAGGACAGCTAAGACAGTTACACAGAGAAACCAAAACAAACAAACAAACAACCCAGAATGAGATGCAATGACAGATCTTGGATTATGAAGAAAACTTGAGGGTTTGTGTGTACTGAGGGTGAACAAAAAGACAGAAAAAAAGAAGGAATTTGGCTTCCCAGAGGCCCTTGGGACCTAGATTACTTACCTTTTACATGTGGAGAGAAAAAAAAAAACCCAAACTGTCACTTTATTTATTGCATTTAAATGTTCTTATTTTACCTACTTATTTTAAAACATTTTATTAATCCTTTGAGGGTTTCAAACAGTGAATTTTGATTATGTTCACCCCCAAACTCTACCCCTTAACTCTTCCTAGACAAACTGTGTGTGCTCATGTGTGTCACGTGTATGCACAAGTGCAGATACCTAGAGAGACCAGAAGAGCTGGAGGTACAGGTGGATGCCTGGAAGGACAGTGCTTGGATCACAGGTATGAGCCTCCATGTCTGCTGTAGGTCACTATAACTGGTTTCTGCTTATTTATCAGACCGTACAGAGAGTCAGGGAACCCAGGCTCTAGGCTGGATGGGCTAGGCAGATGTGCCTGCCTCCTGGCTAAGGAGGCTTCCAGCAGGTCCCTCAGCAATCGCCCCCCCCATAGGAACCGCGTGGCCTGGGGGACCAGACAGGTGCTGGAGATGGGTGGGCCTTAGACTTAGTCTCAGCTGATTATACTAAGACATGAATGGGCTGTGGAGAGCCCACTTCTGTGTTACACCTTGAGGCCATCTCAACAAGCATGCATGTGTGCTTGGTGGCAATTCTCTTTCTCTTTTCCTTATTTGTTTAGGTAAGAGGCACACAGTCAAATCTGGGAATTTTTTTTCTTATTCTTTTCTTAATAGCTTCACCGAACAAACACTCCCCTCCTCTTGTCGGTGGTCATTGCTGAGTGAGAGTGTGCAATTTGGAGCTAAGGGAAACAGTTTTACGTCGTCAGACTCATGTACACTGGCTTGTGGCCCTGAAGTCTTTCGGGCATTGTAGTAGCTGTGCTGGGCCTTCTGGTTGCGCCCCTTGTTGTTGATGAACTATTGTTACCAATGACCCCTTTTTCCTTCTTACAGCTACAAGTATCTTAAGAGAAATAGAATCAGACCTTACATTAGGTTGGGAAAACAACTGCCTAAGGTCATACCACAGACATAACTGTAGCAATGTAGACTCCCAGTTCCCAGTCTTCTCACATAATGCAAAACACATCTTTTTTTTCCTTCTATAATGCATGGGTTCATCTGGAGAATAAAGTGAGACTCCATGGTATTGGGATAAATGGAGGCAGGCCTGTGAGGTTCAGAAGAAATAATTCTGCCCCTGTGACTTGATCCCAGGCTACCAACTCGCTCTCTCTGTGTGTATCCATCCATCTGCCGATTTTAATTCACTCACACACCAAACCGGCCAATGGAATCGATACAGAGAGTTCCTGCCTGGAAGCTGCCCCATTCTTAGTGGGGCCACAGGTAATACACAGATGAGAAGACACTGAAGTAAAATGGCAGCTATACAAGTAAGCATGGAGTACCTTGGGGGGAGGGGACCTCTCTCTAATACTCCCTACACAATGCAGCTGTGCCACTGGTTTTGCGTGTCCAGTGCTTCGCTGTGTATTTGTATTCGTTAACCAACACACTTCTCACCCTCCCCACCCCAAGAAGGTGTAGTCATTTCCATTTTACAGCTGAGCAAACAGGCTAAGATGAAAGGGGACTTTCCTGAGGTCAGAAGGTCGTTGATGCGGAATCTAGGCTTGCTGCTAGGGCTTGGGTTCTTGAGTCTGCTCTGCACACATGCGTGCTGGAAACTGTGTCTTTTGTTGGTGAAGTGACACTTGAGCTGCATTTTGAAAAATTAGGCAACTTGGTCAGCCGGTCGCAGCAAGCGCAGTGTGGTTGGAATCACTGAGGATGAGGCCGTGATTCAGAGACTGGGAAAGTTCATTTCAGGTGAGAGAGAAGAGCTGGGTGAAGACAGAGAAGCTCAAGACAGCAGACTGTGTCTAAGAACAAAGTAAGGGGACGTGGATCCTTCTCATCAGTCTTAACGAAGAAGTCACGGTGTCTTCGTCTCCTTTCACAGTTAATCTTCTTGTGGCCGGGACAAAGTACCGCAAAGAAATAGCCCAAGGAGGTGAGTTTCATTTTGGCTCATGACTTCAGAGGGATTTTAATTCATTGTAGTAAGGAAGGCATGGTGGCAGCCCTGTGTCGGAGGCTCCTCACCTGGCACAGACGAGCAGCTACAGTGCCCAGGCTGGAACAAGAAGTGGGTATGACCTCACAAGCCTAACCCTAGTGACCTGCTCTGCCATTCAGGTGCCACCCCCTCTAGCGTCCGTGGTCTTCAAAATAGCATTGCAAGCTGAGGATCAAGCTCCCAAAATATGAGGCTGTGGGGGACAGCTTAGACTGAAACCATGGAACCTCATGATCTACCTCCTAGAACCATGAGCTGTATCAGTATCTCTTATTTATACACTAAAAGGCCTGTGCCACTCTGCTGAGACAACAGAAAACAGACTGAAACACAAGGCAGAGTTGGGCAGCTGTCCAGTGGTTGATTGAGTACAACAGCCTGCTGTCGGGGGCAGTTCTGTTTCATTCTTCCCCTTTCCAATCCGTGTTCTCACTTTCTGTGTACGCTCATTGAACACCCACCATGGGAGTCTGGGACCCTGGGAGACGCACGGCCGCATCAGAACTGCTCTCTGCCAAGCAAATGTCTAAGGTGGACCGGAGGCGGTGAGACACCCTGGCGGACTTCCAAGTTAATCATCACAGAGGGCACCCCAGCCGCAGAGTGGTCTAAGGCTGGTACTCATCTCTAGGAACACAGGGGTGGCAAAGTGCGGAAGCACAAACATAGAGATTAGCAGCCCCGTTTCTGAGAAGCCACAGTTGAGTTATTGAAAGGAAGTTGTGAGGTGATGCTAACATGAAGCAAGCAAGGCGCTGCGGAACACCGAGGAGGGAGAAAACACCACGGCCTTGACCTGACATTTGAGCCTGCCCTTCATCCCAGTCAGTATGGTCACACTAGTGTGTCATGTACAGGATCTTTGAGGACATACCTCTTTAAAAATATATATACGTATATATGTGTACTATATATACATATATATTCATCTCAGAATACTTCATAACTGTGTGTGATCCATACAAGGAACCCTATTTCTCAGAGAAGTGAAATGACTTTCCCAAGGTCGTATAGCCAACACAATTTGGGAACAACCCAACTTTTAAGGCCCAAGTTCTTTCCAAGAGAGCTCACTGCTTCTGCAAATAGCACAGAGCATGAGGGAAGGACGGATTCCATGGACCTGTGCACCATCTACTCTCACATCCTTTGTTGGACCAAGGCCTGGAAAGTGCCACATACTGCTGTATCTGTTCAGCCTTGTGGGTGATCTCTGGGCTCTGGAATAATCCAACAGGGAGATTTAGTTACACGGGTTGCCTGGCCTCTCTGTAGGAGAACGGACTAATCCTCTGAACTTTCATTTTCGCCTCCCTGATAAGAGTGGGCCTCTGAGCCTTGTTCCGGGGTCTCTGAAATGTAAATGGCAGCAGTCACTCCGAAGCTTGAAGCTTTCTCTGCAGATGCACTGTTGCTCTGGGCTCAGATAGGAAGTGGGACAAAGCTCCTGGCCTCAGGCACTGAGGCTTGCAAAAGCAGGTGGGGAGTTTGAAGCCCTTGCAAGAAAAGGGAAGGAAAGGGCATGGACATTGAGTGTGTGCCTGTGTTGAGGGCTTTATAAGCATCTGAGAGGAAACATTACCCTAAAGATCCAAAGGCCTTGCAGTAAGCTATGATGCCATGATGCTACAGATTGGTCATCTTTCTGTTATTTCTCTTGCTGGAATACCAATCTCTTTCAATGACACTGAGGGTGGGTGGGGGCATCTGTCCAAACAATCCTATTACTTCTGGTTTACACACAGAAAGGAAGTCGCTCAGGGGTCAATCAAGGTCATAGAGTTAGTCAGTAGTTCAATAGAACTTAAATTTAGGTCTTGGACTCCAGGGAAGTGGCAGGGGACAGAATACTTCTAAAGCCATTGAACCCCTAAGAGGAAGCTGGAGTTGATGGGGGTAGGTGCAAGTTTGACATGTGGCAAAGTTTATTACTTGAGTGCAGGGAACAGGGGGCTTTTTTTTTCCCACCCAGGGATTTGAAAGCAACTCTCTGAGATTCCTGAAGCTCTCATTCCTTCCCCAGGAGCCAGTCCATTGCTGGCATTGGAGGGCAGAGGCCATCCCTCAGAGAAAGACCTCTTTCTTCCAGGAAGCTGAGCTTGCAGAGCTGTGGCCTCCCTGGCCCTCGCCACGGAACAGACTACACCAGGAAATCAGTGGCTTCACAGCCAGGGAGCCACTTCTGCATGGCTCCATTTGGAATAATTGTAAATCCCCCCAATACCTTTCATTGAGTGCATTGTTATTTTAGTAAAATTGTTTGAATATAGACAGTGTTCTGTCATTTAAAGGAATAGTAATTATTTTCCCCAGGATTTTAGGTTCTAAATTATATTGTAGCGTGCTGAGTCTGTGAAGTTGGGGGAAGGTTAAGTTGCCGGGGAAGTGGGAGAAGGATGTCTCTAAAAGGGAATGACATCAGCCTCCTGAGCATGGGGCTGCCCTTGCCAAGGGCCCTGGCACATACCCTGAGCTCTCGGATCTCTCTGGATCACTGGCTACAGAGTCTCTCATTCCAGACTAATCCTGGCACTTGCTAGCTGTGTGACATTGGTCAGGCACTTAAGTTTGACCTTCCTAGCGGTCAGTCCAGTTTGCTTCCCAAACTGAGGTAGAAAGGTTTTGGTTGAAGTGTGTCACTGTGCTGGGTTAAGTACCATCAACCAATCAGAAACATGACATTTGCTGGTGAAGCACCTGCTCTATCAGAGCAGTAGTGACGTTGGTGTGTGTGTGTGTGTGTGTCTGTATGTTCTGGCGATGACAGAGGCGGTGACTGAGAGAAATGGTGATGGTGTGATGGTAGTGGTAACAGTGCTGGTGATAGAGGCACAGTGACAGTATTTGGCTGCTGGGAGGACTGAATGTGTACACAGAAATGATGACATGCTATTCATATCACAGCCAATGCAGCTATGGAGGAAGAGAGACAGTCAGATGCTCTTGGGTATTCAGGCTCTGTCTTAGGCTACTGTTGACTACCTATTTTCTTTTGGTGCCTATTGCGTGTACTCAAAAGAAAAAAGAAATGTGGTAGATATCTTTCTCCTGTAAAATGGGAATAGCATCCTGCCCCCAAGAGCACTGCTGTAGTGATCATGTAAGACAGTGTATTTAGAGCCACTCAGGATCTAGTGATGAGCTATTAGGTACATCAAAGGCATCACAGTGGAAGAAGACATTGCTCACTACCACTAAACCTGCTCTCTGAAAGTTGCTAGTAAGATGGCCAGAAGACTAGGCACAGGGCAAGGGAAAATATTTACAAAACACATGCTGATAAAGGAGTTATATCCAATGTGGACAAAGAACTTGCAAATTCAACGATAAGAAAACAATTTAATCTAAATAGACCCCTTATCAGCAAGATATAAGCCAGGCAAATACTTCTGTGGGTAGAGGAACAACATGATTTGTCATCAGGGAGTTATCATGACCGTGCGGTGCCTTGCAACTGTGTGGAGCCCAAGCCAATGTGGAACAAGAGTTTTCAGACTCCCTTTATGAATGAAATGTGTGCTTCTAACATTTAGCTACTGTGGAGCCCAAAGAGGCCAAAGGTCAGAGAGTTTGGGACTTACTTTTAGTTCATTCAAGGTTATTGTGCTTCTAACTCAAGCAAAGATTCCACCTATGTGTAAATCAGAGTTCTGCTCTCTTAAGATTACCATCAACAGGTGTGGCTAGTTGCTGGGTCTCATGCTCCTGAAATAGGGAAGTAATTGGTTCCTACCTAAAACAAAAGTCTAAGGATCCAACTAAGTTCCAGTTCCTTTTATGGAAATAACTTGTGATTTCACCCAGGGAGTGGTTTGCCTACAGAGTGTTTGGTCTAGGGCAGGAGCACTGAATGTACCCCATGAATTTCAATTTGTATGTTAATGCAGTCCTTTATTCTACTCCTGCCTTTTGAAATCAGGGGTATAAAAAGCTGTTGGAAAATTAAACACTGGCGAATATTCCGTACTCAACTGAAATTCCCTCCCAGTACTATCCTATATGTTTCTGCGGTTTATTATTTTCATTTGCGTCTTCATTCTTTACTATATTTCTAAATTCCCACGCCTCCACTCTGGAAGAGGGTATTTTTGTCAAGGCTGGCCCCCCGTTAAGCTACGAAGAAAAGCATGGCTGTTTCTTACTATTTACTTTAAATATACTCTCCCTGTGGGGGTAGCAATTGTATTTACAGACACGACTCAGCTGGTGTAAAACCTGCCTGAACTACACACTAATGTCCGCAGCATTTTGCTTTCATACTTTATATGGGAAAACGTAGACAAAACATCTAGCAAGAAGCAAACAACTAGACAAATTGTGATGTGTGTACAATGAGATATTATTTTATGGTTTTTAAAAACTAAGGAACTGTCAAGCTATGAAAAGACGAAGTTAGAATGTTGCTAAGCAAAGGGTTGTCCTCTGAAATGGCCACAGACCACTTCCACCCCTGTGCTAGTCTAGAAGCACCACAGAGAGAATAAAAGAGTCAGCCGTTTCCAGGGGTCCAGAAGATTGGATCGTAGGTAGTTTAGAGTGACAAAATGATTGTGTATAGCTGTAAGTTTGGATACACAATGGCATGCATTTATTAAACTAAGTAGGACAGAGCTAAAGTATCACATTTTAAAAGTCATCCAAAAGACCAAAGATTTATTATACAATGTGACAAAACAATATAACTCTTAAAGATTTTTTTTAAAAAAATTTATTTATGTTGTGTGCATGAGTGTTTTGCCTGCACGTGTCAAGTATTTGCCTGGAGCCGCAGAGGTCAGAAGAGGGCATCCCCTGGAACTGGAGTTAGGGATGGATGTGAGCTGCCTTGTGTGTGCTAGGAGCCCACCCTGGTTCCTCCGGAAGAGCAACCAGTGCTCTTAGCTGTTGAGTCATCTCTCCGGCCCCCACAAACATAGGATTATTTAAATGTATGTAAACATCACAGTGAAAGGGCTAGAGAAACACATTGATGACTTAAGTAATTTTGCTGATGAATGAAGTCTATGGAATGAAAGGCAAAATGAGTCCTGTTCAAGTCCTTGTTCAGGCTTCACTCTGGAAAGTGCAGCACAGGCTCATGTTTGGATGGCTGCTTTCCGCTTGTGATGATACTTTGAATCTTGATATTCTGGCTGGCAGAATAGGTTACTAGGAATCGGCCTTTGAAGGATAACCACCCCTCATTCTGGCCTCTTTTCTGCCTTCTGGTCTACTGCATGTGAGAGCTCCCACAATCTCCTACAGGCAGAGATTGAACTGCTCCTTTGTGATATGCCTTCCTCGCTGTGACAGATTGCTCTGAAACTGAGCCAAAAATCAATCCTTCATACCTTAAGTATCTATTAAATCCTTCACACGTTCAGTTGGTCTTGTCAGGTATTTTTCAGAGCAACGATAAAGGAACTGATACAGTGCATTGGCATCAGAGAAGTGTTCTTTCTGTTGCGGTGTTTAAGCATGGGAACTAGATTGTGGGAAGTTTGGAGATGCAGGCTAGAGAAGATCTGGGGTGTTATTAGCAGAAATGAATATGCCCTTCTGTTGGGGGTTTGAGGAAAAGAAATGTGGAGAAAGTCAAGATAGCACAACATGTAGCCTGTGGCATGGTTGTTACTCATTACATTTAGTCAGCTTTATAGTAAGAAGAGAGAGCAAAGAGCAGAGTGGAGAAAATTGAAAATCATGCAGTTTGGTGAAGAAAGGAGCCTGAAAGTGGCTAAAGTCAGACAATGCAAGTGAAGATAAAATGTCTGTAGTTGCTAAGGAGAGTAGCGTCATTAAAGAGAATCCCAGTGATTTGTGTGAAGATGAAAAGATAAATATATCAAAGGTAAGACCCTTCTCCCACCAAAGGCTCTAGGGTATAATATGCCAACTGAAGTGGTGCCCTGTTGGGAAAGGATTGCCTAGAAAATGTTTGTCCATCTCCAGCCTTCTAAATACCCAAAGGTTATAGCAGTCATGGCCCACAGGCTACACCGCATGCTAACAGTGGAACTTGATGCTGTCCGCTGAGTGCTGGTGTCACAGGCCTGTAGAATGTAAGAGGCATGAGAAAAGCTGTCAAAGTCAGGCAATGTGCAGGGTCAGATTTTCTTCAGGGTATTCCTGAGTGGGGAAAATATAAACCTTAAAGGGGGAAGCCTTGTTGCACTGGAGATCCTCGTACATGTGTATATATGTGTTTGTGTATACATACATATATATATATATATATACATATATGCATATAAACACACACATATATAACAAAAAACTATAAGGAGTATGTCAAATCAATGCATAAATCAGTGGCTAAATCTGGAGTAATTTGGAGAACAACATGGAGTAGCACTAAATTATAATACGAAATATGGAAATTACTCCTGTGTTTAAATATTAATATAATTCAATAACAGACAGAATAAACCAGTAAGGGGATATATACACATTTTCTTGCAATCAAATTCCAAGCAATTTTTAGTTTTTCTGCCCCCAAGGTGCTGGAATGTAATGTGGACTGTGGACAGTGACTTCCTCCTGGGGACTATAGCGTAGAAAGAAAGAGTGAATGACATTTCAGTCAGGATTCCTCAAAACCACTTCCTCAGCCGGGCAATCATGGAGATGGTGCTAAGACGTTTGGACAGCGTTTCCCCTTTTGGCTTTTGTCTGTTTGTCTTTTCTTTTTTAAAGGCAGGTCTCTAGGTGGACTCAAACCTCTACTCTTTCTACCTGAGCCTTCTGAGTCCTGAGGATTTCAGGCATGTGCCACCGTGCTTGGTGATAGTATATACTCTTTTTATGTGGTGGTACTTTAAGACAAGTTCTTGCCGTGTAAACAGGCTGACTGTGATCTCAGTATATAGCACAGGCTGGCCTCCAACTCACTGTGATCCTCCTGCCTCAGACTCTCAAGTGGTGGGATCTCAAGTATGTTCCACCATGCCTGGGTGACAGCATGTACTCTTGATATGATGAGATCCAGTGACACGTCTATGGAAATGTCCCTCCTTCAAGCCCCAGACCCCAGTCTGTCTCATCACGTGAAGACATCAGACGATGTCTAATTGACAGTCTGCAGCATATGTGACCAGTACCCTGTAAAATTCATAAAGAGGGCTGGGTGATGGTGGTGCATATCTTTAATCCCAGCACTTGGGAGGAAGAGGCAGGTGGATCTCTGTGAGTTTGAGGCCAGCCTGGTCTACAAGAGCTAGTTCCAGAACAGCCGGGGCTGATACACAGAGAAACCCTGTCTGGAAAAACAAAACAAATCATAAAAAAGCAAGGATAACTTGAGTAATAATCAGGGTAACTGGAGCCGAGGGACAGAACAAGTGAACACAAGATGATATTATAATGGTATCCTGGAGCAGAAAAATAATAATTAGATTAAAAATTAACAATGGCTGGAGAAAGTGTAGACTTCAGTTAATAAAAAAGCATACCAGTATTTGTTCATTAACTGTGACACATGGCACATTACTGTGTATTGTCAATGTTTGGGAAAAGTGGATTTTGAACTATCTGTGCATTTTTTTACTACCCTTGTAATTTTCTTGTGTAAGTCTAAAACTATTTTAAAATGTAAAAAACAATTAAAAAATGAGATGATGCCATAAAAATCGCTTAACAAGTAGTTCATATAAAATTGTAATAAAACGATAACTGGGTTGAGTTTTTATTTAAGCAAATTTCCCACAAGGAGAACATTCAAAGAAGTGCCCTCCTGAGGCCCATCTCCACAGAGGCTGAAATTCCAAGGTCACGGGTGCTGGCCGGTGCCAAGGCTTCAGAGAAGGGCGACTATTATTCCTCAAGAAGCAGGGGAAGGCACGCTCCTTCTGAGAGGGCAGAGGAAAATAATCATGGACCACGTGCAAGTGCTTCGTCTGCTCTGAGGGGTCTGGCTCATGGAATCGCCTAGCGGTCCTAAGGGGGTGGCCGCATCATATTTTCCAGAAAAGCTGAGGCTCAGAGAGCTTAACAACCCACCTACCAGGTCACTAATTGTATCTTTTTGTGGGGTATAGTGTGATTTTTTTTTTGCTCTGTGTGTGTGTGTGTGTGTGTGTGT
>LOEQ01000522.1:202217-230758 GCA_001685075.1 Bramus lutescens
TTTTCTTGCACGGTGGAGTGAAGATTGGCAAGGAGGTGGGTGGACTGGGTGGGTTTGCAAAACATTAATGAATGTATCTGTGCCTTTCCTCTGACCCAGCTTGGCCAGCAGCATCGGGCCAACATCCCACATTCCATTGTTCTCCTTCTAAGAAAACAGAGCTGGCTCTATTTAGCCCCAGGAATCTTCTGTGTAGGCTTGTTTAGGAGAGAATTTGCAAACCAGATGGATTGACTGTTTACTGTGTCTCCTCTAGTTCAAGGAGAGTAAGATTATTTCTGAAGGCCATTAGCACCAAGATGGGCACGCTTCCCCAGCCAATGTCTACTTGAATTCTGGTTTGTGTGCTGGCTC
The DNA here is from genome assembly GCA_001685075.1 of Bramus lutescens. NCBI lineage: Eukaryota > Metazoa > Chordata > Mammalia > Rodentia > Cricetidae > Bramus > Bramus lutescens. Next base: position 202,572 of record LOEQ01000522.1, read on the forward strand.
AATAGAGCTTTCTCATTTCTTACCTATCTGTATGCACATTTTATGCATACCAGCCATAGTGAGGGCTCAGTGGTTGGCTTGACTTTTCAATTCTTTCTCTTTTCAATTTTTTTCTTTCCCTTCTATGTCAGCTTCTGTGGTAACAGTGATGAGGTCCTGGCCTCCACTCTGCCATCTGTATCACTATGTTGATTACAGCTGATAGGACCAGGAATAGGAACCTACATCCCAGGCCATTCAGCCCCTGGGAGTTTGGAATCAGTGGAAGGAGGGACTGATCCTCTTTTGGGCAATTGACTTAAAATAATAGAATGTTATTAAATGCCTCTAGTCACATTGCCTGCAATGGACAGGAAGGGAGGTTCAGAAGCATGTAAATGGAGAAAGGAACAAACTCCAGAGAGGAACAAATGGAAGATACAATTAAAAAGCTGTCTTTGGAGCTGTAGAGATGGTCCAGTGGTCACGAACACTTACTGCTCTTCCAGGAGACCATTGTACAGCTTCCAGCATCCACATCTCACAATTGCCTGTAACTCCAGTTCCAGGGCTTCCGAAGCTCTTTGACCTCCCAGGGCACCTGCAAACACATGATGCACATAGTCTTATGCAGGCACATGCAAATACACACAAATAAATAAATCTTAGAGAGAAAAAAAACCCACCACTATCTCTTGTTGAAAGCATTCCAAGTTCAATGCCTGGCACATTCCCGTGCTTTGTACCCATTGCTAGAGATGCCTAAGCGAGTACTTCTAGAACACAAAGTGCCTGGAAGGACTTAAAAACAAAACAAAACAACAACAAAAAAACCCAAACAAACAAACAAAAACCACAGCTTCTGGACCTCATGTCTATTTTTCTGATTTAGTAGGTTTGGGGTAGAGGGAGAGAATTTATACTTAAAAGTAGTCCCCAAAATAATGCAAGAGGTCACATTTGGAGAAGCATTTGGCTGAGCTTCAGGGCGTTTCATCATAAGAATGTTGGGCATGTTCTAAACATAAATATTCCTAGGATTGTTGGTGGGACTTGGTTGTGTTTCCTTTTTTGTGTGTGTTTCAGACCAAACGCCTACATTCTTATGATAAAAATGCTCTTTCTTCCCTGCCCCACCTGCAAACCATCCTGCTGGCTTCCATTAATTGCAGTTGATAGTCCTCTTTGATACTTCAGCCAGGTATTTCACACCTGGGATGCTTTGATGATGCGGTTCTGGAATCTAGGATGCATGAATCAGTGACATAGTTCTGGGCAAGGTGCATTCCCCCATAGGAGACTCAGCTTCTTCAGTGGTGAAATGGGGAATAACTATGCTTACTACATACAGGAAATGTAAGGAAAGCCCACGTCTCTGAGCACTTGAGAAACATTAGTTTTGTTTTTACTTCTGTGGACTTATTCTGACCTAAGAAAAGTGTCATTCACACAGGTTCATAGAGACACAGACTGAGACGGAAAAGAAGAAAAGGTCAAGGTTTCAACCCACATTTCAGACCTTTGCTCATAACCTAGTCAGTCCTCTGGTATCTAAGCCCTGGGCTCTGACCGTGTGCCTGAGAACATAGCCTAAAATATCGGAAATTCATTTTGATACCTCAGGTCTCACCAACTGTGAAAAACATGTACCTGGGCTCATCCTAGCACAGGGAGTCAACTGGTGTATCTCTGAGAAAGAAAAAACACAGACGCCCCATTTGTTAATTCGGAAGTCACCTAGTCATTCATCCGTCCACAACACTAATGCTGTGCTCAGTGCTTTGCATTTATATATAAAGACCTGTATCCTCTTTCTTTCACCCAAACTGTCAACAGGCCGCAATATGAGCATAAATGGGCAGGAAATGGTCTGGGCATGACGATCAAGTCAGGATGTCAATGTTGAAGCAGAAGGTGGGCGTTAGTCTAAGGCATGAAACGTCAGGTTGGCAGTCTAATGATAAGACCACATAACAAACAACATCATCGCTTTGCTTTCCACAGCATGCCACCACATGAAGAAGAGAGGGAGATTTGCAAGGGCTTCTTAGTTCTTGGGCCACGTTCGTGCTACTTGGCCCTCTGGTAAGTTGATTCATTTGTCAAAGCTGTTCTTTCTCAACAAGGTGGGGGGGCTGGTTAGCTGCTTGTGTCTATAACTACTTGCTAATGGAATCCCTCTGGCTTCAAGAGATCTCCTTCTGGTACCCAGAAGGCCTGGAAAGATTTTGGGTGGAACTCTACCCAATTTCTACCTCTCATATCTCAGGAGCTTCCAGCCATATGCAAGATGGCTCAAGAGCAGTGGGATTTTTCTCCTCTTCAGGAGATCCGTCCAGTTGGATGCTTTCACAGAGAGGTCCTTTAGAAGAATGTGGTACCGATATTTCAGATGCAAGAGACATGGATGTTCTGGAAGAAAGGACAGGCTAGTGGTGGGTGTGTTAAAACCTGCCTCATATTTGAGGAGTGGTTTTTCTGTTTGCGTCAATTACAAACTGCTTAATGAAAGACATATTGTCTTATTCCCAGATCTTACATAAGGATAACAAAAGTAACGAACATGTTGTATGAGTTAGATAACATCGGAGCCCATTGTGACCCTTGCCACTATCCTGTGGGGTTTTTATTAAAGTTTCATTCCCTTTTAACAGATGAGGAGAGATCTGAGGTGAGGGATTTCTCATCGCTGAGCTTGTTTAGGCCCCAGTTCCTTGATTGTAGATTTTGTGCCTGTCCCATTGTACCTGAAGAAATAAGGACAGCAGAACCAGAGAACGTTTTGGTACCGCGTCCATGCTGCATATTAGGGATCAGATAAAACTAGAATTCTGGGGTTTTGTTTGTATGTAGGAGACAGAGTCTTACTAAGTAGCCCAAGTTGGAATCAAACGTACACTTCTGTTTCTATCTCCTCTCTTGGGTGCTGGAATTACAGGCATGTACCACCATGCCTGGAACATGTGCCACCACGCCTGGGCCAAGAGGCTATCTGGGGTTCTTATACAAGCTTGACTCATTTAACTCTGTTTGTACTAATAACTTGCTCACTTGGAGATCTTTAGAATGTGACATACCCCAAGCCAAGGACCCCCATGGAGAGGCTGTTTTGGCTGAGCCCACATCAAGACTCCACTACTATGATGACATGGCCTTTTATTCTCTGTATATAAACATGCATAAGGAAATCTCTTGCCTTCCATAGGAGAGAAGTTTCAGCTCTTGGGATCATAAAATCAGGTTTCTGAGCTAGTGGAACAGCAGAGAAGATCCAGTTTAGTAAATGAGTGAGGAAAACACCCTCCTAGGTGGTCTCCTGAGGAACAGGACCGTCTGTGGCGTTTTTCTGGTAGTGTTTTCCTCTCTTCATGGACACAAGTCTGAATCAGGGCCATGAACATTCCTGGTCTTGGCTTTTTTTTTTTCTTTTTTTGCTATCAGTCAGGGTTACTAATATACCCAGGGACTTTTGACAATAACTGTGTAAAGTTATTTGCTGTCCACCTAATCACCTTGGGACTGGCACCTATTCTTGCAGGAGAGACAGATTAAAGTTATTTTAGTAATTTTGTAGATTTTTTTGTTTGCGCTTTTCAAATGTGTCAGTCAATATGTGAAACACACGTACACACAATTTGCAACTGACATGTGAAAATATGAAACTATAGGATTTTGGTAAGTTAGGTAAGGTGTTACACAGCATAGAGCCATTAAATGTCAGAATATAGATTTCATTTCCTGAGGCATAAAGTACAGAAAGGCTACCAGTGAAATTTTAGATAGATGTGAATATTCATCATGAGGCAGAAATTGTTTTACTGGTAATTTCTATTTACCTTCTGATTATGTTTTAGAAGCTCATCCAAAGAGGACTCCTATTTATGTGTGGCCATACCTCATCAAATATGTCTTCTGATGAGGGTCTCAAGGCAATTGGAACAATAGTAGCTTCCTCATGGGTAGAAGAGCAAGTGGAACAAGTTAACAGATCCCAGTCTAGAACCCTGGTCTAAAATGAATTAAAAAAGAACTACAAAAACCATTTTTAATCGAAAAATTATAATGGAAAACATGTCTGTCAATGTCAGATAAAGCTGCCGGTGTGGACTAAACTGTTTTGGCTGAAATTTTATCAGCTCACGTCTAGTTAGCCTGGCTGTCTTGTTAGCGCCGCAAGTTCTGATTAGCCATTATCCACCAGGTCACAGAACTTCTCAGATGCGCTGGGGATTGAACCCAAGGCATCAACAAGCCACAGAGATACAGTATCCTTAGGCCAGTTCATTGAACTTCCTTAACCATGTCTTGGGTAATTACTTCTGTGGGTCTGGCTCTGAGCTGTGTTCTAAGGCTATAGAGATTAAAAAAAAAAAGACACTCTTATTCTTTCAAGAAACTTGTCATCTCTGAAGGTGTAGCATATCTGACTAAGTGTTTTAAAACATTTTTTTAGATTAGAATGAAATATTTTCATTGTGAACCATTCCAAAAGTTAGAGAAATACTCAGTCTTCAGGTACTAGAGCTGTTGGAGACATTCAGGGTGGGCCCCCTTTAAGATGATTGACATTTGGGATGGTCCTGGCATGTGCAAAGATCTTCCTGGTGTAGTATGGGGGTCAGCTTTGGCCTGGGTCCTGGGAGAAGCAGGGAGCCTTGGAGGTCATCAAGTAAACCCTCGTACAGTTTCAGCCAGAGATAGGAAGCCTGAACCAGGACGGCCTTTGTGAAGAAGATGGGGAGACCATTGTGAAGAAAAATCTAGGTTAGGTTGCTGAAGAATAGTAAAAACACAGTGACTTTGACAGGCCTTGCTAGATCAACCTTTTCTCTGGCCAGTCTCCTGGAAAGGGCTGTGAAGTCACAGCTAACCAAACAACTATGGCTCCTGGTAAGGGCTTTCCACCAGGTGAATGGTTTGCCATATTTCCGACTCCAGGAACTGGCTGCAATAACACTTATGCAATGGTAGAATGCTCGGGGCCCACCTCCAGGCGCCTGACTGCGGAGAACTTGGCAGGACTGGAGGCCTCTGCTGAGTGGAAAGTCCTGCTTTCCTGCTTTGCCTGAACTTCCCCTGGATAGCTGACGTTTGGAGAAGTCAGAGCGGATAGACTTTAGGAGAAGTCACAGAAGGCTGTGTGGGCTGAACCTGGATCCCTGGCAAGGAAGAGCTGGGGGATATGCAAGAAGGGATAGGTAGAACCATTCTTCAGGGACATATATTATTATTGTTAGATAAGCAGGAGACATGGTATTCGTGGGAAGTCCAGCTGCCTTCTCACCACATTGGGTAGAGTGAGGACTGGGGAGCTAAGACAGACATCTCAAAGTCCTTAGGCTGGTCATTTCAGATCTCTGAGCTTCGGTGTCTTTGGGTGTAAGGTGGGACATGCATTTGACCAATGAGCACTGTGGATAATGAATGAAAGCAGCTAAAACCTCATGTAGCCTCTCAGCCAATGCTAGCTGCTGGTTGAAAGCATCACAACTCTCTAATAAGCACAACTAACTGGCAAGTGGCTGAGGATGAAGGAAGGCAGAAGACCAGCCATCAACCCAAAGGACAAATAAGAAATGCGTCTCTTGCAATAAAGGCACACATTTTATAGACTGAGCTGAGTCTAGTTTCTGAATGTTTGCAAAGCAAACATGCAAATCGGATCATTCTCAGAATACCTGGTATTTTCTGATCCAAGGCATCCCAGTGGCAGCATTTTTATGAATCTGCTGCTGCTTCCGCTTCTAATACGATATTATAATCGAATGTTACCTCACCAAGAGCCCCCAGAGGAAAGAGATGCTTTACCCCAGAGGTCCTGCAGGTCTGCTCACAACAGATCGACTCATGACTATTCAAAGTCAGAAGCAGCACAAGTGCCCACTGATGGGCGGGGGCGGAAATGCTGTTTGGTATCACCTTGCAGCACCACTCAGTACTGAATAGTATAAACTCCCAATCTCGTTCGGCAAGAGAGAATCAAAAATTATATAGATACTTTTTTTAATACAAAAAATTATTGAAGAAAGTAAGACAAATGGAAAATATCTTATGATCCAGTTTAGACATAGGGTCAAGATAGGAAAGTTAAAGCTATGGGGACTGAAAATCAGGTTGGTGGCCAACTGAAGGCCTGGGCACTGAGGCCAGAGGCTTAAGAGAAGTTGTCATTGATTCTAGAAGCATTTTAAAATTGACATTTTGGCTCCAGGTTCCAGTATGACATGGCGGGGGTCTGTCTGTAAACCTAGAACATGGGAGGCAGAGACAGGAGAATTTCCAGTTGGAATTCCCAGTGTTAAAAAAAATAGAAAGAGAAGGGATAGGAAAAGAGAGTTCCTAAAGTACCTAAATTTATCAGAATTTACCAGATTATTTAAAAAAATGTTCATTTTAATTTATACAAAATATTACCTCAGCTAAATATATTTCTATACAATTCAAAGTATGTTCACATAATAGAATATTTATCAGATATAAAAACAAGTTAGCCAGATTCATGCCACACCACTGATAAGTATGAACACTATTGAGTTAAGTCACCTACAAAGAGCAGGAAGTGGATCAGTCATAGCAGCTACATGAATTTGTTTAATGAGCAAAATCAATCATGGGTTCTGAACTCCGAGCAGTGACTGACAGCTCTTGGCCAGTGTAAGAGGACTGAATGGGAAGAATTGCGCATAGGATGATGGGACCTTTCTTCTTTAGTAAACCAAACCGTTTGTTGTTTCCCATGTTTGTACAATGCTGTGTAGATTATCCTGGCCCTTTGATTGCATTTGTTGTTGAGGAAACTGGAATTGTCAATTGAAGTCAAGCCCTTGGCTTCTTTTAACTTTATTACTTTTATTATCTTACATGTTTAAGTATATTGCCTGCATATGTGTATGTGTACCACAGGTAAGCAAGACCCTTGCTTTACAGTAGGGGAAACCGAGGCTCAGAGGGATCACGTCATTTATCCAAGTTATATACCCGGATAAATATGAACTGATTTAGAAGCCAAGTTTATTCTAGTTACCCAGATCTCCTGGCTCTCAGTCCATTTCTTGTTAGTTTCTCTCTCTCTCTCTCTCTCTCTCTCTCTCTCTCTCTCGATGTGGTGAGCCCCCTTTTCCATATACATGTATGGAACGCATAGTGGCGGGCCCTGGGGGTGGGGCAGTAGATGAAATTTCATCACTGAGTGTGAACACCCTGTGACCCAGCGTGGATGTTTTGTGCCTGGGTGCAACTATGTGGGATAAATACTCAGACAAGGAGGCTCCCTTCCCTTGCTCCCCACCCTGGCTGTGTGGGAAGGAATTCTGGATCACAACCACAGTCATTAGAATACCAACAACATGTTCTTCAGACGTGATGTGATCCCACACAATCAACCACCAAGTCCTTAGTCTTTGCAAAGGGTTCTAGCGAGAATCAGCCAGAGACTTTCTCCCAACCGTCCTCTGGCCTCTCCAGCAGTGCCCTGCACTGTTGGGTAGGCTCATCTGGGGACCTGGTCACAAATGCTTTGCCTCATTTAGAAATGGCTCTGTCTTCCCATCCAGCTAGTATCACATCTGGGGACCTGGGCACAAATGCTTTGCCTCATTTAGAAATGGCGCTGTCTTCCCATCCAGCTAGTATCCAAGCTATTCTATGTCATCCTGGATGATCAGTTTTTCAGGCTGTTGTGTAGGATAATGGGGAAATTCATTTGTGTCTTATTTTTGTAATGATAAACCGGGCATCTCACTTTATAAAGCAAATGGTGATTTCCCCATTGGTCCTCCAAAGGGAATAGTGTAGCTTTGAAACACTATTGTCTCAGACTTGTGGTGCTGCTGGCTATGGGCTGAACCATGGGGCTTTGAGGTTTATATATAAGCTCTGGTGCTACCAATCAAGGAAACACCTTTTCTAAAGAGGAAACAATGAATGCCTGAGGAAACGAAGGTCCTTGGTTGTGGGCATCAGTTGGAGTATTCAAGGGTCAGGGCAAAGCAATGGAGCTGGGTGGTTGGGTGGAGGTAGAATGTGTTAGAGGAGGTTGGAGAGGTGGCAGATGGCAAGGGACTTCATTTGCTGACTATAGATGACGGATGAGTGAAAAGTTGTGCAGACACAGGTCTACAGCTTCCAAGTCCTAGTCTCGCGGGAATGTGTCTCCCAGGACCAGACTGAGGAAGAATGCGCTTTCTTATTTCCTGCTTTCCCTGTAGCTCAGAAGGCAAGCGAGTAAAAAGCCAGACCACAGTTTCTGTCCGACCAGCATGTCGGGTGTTGCAGCCATTCAGATGATTCGGTTCCACCTGTGCAGGGAGCCCAGAGGAGGAGGCTGACTTCCCTGAGCCCCATTGACCTGGAAGCAAAAGAGAAAGAGAAGGGAATGAGAGAGTTCAGCGTCACCAGTCCCATTTCTGTGTCCTCGGCCCCATGCAGCGGATGGCCGCAGTTCACACTTCCCAGCGCTTTTACATGGGGTATATTTCTGACCACCATACAGCAACTCCATCTGGTCCTTTGAAGACAGAGAGTTTGGGCTTCTTTTCCAGCATGTAACCTTCAGGGAGGGAAGGCAGAAGGGCAGACAAACCATATTTCCTTTGTCATGAAGTCTGACTAGGGACTTAATTATTTAACTATGACTGGCTTGCTTGATACGTTTCCATAGAGCTTGTAATTAGACAATCATTTTCCAGCTCTGGTCCAAAGGTGTGTCCCCTGTGGTTGCTAAGTGCGGTCACATCCCAATCACTGCTTTAAAGGGGGAACCTATGGCATGCTGCCTTTTGGTCGACAGGCACCCAGCCCTTGGTGTGGCTTTTTCTGTGCTGTTTTCTATACTGTGTTTGGTTCATGCTGCTTTCAAAGCCCCTGCTTTGCTTGCTCAACCATGCGACCCTGGTCATCAACTTTATTTTGTCTACCACCATAGGGACTCCCGCTCAATTCTGAATTCTGCTGTCTTTTGGTTCTACCTGTGCCTGGGACCCCGTTGACCTTGGCATTCTCCCCTGTGGGCAACTTTCTGAGCAATGGGAGGGTGTGTGTGGGTAAGGAAAGAAGCCAAAAAGAACAATTCTGTTAGCTCAGAGTTCTCTCGATTCATTCATGTTGTTGCAAACAAAGGGATTTTACTTCCTGAGGGATGGCGGGTGTGTACCACCCCACCGGACTCGAGTTTTATCCTTTTAAGGGGTGAACACTGTGTCATTGTGTACATAAGCCACATTCCCTTTATCCATTTGTCGCTGATGAGCCCCTAAATTGCTTTCCTATTTCTGCTATTGTAAATTATACTGCATGTTAAAGGGTAGAGTTTCAAGTTCTTACTGCCTGAAAGGATAACTGTGTGAGGTGATGATAATTAGCAGGTTATGATTACAATGCCTTCCTGTATCACAATTGTGCTCCATGAAAACATACGTACATTATTACATTTTACCAGCTGGAAAACAAAAAATAAATGATTAAAAGAACACAGTGACATAATTGCTTAGACAGCCTGCCCCATTCAGGTCCCACTATGTGATGTGGAATTGTCCTGTGCTCTAAAGGAAGTGTGGTCCACTCAGCATCCACATATGCTGTATAACAACCTCAAGGCATCTAGCATTGTGTGGGTTAAGGTAATGAGGAGAGGGGGTGAGGCTGTTCCAGCAGAGAGGCAGTGGGGAGACTGTTCAGAGCTGGAAGAAGGTGCACTTGTCGAGCATGCCTGAAGCCCTGGGTTCAACCCCCAGGAGGAATAAACTTGGCCAAGTGCTGCAGGGCTGCAGTCTCAGCAGTGGAGAGGTAGAGGTGGGAGGATCAGAAATTCAAAGTCATGCTGGGCTAAGTGAGTTCCAGGCCAGCTTGCACAGCACAGTGGGACCATGTCTCAAAGTAATAAACAAATACAAGCCACCACCACCACCACCACCAAAGCAAATAGGACGAAAGAAAACTGCAATTGCTTGTTACACGGTCTTGATCACTGAATTTTGAGGCCCACTGAGGTCATCTGGGTTATGGAGATCATAGTTACATCCTACATGGTGCTGGAGGATTTGGAACACATTTGGGGGGTAAAATGCTTACAATATTTAAAATACCCAGTCACTGGGAGTTTCTGATTGGAAGCTTCATAAAAACATAGGCATACTTATGCACACAACACAGTTTGAAAAGGAAAATGAATGGCTCTCTTCAAGCTTTAAGAGATTGATTTATTATTTTTTTTTATCCCACGTTCTCTTATCCTTGGCACCTAGTGACCTTTAGCTCTCATGCTTATCAAATGAGCCAACCATGAAGAGATTATTAGTTTATTAGAAACAGATCCTGCTGGATACTCTAAGTAGACATGGGTGTTAGTGTGTGTGCACACAGACACTCCTGGGTGTGTAGCGAAATTAAAGAATACTTATGCAAAACCTGCAGGGCTCCTTTTGATGCACATTTCTAGGTTTTACCTTTACAGCCACCCTGTAAGATAGGATTATTTCCACCTGATGAATGAGGAAATGAGATCTCAAAGGGATTAAGAGATTTGTCTAATGTCACACAGTTCGGTGATTCAAACTTAGTTCCCACAATTCCACAATGGAGACTACAGAATCACACACAACTGTACCTGCTTAACACTGTGTAGACAAGGCTGGGCCTGCCCATAGTCAATCAGGGATAGTGGAGGGCCTCCCTGGGAAGAGACTCTTCCTATTAAATACAGATAGATTCTGGGGAAGGGACTGTCAATAATTCAGTTGTGTATCCATTGCTGACCTCACCAAGTTCCATTGGGCAGCTCTAAACCCCTGTCATGCAGATAGGCCCTGTTTAAATTTAGGGGCTCACAAAACCAAAAGACAAAGGTGTGGGCTAAGGGCTTGGTGGGTGGGGATAGTCAAGAGGGGAGGGAGATGAGAAAGGGTGAGAAGTGGGAATTAAAGTGTTTTTATACACAGGTATACAATGACAAAGAACAAAATTGATAGAAGTTAGAAATATGTGCAAAAAATTGATCAGCATACGTACATACATACACATACATACACACGTGTGTAAATTTCCCTGTCCCTATGAACAGTCCTTTATTTATAGGCATGCATTTCTACTAGCCTCTTCTTAAAGAGGGAAGAACTATTTGGCTTTATATCTGTCTCCTGTGGTAGTTGAGAGACTAGAAAATCACAAATGGCAGAATGTCCTGGATGTCCACCTCATTTTGTTGTTTATTTGGTGAAAGCTGTATAGGCACGGGCAGAGAAAAGGCTGGGGAGTAAGTGAGGTGACTTCAACATTGCCTGAATGGGAAATTGGTTGTCAGTTGTCCCTCCGGAGGACTCTTCCTGCTTTCCCAGTTCATACTCTGTAGACGACAATTCAGACTTCCCAGGTGGCTCAGACAGTTCAGAGCCTGTAGTGCACGGGTGGAGCTCTGACTGCCTACCTTCATCTCCACACTATATGCCCCTGGGGAAGCGCCTTCCTGCTTCAGTTTTGAGTTTCAACAAAGACAAGCCCACCTGCCCACCTCCCTCCCTCTTTCCTTCCCTCCCTGCTTCTCTCCTTTCCTTCATTCCTTCCCTTCTCTCCCAGTTTTCTTTTTATCTTTTATTCTAAACCTAAATCGTCCCGACGTCAGAGGCTTGTGCCCATACTGGAATTCAATAAGAAACTAAATTGCTTTACTCCCATTGCTGTCAGGTCTTTAATGAGGAAAGAATTAGAACCTAAGACCCCTTGTTAGGATAAAGACCTGGCTGGTTATTCACTCCAGCCAGTTGGGCACGGGGAAATTATTAAAAACTCTCCATTGGAGATTAGTTAAAGGTCTCAGAGAAAACCTGGCCTGGATTTTGTGGGGAAGGAGAGATGGCAATGCACATGGCCCTAGAAGAATCATCTACTGCTTGTGTAGAGCTGGTGGGTCCTTCCGCTCTGGAAGAACACCCCCAGTCATGTTGCAGCATCTGGGTCTGGTCTTAAAGTTGGTCTTAGACCATCAGCCTTCACGTACTCAACCTCGGAGCATTTGCCAAGCACTATCATCTGCCAGACCCACTGCTGGGAGTAGGAATGAGGGTGGTCAGAAGAAGTCCAGCCCACCAACACCCTTTGACACACAGTCAGGCTGAGGCTCACAGGGAAGCTTGGCTAAGTCAGGATGTGAGCCTCTGTCACTCTCATAAAATGCTTCCTTAAGCCAAACAAGCCCAACAGCCTTCCTGTTTCCTCCACCCTCCCTGCTCTGCCCCAGATGACCTGCCCTGTGGCCACCTTTGGCTGGCTCTCGGTGTTAGAGTGCAAGCCTTTGAAGGTAGAGTCAGCCCAGGGCTTACAGTCTGGCCTTCCAGCCAGATACCCCAATATTTGATATCCTGCTTGCACCACTTCATTAAAAGATTCCCAAAGAAATATTCAAATATGAACCAAAGCTGCACACACTACCTAGACATTAGTAGTCATTCAAAGTATGAACAGTCATAGTAGTACTAATAACTGTGGTCTCTGTTCATGTTTTCATTTGAAAAATGCTTTTTATATACAGTGCATGCTCAGTTGATCTCACAATAGTGCTGGCATTAAATATGATTCCACTATTTTTCTTTCTTTTCCTCTGTTTAGAAATTATTGTTATCATTGTTGTGTCTTAGTTAGGGTTTCTATTGCTGTGAAGAGAGACCATGGCTATGTCAGCTCTTATAAACGAGAACATTTAACTGGGGTGGCTTACACTTCAGAGGTTTAGTCCATTATCGTCATGATGGGGAACATGGTGGCATGCAGGCAGACGTGGTGCCGGAGAAGGATCTGCGAGTTCTACATCTTGATCCACAGACAACAGAAAGTGAAGCATGCCGCTGGGTATAGCTTGAGCATAGGAAACCTCAAAGCCTACTCCCACAGTGACACAGTTTCTCCAACAAGGTCATACCTACTCCATCAAAGCCACACACATCTCCTAATAGTGCCACTCTCCATGGCCTTATAGGTGCCAGTAACATTCAAACTACCATAGTGTGTGTATGTGTGTATGTGTGGACACACATGTATGTGTCAAGACACACCTGCGGAAGTCAGAGGACTTTTGGGGGCTTGATTCTCTCCTTCCACTTTTATGTGGACTCCAGGATCAAACTCAGGTTTTCAGGCTTGAGTAACAAAGGCTTTTATCTCCTGAGCCATTTCTTTGCCCTCTGTCCACCTCTTTTGAGAAAAGGTCTCACTATATGGCCATGACTGTTCTGGAACTCACTATGTAGACCAGGCTGGTCTAAAACTCACCTAGATTTACCAGCTTTGCTCCTAAGTGCTAGGATTATAGGGTGTGTGGCACCATACCTGGCCCTGGCTCTATATTTTAAAATTTTGATTTATTATTACTACTTCTGTATGTGTGTTTGTGCGCGCATGTGCACATGCATGTGAGTGTGCATGTGTGTGCGTATGCACGTGCATGTATGTATGAGTGCATGCATGCATAAGTGTGGCATGTGTGCACATGTGCATGTGTGTGTATGTATGAGTGCATGTGTGTGTATGTAGCTATGTATGTGTGTGTTGAACTAGAAACTGAGAAGGAACTGTTTGTTTGTTTTTTGAGACAGGTTTCTCTGTAGCTTTGGAGCCTGTCCTGCAGAAGGAACTTTTAAATGTCTCGGCATATAGTAGACTCAAGACTGGAATACTAAGTATTAACTTTGTGGCTATCTTTCTCTACTGTAGTTTCCACAGATAGAAACCAGACTGCAATGCAAGGTGAAGGTGTGCATGAGTCAGGGTAAGGAAAGATGCCAAACAAGGGGCAAGGATAACATCTAGGGAAGACCACGGGAACTAGACAAGAATGTGGGTGGTCCACGAGTGCAGAGGGAAGGGGTGTGCCTGAGTGTAGATCATTCCAGAAGGAGGCAATGACCAAACTTAGAGGACTCAGGACATGCCTGTGGACCAGTGAGTTTGAAGATTCAAACTGAAGGGTGCACCCATGAGGCAGGCAGATGGAGAAGAAGGTGGAAGGAGACAGGCCCTGGGGTTGGCACAGTCGTTAAAGCCTTTATTCTATGAATTTCCAGTTGTGTGATTTTGGGGAAGTCACATGTCTTAGGCTGTTCTTCTGTCCTCCTACGTGGACGTGGTCACTCCAGTGCAGTTTGGGGGTTCCATGTAACTTCAAATGTCAGCAGCACATGCCCAGCCCATGAGTATTTTAGGGGCTCAGAATAAATTCACACCCCTTTTTTTCTTATATTTTAATGATTAGAAGCCTGAGTTTTGCCCATGCTAGGCCAAAGCTCTATCATTGAGCTGTGTCTCCAGCCCAGTACTTAACCACGGACCCAGCTACAGGGTGAGCCTGTGACCAAACCTATAAGCCTATCACGAAGTGTAAAACAGTGGTCTAAAGATCACTCAAGTCCATCCATGACTTCACTAGTCCTAGGTATCTGGCTAAGTTTCTAGTATTAGATATTATTTTTTTTCCTATTGAGAGGGTCTTAAGTCCAATTAGAGAATTACTTACTGGTCACTACCAAGTTATATATGCCGCTACTGTACCCTTAGGGTTCTAGTGCCATGATGATCATTGATGAAGGTCGTAGATGTCTTAGCTGGGTAGGCCTGGTCATTGTCTTCCTCCTTTAGAAGCTTGCATGGCACCTTCTGGTCCCAGGAAAGCTAGTTTGTAGGGAGGAGGTATTTAGTTCAGTTGTATCACAGTGCCCCTGGGCACCGTGTGTGAAGTGCATGGCACTTTCAGCAATATAGGCTTACCATCCAACTCTTGGGGGCAATGAAAGGCAATAGAGATAGGTTGTACATTTTGAGAGTCTCTTGGACAACCCTGACCAACAACACAAAAGAAGATTGACGAGAAAGTTCTTTAAGGTAACATTTGAGGAGAGCAGAGGGGAAAAGTAAAGACAAAACTGTTTACAAAATAGCACAACTCAGGTATTATTCTCAGCATTTTCAAGCCTTAGTTGCCCAGTGGTACTGGCAAGACCCCAGAGGTGAAGTTTGTTTTCATCCATATTTAAAAGCAGCGAAGCTGAAGTAGCCCAATTTACTTCTCATTTGCTTTCTTCTTTGGGAAGTGGCCAATACTGAAAATTCAACACAGGTATTCTGCTCTACCACCTTCTCATGTCTAATGTTTAGTGTGCTTCGTTGTACAATGCTTTAGGTGTTTCTTATCTACTACTTAGATCAATTGTAATCATAGTGTGTATTTACTAATTTACATATCTGTGTATTGGGGGGTGTGTGCAGACATATATGCACAAACACAACACACACACACACACACACACACACACACACACACACACACACAAGGTGAGAGCATTGTCTTCCGGAAGCAATCCTCATTGTTAGTTTGAGACAGGGTTTCTCACTTGACCTTGAAATTCTACCTGTCTCTGCTTCCCTAGTGCTGGGCTAAGTATACCACCACAGACAGCCTTCAAAAACAGCAATAAGGCCCGGTGGTAGTGGTGCACACCTTTAGTCCCAGCACTCGGAGGCAGAGTCAGGCAGATTTCTGTGAATTTGAGACCAGATTTCTGTGAGTTTGAGACTACAGAGTGAGTTCCAGAATGGGCTCCAAAGCTACACAGAGAAACCTTGTTTCGAGAAAAACCAACCAACCAAACAAACAAACAAATAATAAGAATCATAGTCTCTGGAGACTGAAATCAGATCCTCATGTGTTCAGGGCAAGTGCTTTACTGACTGAGCTATCTTCCCAGCTCACAGTACATATTGATATATCACAAGCATATTATCCTTCTGATTAGTTTCAAATAGGGGCTTGCCATTTGACTGACGGGGTACACCAACACTAGGCTGTTTTTGCTAAGAGGAGCTTCTTAGGACACTAAATCTCAACAGGGATGCGCTTCCTCCTTCCCACCTTTGCTGTTTGTACCATCAATAAGGAGATATGCCATAGGACAACTCCTGAGACTTCATGCGGCTTCCACTCCAGCCCCTCAAAGATGGGCTGTTTGAACCTCATCTCTTTAGCTGTGTAACTGTAGTTATAGGAAATTGACTAACACAGCACATAGATAACATTTCTGAGGTCACCAAGAGATGAGTGTAGACAGAAAAGGGCACAGGGATCATGCCCATTAGGATTTCAAAGTGGCGCAGGGCAAGAAGATTCTATTGCAGTGTAAGCTGTTTGCTTCACAGTGAGAGGCAATATGGAAACCTATGTTCTGTGGGTCTGACTCTGACCCCGTGAGTTTGACTCATTAACCACTTAGAAGCCCTCCAAGTGCTGGAGGACAGAGGTCTTTTCCTAGAGACATAAAACATGGGTGGCTTACAGGAGTCCTCCCTCCAGACACACTGAACCAGCAAGCTGGCCCCGGAGTTTGAGTAAACCAGATGCTTCTCTGGCTGGTAGAAGCAGACTACACACCATCAGCCCCGCCTGGTGTGCCACTCAAGGATCTCTAGGGAGCAAGAAAGGTCTGATAATTAAGAAGGATTTCTTTCCTGAGCTGCAGTGGGGCACAGTGACTGTCAGGGTTAAAGATGGATGGCTTCATAAAGACCACCCGAAAGGCAATTGACCTGCGAGGGAGCGACAGTCATTGCCACCCGCTCACTGCCCATGGAGTCTCCTCCAGCCAGAGCTGAGGAGAAAGCTAAGCTGCTCAGGACATCAGTGGACTTTACTCTACAGTGACGAGCAATCCCAGGATAGCCAGAGATGCATCCTTTCATCCAGAGGCGCCCTCTGCCCAGTTCCTCAGTGGGCAGATGTGGAGATGAAGATATGACTTCCCTGGTCTCAAGAATGCAGAGAATCGTGGCTTCTGTGACTACTGAGGATTCTGAGCAAGCCAAGCTTTCTACACATACATGCTGCAATCTTTCAGAAGCTCATCTCAATCCCAGGTTGATGATTTAGAGCCCAGTGCTAAAGGCTCAGTAAGGTCATCATTGTTTGAAACCTTTTGTGTGCCTGCATGTGTGTGTCTGTCTGTGTGAATGCGTGCATATGTGTGTGTGTGTATGTGTGTGCGTGGGGGTTCACAGAACATGGGCCTCAGATCAAGAACTAGCGTAAAAGCTTTATATCTACGGCTTTGCCAAAACCAGTTTTGTAAGGCCAGACAGACTGTTGTCTTCTCTGAATCTTAGTTTGCTTATGTACTGAAAAGGGAGTTGGGTTAAGTCATCCTTGGAGGTAGTTCAGACCTAAGATTAGGATTAGGATTTGTCAAATGGTCTAAGAGACCTCTAAAAAAAAAAATCCCCTCCCTAAAACGCTCCTAACAGCAGCAATTTTCTCTTCTTGAATAAGCATCCTAGAGGATTTAAGGGCAGGAAAAGGGTAAGGGGTAAAGCTCCACGGTAGAGTGCCAGCCTAGCATGTGCCAGGTCCTCGGTTCTCAACACTGAAAATAAAAGAGGAGCAGATGGATATCTGCTGTGTGCACCCTTCCAGCTTATTAAAACCGACTGATTTTTGAGAGTTTGTCCATGTTCTGATATATGCTCTCAGACTCCCTAACTCTTCACAAACCCACCCTCCCTTTTCCTACCCATCTAATTCTGTGTCCTTTGATTAATTTTCAAACCTGTCAAGACCAACTTGTCCTGCTCACATATTCTTGAATGTGTGCTCTTCCACTGGAGTGTGGTCAACTTACCTGGGACTATATTCTCAAAGAAACTGCCTCTTCCTCCGCAGCAGCTAACAATTGCCAATAGTTTTGTGACTAGGGGTGACTTCATGCCCACAATGACTCTTCATACTGGGATTGGGCCTGGTTTAGCTGGCACAGGCCTTGTGCATGAGGTCTCACAGTTGCTGAGTTCATATGTGCAGCTTCCCTGCTGTGTTCAGAAGACACTGTTCTCTTTGGAGTCATCCACTGCCTCTGGCTCTTAGAATATTTCTGTCTCCTCATATACAGTGATCTCTGAGCCGTGTGTGTGTGTGTGTGTGTGTGTGTGTGTGCTTTGTATGGTGTTCAGCATATATGTTCCATTTAGGGCTGAACATTCCTCATTACCTTATTCTTTGTACCTTGGTCATTTGCAGTCTCTAGGTTAATCAGTTGAAGGTTGAGTGATGCGCTGATTCTCTGTGACATGTGTATAGCCCTCCATCTTTTGTGTGTGTGTGTGTGTGTGTGCAGCTATGTTCGTTCCCAGGATCCAACAGATCCAAATTTCTCAGAAGCTCAGCTTGATGAGAAACTTGGTCCACTTGCAGTGTTTTGAAAAATTGCTCCTTCCTCACCATGGCCCAACGCCAGCCTCACAATGGCAAGGTAGAAAATGCCCGAGTTCCCCTTGCCTGTTCCAGTGTGTGGAGATGGAGATGACCATGCACACACTGACACACATGGCTATTGGGAATGTTCTTCATGCTTTGAGGCAAACTGATGACCAGTATGGGGGTCTGGTCCAGAAGTCAGTAGATGGCATGCGTGTGTCACAAAGGAAAGGCGCTGTTTTCATTGGTCACCTTCCTCGAGGGGCTCCACTCTGGGCGTGCATACCATTTGCATACAGGATGTTCTTCACTGGGAGCTTCTGGTGCAGAATTTTCTAAAGCAAGGTACTCTAATGCTGTTCCACCCATTGCTCTGCAACCAAGGTGGTCTCAGTCTTGATTTTCTTCTAAACAGAATAATTATGTGGTCTCCATAGGTGGAGGTCTATCTCTCATCTTCTCCAGCTCCTTCTACAAAGGAATCAGAGCCACCTTTCTGGGAAGGAAGAAAGAGGAAAGGGAAGGGGTGCTTTGAGTAAGAGTCACTTGAAGGAGAGATACGTCAGATGGCATATACCTGTAATCCCATCCCTCGAGAAACCGAGGCAGGGGGATCATAAGTTCATGTCCAGTCTCAAAAACCAACCAACCACCAACAAATAAAACAGAAAAGAAAAGTACCCAGATGCAAGAGGTAAGGTGGTTGTCTTATTCCCCTTTGGTGAGGAGGCAGAAGCAGAGAGACAGACAGAGAGATGGTCTAGAGTGATCTCTCACATGGTGTGTGTGTGTGTGTGTGTGTGTGTGTGTGTGTGCAATTACGAGGAGGCAAAGGGTATGGGAGGCTTTCATCCAGCCTGAGGGTTCCAGAGACCTCCTGGCATACAGGCTCTACACACTGACTTTAGATGAGCAAATATGTCCTATGGAGAAGGAAGGCAAGAAAGGGATGGAAAGGAAAAGGAAGGCAGAGGGACCAGCAGCGTTCACAAGGGTTCAAAGTGAGGAGCAGTAAGTAGGCATGCTGGGGGATGGGAGGAGTCTGCCATCCATAGCCCTGCTGATCTTCGTTGGTGAAAGTCCTGAGGATCAGCAACACCAACATGGCAGAGAACTTACTAGAGCTCCACCCAAACCAAAGGAACCAGAACCAGCATTTTAACAAGCTAGTCCAAATCAAGGTGGTTCTGTGCGCACCAAGAGTATGAGAAAAGTGTGATAAGTGCATGTCCCAACTGTAGTATGAAGCAGATTGTCTGAGGCTGTATTCTGAATGAGCTGCCTGGGCCCCACCTCTGCATTCTAAAGCTACAGTAGAGAACTGGCGTTTGTCAGAAGGGTCATCCCCACTGGAGACATCTAGGAAGATGACCTTCAAGGCTCATTTCCACAGTTCAGTAACCTCCCATCTAGAGGATGCTGGACACGTGATAGGAAGTCCTGGAGGACCTTGTGAAGGGTTTAGACTTAATCCTGGACAATCAGGGACTACGGTGGGGCCTTTAGACAGGAGATGAAAGCCTACATCTCTGGTCTGTCTGTCTGTCCCTCCCTCTACCTGAGGGAGGATAAAGTGTCTGCTGGCCTCATGTGAGGACAGATAAAGACAATGACACTGAGAATGGTCACTGTGCTCTAGAGAGACAGATGCATCACCAGCTGAGTCAGTGTTGGCAGAGATGACTTTAGGCAAACAGGAGGGGTTGTAATCTGCAGGAACTAGAGTATGAATCCGAGCCTCCCTTGCCCTTTGGGGACCTGGGAGGGGGTTCGCTGCTCACTTGCTTCCTGCCCAGAAAGCAGCCCTACTTTGTTTGTCTCTGGCCCTGAGGACAGGTTTCAGCCTGCCGTATGTGGAGGCAGTGGGCAGTAAACCACTCACGGACAGGATTTATGAACGGGAGCCGTGTAATTACTGCCAGACATCGCAACCTGAAGACTTTATGGCCGAAGTGTTTGGTGTCATCCATTAAAGCAAAGTGGGCTCTTGGCATAGCCGCTGTCACCTTATGACAGGCCTGTCTCTCTCTGTGAAAGCCCTTCCCTCTGGTCTGAAAATGGAGCCTAGCTGAAGAGGCAAAGGCAGATAAATCACCAGACCTCAGGGCCCAGACCTTCCTGGGAAGCCCCTTGATGTCACAGCAGGACTCCTAAAAGGGGCTGACGTTTGTCTCCTGGGTTTCTGATTCCCTACTAACATATGGACAGAGTCGTTAATAAGGACACCCTCCTATGCTGCTGGCTTCCCCGAGGCCTTCCCCCTTTCTGTGTTGTAGCTCACCAGCCTCTTGTTGAATTCCTTACACAAACAGCAGAGGTTATTGCTGCTTCTTGGCAAAAGAGAAACCGAAGTCTAAGGAGGCTCAGTGTGCGCCCCACAGTCATATAGCAACGGACTAAGTGAGCACCGAGCAGCTACAAAGCTGTTCTTATCTTCCCACAGGCAGACAGGCTGTCCTGGTTGGATGGTTTGATGAAGGCTTCTTCTGAAGGTAGGCCTGTCTGACTGACGGAGGCCAATGGGAAAATGTAGAGTAAGCTCAGGGTTTCTCTGGAGTCAGGCTGGGAATTTGGGAGAGCTGTCCTGAGCCTCAGGGTCTCTAACTAGGAAATGGGGAGAGGAATCCTGCATTCTCTTTCACAGGGTGTTGCCAGAGTTAAATAGCCTTGCAAGTTCTGGCACTGGTTTTTCTTGTCTCGTGACCCCTAGGGTCTCTCTGAAAGCACTTCCAATTAGAGTTTGAGGCTCAGATGAGATAGTGGAGGGAATGTGATTTGGAAAATCCTTGTACTCTATTCAACTGTGAGGTAATAATAAGAAAATAGACCTGCCACCACACTGCCAAGAAAACAGCTGCATTTGAGAGAAAAAGCAGACCTGGAGTATAGAATCTTCTTCACCATGATTGTTTCTGAGCTGAGGACTGTCCTTGACCTTTCAAGGATCCCTCTCGATGTTCCTCTGAGCTCTAGAGAGAATATTCTGATATAAAGCATCGTATGGAAGTCATGGAGGGAGCTATGGACGTTTGCCAGGCATTCTGTCCTGGGATACTGTCCCCGGCCATCATCTCTTCCAGAGGACCACGATCCTGCTGTCTCTGCACCTTTCTGCCCTTGTCTGTGTCTATCATAAGATCTGGCACAAGGTGGGGGGGACATGGTGACTCTTCACCTGAGCTGCATTGGGTTTTCTCCTTTTCCATGGGTTCGAAGTCTAAGTTTTACCCTTTCTATTTCCTCGGTCAAGCCCATGACTGACACAGGGTAGACGTTTAGTAAATGAAGCTTCTTATTTAATGGCTACATGGATGCAGAGGACACTCAAGGTTCAAGGTAGCCTAGGAGCCTGGAACTTGTAGCTGAAGTAAGAACTGGTGGGAATGACAGGCACACTTCAAAGGTAAGTGGAGGGGAGGGGAGGGCATGTGGTTGTCCAGCTGCCTTTCTGGGCTGGGCAGGAGCCTCAGTTGGCAGCAAGAGTATGGTNAGCAAGAGTATGGTGGGGGAACCTGGCAGCACACCAGACGCTTCTGCCAGCACTACAGGGCAAGAGCACACAAGCCAGAAGAGAGGAAGCAACCCAGATGGAAGCAAAATGCTTTCAAACCTCCATTCCTTCTCTCTATGGCGTGGCAGCACTGTGTGTGTTGGAAGGAGAACGGCTTTGCCGTCAAGTAAATCCATGTGTGGATCCTAGCAGAGCAAGCAAGGCTGTTGGAGCTTGAATATGATTTTTTTCCCCTTTGCATCTCCATTTCCTCATCTCGGAAAGTGTCTCAGTGGTTCTACTTACATGGTTGCTGTGGATGCATTTTTTTTTTAAAGCAAGGCTTAGTAAGCACCTGCTCTCGGGTAGGCAATGAGCCGAGTAGCTACATGGATTTAATTTGTAGTTCCCTAATCACAAGGCAAATATAGTTATTACTATCTCTAGTCTCTCCTGCCGAACCAGGACTCTCAAATTCAGAGGTGATGAGCAATTTGCTCAGGCATTCAAGCCAGAAGAATTCCAACTGCAGTCATCCTGTATAGACTATACTATGGATGTGAGAGCGAGGGGCATGTTCTGAGAATTCCAGTCAAGCCTAAAGCACTCATGAGGTGGTTTTCCTTCGCTCTCAGCATTTTCCCCCTTACCTCTTTTTCTCTTCAAAGCGGAACCTTTGGCTAACCCAGTTGTTCATAGCAGAAGGGAGAGTACCACGAAGTGATTTAATGACTTGCCTTCCCTTGTCCAGGTGCCCTTGGGCTTCAATGGGATGCAAGTCAGGAAATCATTAGTGAGTGTTTGTATAAGAAATGAAGAGAAGTCACTGAAAGTCAGACATTCGGGTGATCCAGTATCTGAAAGATCAAAAGCTATCATTCTGAAAGAAAACTAGCAGTTCCTTTCACACACTCGTGTACACACACACACACACACACACACACACACACACACACCTTTGAAGTTTCAGCTATGCTCGAGATGCATGTGAGAATCAAGGAGAGCAAATGTGTTTCCACTGTCGCCTGTCATGTGCCTGGCTCCAGAAATGTCCTTTCCTGTACTGTCCATGGTAACTCAGCGAGACAGCTTGTAGGTCTCGTTCTCACAGAACGATGTTCAGACACGTCAAGATGTCTTGCCATCACACAGTGGTTAGGCATCAAGGCCAAGATTTACACCTTAGCCTGTCTGGCCCTAAAATTTAGACATTATGTACTTATTTTCTTTCCTCCTCTTTCCTTGAGGTAGCATTACTAGGCAGCTCAGGAGTGTGCCAATACCCAGCCAGGTTTCTCTTTCTTTCTTTGTTGGTATTGGTTTTTCTTTTCCTATTATATTCTTTTCTATTACTTTCTGCCTGGGGATTTGTGGATCGCTAGGAGCCACCGTTTTCTCTAAGCTCTCCTCTTTAGAAAGACTCCATTTCTGTGTCCTATGTGGTGCTACAGACATTCTGCAGGTTCCAAACAGAAGTCTTATTTAGCTTTCACGGGGCTGCTCATGTTCTCCAGTGGAAGACAACACAGGGAGCACAGTGTTGGAAGATGCTTTTGTGACAGCGACGCTGGCTGGGATGTCTGTTTTGGGATGTAGGGTCAGGTATCAGGAACAGGTTATATAGCTATATGGCTGTATTTGTTTTTAACTTGAGTAAGCTGGGCTTTGTTGAAGAGGGCAGAAGAATTAGGCAGGGAAGGGACTTCCTTTTAGCTCAACCATCTGAGGGTTAAGACTTAAGTCACCCATAGACAGTAACCACTACTTAGTAGCTTTGCTTAGATCCACGCATCTGTTTATGGGAGATATCCTGTATGTCCTGTCCTGCTTAATGCACTCTCAAATTATAATTAGCAATAAATAAATTGTGTGTGTGTGTGTGTGTTACCAAGCATGTGGTTTGTGTACCACTCTCGGAGATCTTTTGGGACAGTGGAATGCTGCCAGGTTATGGAGTTCATGAGACGCAGGTCTGATTTTCAGTAGAGCCCCTCACCTGTGTTTGTGGCGTGCCTGTGTGGGTCAGCAATCAGACCTCTAGTCTTAGGTTCCCCATCTGTAATAAAAGTGTCACAATACCCGGATTGTCAGGTCATCAGCAGCAGCAGCAGATACTCATCCAATCTGTTTTCTTTCCCTGTTTCAGAGTGGAAATTCTGTATCTGTTATTTCTTGGGTAGGGAGATGGGCCTGAGTAGTGACCTACATTCTTTGGGACAATATGGATCCACCCAGCTCGTTGGTGGGGACTGCCAGGCTCGGTTCAAGGCTGCAGCCGGTGCCCATTATGTCATTATGGAGCCTGCAGAAGTGATTACTAATGTTACTTTTCCAGTTCAGTGCAGAGCAGAGGGGAGAGAGGTTTTTTTTTTTTTTTNTTTCACACGGCTGGCGTTTTGTTGGAGCACGACAATATGGATCCCAGATGGCTTCCTCAGCAGATGCTGCCCTGTAGAAGCGTCCTGCCGCTTTACAAGGGATTTAATGAAAACCTGGCACCCCTCCAGGCTTGATTCAGTCCTCTGGTGTGCTCAGCTAATGCATACAGATTGGCCTGCGAGTTTCCACCTATAGATGGCGTGGGGACTGCTGGGGTGAAAAGATTTTATGTGAGAAAATAAGTAAGCTCCTCTGGCTGAGTCTACAGGCTTGGGGACATGAGAGCTGGGGCAGCGAAAGAAAGGGAAGTTGGTAGGAGAGTANTTTCACACGGCTGGCGTTTTGTTGGAGCACGACAATATGGATCCCAGATGGCTTCCTCAGCAGATGCTGCCCTGTAGAAGCGTCCTGCCGCTTTACAAGGGATTTAATGAAAACCTGGCACCCCTCCAGGCTTGATTCAGTCCTCTGGTGTGCTCAGCTAATGCATACAGATTGGCCTGCGAGTTTCCACCTATAGATGGCGTGGGGACTGCTGGGGTGAAAAGATTTTATGTGAGAAAATAAGTAAGCTCCTCTGGCTGAGTCTACAGGCTTGGGGACATGAGAGCTGGGGCAGCGAAAGAAAGGGAAGTTGGTAGGAGAGTANCCAGTCTGGAGGCTGTCCTATTAGCTGCTGCTTAGTCAGGATGACGTGGGGACAGCTGACAAGGATGGCTTTCCCAGCTGTTTGGGACTCGTGGTGTTTTTCTCCCTTGCCTTGAGTTAGGCTAAAAGGAGTAGAAAAACGGTTGCTTTAGTTCAGTTCTGGCTGTACACTGGAATTGGAGCTTCCTCTAGTTACCCTGTTTGAAACGCTCAGACTCCTCAGCTTGCTCTGGCCCATCTCTTTCTATTTCGGCTTCAATATCATATCTTGGAAAAGGCTGCCGTGATCTCCACCCTGCAAGTCCCGACCCCCAAGTTCTTTGCCTTATGACACAAGGCTTATGCTGTCTTGAAGGGAGAAAGCAAAAGCACCGTGGCCTAAGTACTGTCATTTTAACTTTTAGGATTCCATTTTGCCTGTATGGTGAAATGTTTCCAAGCCCTAGGGGAGTTGAGAATTTTCCAGTGGCTGATCAACCTCCTCCCTAATCAATAGAAATAGTCCTTACGCTTTTCTAGGACTCTAGAAACATTATGGCTGTTCCTAACAACAAAACAAACAAATGAATCTGGTTGGATGGAAAGGCTTGCATTTTATATCGATAGACAATGATGGAACACTTAAGAAAGCCCCTAATCTCTAAATCCTGATTGGTGAAAATATTAAGTGTAAGTTGGCAACAAATGTTTGTGATTTTTGTGCTTACAAACCCCATTTCTGTCCCTGCTAGGGGCTGTCAGGAGAAACAAGGCTCCCGAGTCCTTATCCTGCAACCCTGATCGATCAATGGCCTGCTTATGTGGTAAATTAATAAAATCTTTGGAGCCCATAAGTGTTGTCTCTCGTTCTTTCCTCGTGGTACATAACAGGCTCAGTCTGAGCCAGACACGAGTTGTGAAACTTAACCACAATTTACTTATCCACTTGCTTCCTGTTTTGGTAAATCTAGCGGATGCAAGACCTTTGGAGGTAGGAACTACTTTCATCTCCTTCACCACCGTAGACCAATGCAGAGGGAGACCTGGCCCAAAGCAAAGTTTTAACAAGCATTACCAAATAATGGGTACATCTCAGGGACAAGCATGAGATAGGTCAATGAATATACCTCAGTGCCGTCATTCACAAGCTGAACGTTTCTCCAGATCCCTCTTAGATTCTTCATCGGTACACGGGGCTCAGTTGCAATAGAGAAGGACTATTCATGGAGAGCAGCGTGAGAGCCTAAGAGATGGAAGCTATTACACAATCGCTCAAAATCACTGCCCCCCAAATGCCTGCTCGTATTTCTGTTCGACTAATATCCATTGAAAATCTGGTATCCACTATGCTCCTTACCAAGGACTTTCACCTGCAGTATCTTAGGGGGTTCCTCACACTACCTTGGGAAGGCGAAGCAACTGATCAAGCTCCCTAGGCTCCTCAGAGGACAGGCAGAATTTCCCCATTTCTATTTTCAAAGCCATAATTTTCCCCTAATTCCAGGCTGCTCCCTATTAACACTTACCCTGGATAAATAAACACAAGGAAGCCACATTCTCCGTCCCAGGGAGGAGGGAGGCTCTGGTTTAGGTGATAAGGCATATGTAAGAGTAGGTGAAACACTGGTAAAACCCCAAGGTTTCTCTTTTTATACCGCTTTGAAGTTTGCAAAACTTGTCCGAATATTTACGACACATTTGAGTTTTAAGAGATTGTCATCCAGGATGTATAAATAATCCATGTATGTCAATAAGAAGAAGACAAACAACCCTGGAAAGGCTGACAGATTATGAGCACAGGCCATTCAAACAGCCAGTAACCACATGAAAAGATGTTTGGCATTACTCGCCAGTGGGGGGACTCCGATGAAAACAAGAACACACCATGTCTGTCCATATGATATCCATCACTGGACAGATATGACGGACCCAACTGTTGGCGAGGATGAGGGGAAACGGGAGCCATCATACAAGGTCAGTGACAAAGCCAGTTTAAGGGAACGATTGGCAGTGCCTAACCAGGAGGAAGAGGTACATTGGGAGAAAGGACTCTGGCCTAAGGATCCCTTTCACATTGCATTGTGTCTAGTTACTGTGTCAATACTTTGACAGAAACAGCTTAAGAGAAAGAAAGTTGATTTAGCCTGCTGTTTTAGAATGATATAGTCAGTCCACCGTGGCCAGAAAGACATGGCAGCAGACAGGGCTGGCAGGGTGGCAGGAGCAGGAGGCTGGCTGGTCACATTGCGTCCATATCCAGGAAGCTGAGAGCAGTGAGTGAATACTGCTTAGCTCACTTTCTCCCATTTTCTACAGTTCAGGGTTCCGGGGATAAGTCTCCCTGTAACAATTCATGTAGCCAGGAGACTCCCCCACAGGCATGCCCAGAAACCCATCTCCTAGGGAGATTGTATATTCCGATCACAGTTTTAGAAGTATGGGTAAATAAACTAATGGGTCATTTGGAGATGAAACTTGAAACGGCAATTGGAAGGAGCAAACGAGAGCTCTGTTTATTGTCATGGATGAATCCCAGCAACATTCTCTCTGTTGAATAAATGAGACTGGAGAAGCGCCTTCAGGGTATCATGTATGGACACTTAAAAAAAATGCACAACAATGCCATGTATTTAAAATGACCCCCACCTCCATCCTTTTTCACAGGTCTGATCAGGGTGAATGATTGCCCCCCACCCCACTCCTGGACACAGGACAGCTTAGAATGCTTCCAAGGAGAGTGTCTAATCCCCAACAGGATATTTGAAAACAACAGCAGTGGCAGCGGAAGCAACAGCAACAGGAGCAGAAACAAATGCTGTAAACCATGACCGCCTTCAGATCCAGGTGCTGGGTTCAGAGAGTTTGCTAATCTGCCCTTGAACCTTTTTGTATGTTTGGGTGTCTCACAACACCGACACCTAACCAACCGAGAAGGTCTTCCCTGCGCCGAGTCTAACTTGACCCTCATTGAGCCCACGGTGGCCGCAGAGAAAGGGCTGCTGGGTCTAGCTCTTCGCTGTTCTGCCCCTGGCTTTGTGTTGAGCTGACCCAGGGTTGGGCAAGTAAAAAAGGAAGCTAAAGGAGCTTTTCCTCAGGAAATGGTCTGAGCTATGGTGGGGTGGAGTCAAGGAAGGAGACAAATAGAATCAGGAGGGATGCAAGGCTGAGGTCCTTTGGAGATAGAGCTGGTTTCTTTACTCCCATGTTTACATCAAGCTCGTAGGTGTGAGCTTCTGACAGAGCTTGGAAAGTGGCCTTGGATAGGTTAAACTAATCCCAGCTCTCTTAGTCGGTATCCGTGTGGCCTTAGGCAGCTCACCTGACTCTGGGCTTGAATGCCTACTGCCTCTGAGTATGTCATAGGGAGGAACACGATGGGATATATCTGAGGGACCAGTGGGACTGGCTCTGCCTGATGCTTGGCATTTACTCTGTAATGAGTGTTGCAGCAGCAAGGCTTTTTTTTTCTTTTTCTTCTTTTTTTTTTTAATTAAA
>LOEQ01000522.1:239783-256165 GCA_001685075.1 Bramus lutescens
TGTGTGTGTGTGTGTGTGTGTGTAAACATATAAGTGGTCTATTGCTCAAAAGAGCTATTTCAGTCTTTGTTGCTTTATGATGTAGCCTGCCCTTTATTTTCAGCCATTGCCCTGCGCAGGCTCTGCTTGTCTAGTTACTCCAAGAAACCTTGGTCCCCTAGCGTGGGCTGCCTTGTCTCTGCCGGCGCTGCCCTTCCCACCCATCATCATCTGGGCTGTTGTTAGTCACCCTTTTAGACCAGCTGCCTCGTCCCTACCTCAGGGCAGAATTCACATCCCAGGCCTTTTGGCCTTTGCTTATGCGGATGAGGCTGGAAATGCTCTTCCTCTGTTTGTCACACGGTGCTCTTTCAAAAGTCATGTCCAGATGCAGCCAGCTGTGACGTCTTTGTTGACTCAGCAGAAGGAACTGGACACACTCTCCCGGAGGCCCTTGTTTGATAGATGCCCCTTGTTTCTCCTCCAGCTGGACTGTGAGCTCCTGGAAGCCAGGGTCTGTGTCTGTAGCTCCAAATCCTGAGCTCTTAGTGTTGGGGAAATAAGTGAATGGATGCATTAATCACCCTCCACTGTAATTAAGCTGTCTTCTTAGCACTGTGTACCACTCTATCCCATAAGCCCCCTTTGAGGGCAGGCATTTATTGCTTTATGTATTCTATTTTGTCTTTCCTCTCTTCAGTACTGCTGTTCACACTGGGTAAGTAGGAGACAATATTTGTTAGGCGATTGAGTCTAGATCCAGAAAACTCGGTTGTCTACATTTGACTCTTTTTTTTTAAACAAAGGGAAATGAAGCAGTTCAGAATACAAGGGCTGGGCGATGGTGACACACAATTTTAATCCCAACACTTGGGAGGCAGAGGCAGGCGGATTTCTGTGATTTTGAGGTCAGCCTGGTCTATAGAGTGAGTTCCAGAGCTGTTTCACAGAGAAACCCTGTCTAGAAAAATGAAAATGAAAAAAAAAATGAAATGGCAAAGTCAAAAAATGCCTTATAGGACATTCTAAGCTCTGGGGTTAAATCAGGATCTCTACTGTGACCTTGACCAGCCACTTATTCAGCTTGAATTTATTTTCTTGGAATGGCTTGTCAGCTAGACTAATAATATCCCACATAGAAGATGGTTCTGAAGATGAAAGAAGACAGTATCCACGAAATGCTTGGCACTTGAAGGTGCCCAACGCGAGCTAATTTCCGTTCACCCTGTTAGTGTCATAGCATGGCATCAGCTTGATTGGTTCCTCCCAAGCAAACTTATGTAGATCTTTGAGCATTAAACACATGTCACTTTTGTCGCCCTGGCAGTTGGATGTGAAATAGTGGTGCCCTTGAAAGCTGACACTGGGCCGTACCAGGAAGACATTAGCCTTCTCACAGGCAGTGCTATTCTGGGACTTAATGGCTTTGGAAAGAAGATAACAGCTGACTTTTGTGCAGATAGAGAATGCCTGTGTTCTGGAAGAAAGTGCCAAAACCTCAGCTAATGCCATCTGGAAAGAACTCAGCCTACCCCGCAGTTGGGGATTCAAATGCTATTACTTCCATGCCAACATAAGAGTTTATTCAGGAAGCTACAAAGAAGAAGAAAAAACAATCAGATTCCATAGTGATGAACTCCAAGGGAACTGGAAAGTTCCTGGGTCTTTTTTGCTTGCCTGTGTTCAATATCCGTGAATAAGGAATGGAGGGTGTGTTTGTTGGAACAGTCTACCTAATGCTTGACAGAGCGGAGCTTCCCTTCGCGTAGGCTTCATGTTGACGGTGGAGCAGTGAGCTGCTCTGTGTTCTCACTCTAGCATCAAGGCTGGTAGAGTTGCCATCAATGTAGTACCGCCAGTTATCCTGTCAGGAAGAATAGGCAAGCTCACCCAGGCGGTCCACCAGGACAAAGACACAAGCCATGTCTATCTACACGTGACTATCCAAGTAACATGCAAGGCTTAAACATCATGGAGTGATGATATGGAGTCGTGATACAAGCTCTAGAAGAGGAGCATTAAAATATCAGAAGCATGTGGAAGGAAGGGAATAGATTGTCTGAGGTGCTGGGGAAGTGGAGCCATCAGAATTTGAGGATCAGTCAACTGGGGAGCAAAGGGGAAAGGAAACGCAAAATGGTTCTCTGTCTTCTGCCGTCTTGATGGATGATAGGCAAAAGATGGTATACAGTTCATAGGAAAAGTAATGGTCAGTGAGCGGCATGTTACTTCTGCTTCCCGAGGAGAACCAGGAAGAATTATTAAGTAAGGCACTGAATATGTGGATCCGGACCTTAGGTCAAAGATAAGAAACAGGGATAAGCATTCAGTAGTGTTCTGCTCAGAACGGATGGCTCAGGCAAAAGGAAAGCAGGTGGAGCAAAAAGTAAATCAGGCTATAAAGTGTAGGGGAGGATATTGAAGTGGATTGTTTATGCAAGGGGCATGAGGCAGAAATTGACGCAATTCTTTTGAGAAATAATTTTCAGTCACCTGGTAAAGATGTGCGAATCCTTTCACCCAGAAATGCTGGCCCCAGGTGTATATTCTAGAAAACATCGGAGAAGTCACACAGAAGACATTGGAGAAGTCACACAGAAGACACTCAAGCAATGTGGCAATGCTAGCAAAAGCTGGAAGCAACCCACCTAGCCATTCAGACTAGAGAGGCTAAATCAGCTGTGAAATATTCACACAATGGAAAGACACTGCAATAAAGTCTAATGAAGCAGAACTTGGTGCAGCAGCATGGATGAGCCTCAAGAACAGAAAAGTAAGTGGAAAAAGCCAAGTCACAAAAGAGAACATCCAGTACAATTATTTTTATATGAAGTTCATATGCTTGCAAAACTAAACATATGTGGGAAAACCTTTAAAAAAATCAGTAAGGAAAGGATAAACACAAAAATAAGAATAGTGGTTGTTTGGGGGAACCAGAGGAAGGATCTCAGTGGTGTCATGGGTTCCAGAGACCAGAATGGCACATTTCTAACTAAGTGTAGAAGAGAAAAGGGCACCCACTCCTTTTCCTTCATTTTTAAATGTAACATCAAGAATGTGGAATAGTTATACTCAATACTTTTAAATACTTATGGTTTTTTTTGTGTGTGTGTAGATGATCATGTACGTGTATGAGTATAGGCAAACTTTTCTTTCCCACCCACCAGTTCCCGAATAAACAAGGTGGAGACTCAGTATTAATTATAAATGCTTGGCCAATAGCTCAGGCTTATTACTTAGTAGCTCTTGTAACTTAAATTAACCTATATTTCTTATCTAAGTTCTACCACATAGCTCATGGCTTGTTACCTCATTTTGTACATGTCCTGTTTTCTCTGTGTCTGGCTGACGACTCCCAAGACTCTGCCCTTCTTCATCCCAGCATCCTTAGTTTGGTTTCCTCACCTACATTTCATGCCTGGCCACTAACCATCAGCTTTTTTTATTAAACCAATCAGAGCAACACAGAGTAAAGGAATAGTCCACATATGAGTATATGTGTTTGTAGAGGTTAAAGGTCAACCTCTAATATTGCTCCTCAGCCACCTTGTTTTCTTGAGACAGGGTCTTTCACTGGCCTGAGATTTGCTGATTAGTCTGGAGTGGCTGCCAGCGAACCCCAGAATTCACTTGTCTTTATCTCTCTAGTGTTGGGATCACATGTTGCAGGAGGCTGCTTGTTTGTTCCTGGCCACTTAGCCTGAAATAATCACACAGAAACTGTATTAATTAAATTACTGCTTGGCCCATTAGCTCTAACTTCTTATGGCTAACTCTTACATATTAATTTAACCCATTTCTAGTAATCTGTGTTTCAGCACGTGACTGTGGCTTACTGGCTAAAGTTCTGGCATCTGTCTCTGGCAGGGCTCCATGGCTTCTCTCTGAATCCGCCTCCTTTCTCCCAGCATTTCATTTAGTTTTGTCCACCTAGCTGTGTTCCCCTATAGCTCTGCTATAGGCCCAAAGCAGTTCCTTTATTAACCAATAATATTCACAGCTTGCAGAGGGGAATCCCACATCAATCATAAGTACGCATCACTATGCCTGATTTTTCATGAAAGCTCTGGGATTGAATTCAGAATCTCAAGCTAGTGCAATGTACAACTTATTGCCTGAGCTATCTCAGTAGAGATGGCCTCACTACTTGCTCTGGTTTTTAGTAATAGTCTAAAAGTTAAAATAATAAAGAAGGCTTGAACATAGGAATAATACAGTCAGAAACATTATCTAGTCAGTAGACATGGAATTGTAAAAGGAGGTTACTTAACAGTCAAGACAAGAGAAAAATAGAACCCTAGAAATTAGCTAGCAGAAAGTTAACTACTGTGAAGACCATTTATGAAGGGACTTCCATGTAACCAGCCCTCAATGATGAGTCTTATGAACAGGGCTGTCATTTTACCTCTCCACAATATTTTGAAAGAGATGCTCTGTTGCGTTCTTTTAATCAATGAGGAAAATGAGATTCAAAGAAGCCATGTAATAATCCAAGATCTTATATTTATGCGAGTGGCAGAATTTAGACTAGAACAAAACCTCTGATTGAAAATCTGTGCTCTTAGCCAGACATAAACCTGAGTACTCTCTTCTCCAAACAAGTAAGGTTTTGAGAAGGAGAAAAGATGGCAATGTCAAATGTTGCTGGGACATAAAATAAGGCTGGGAACGTGGTTAAGTTAGTAAAATGCTAGCCTAGTGTGCATGAAGCCCCGGGTTCAGTCCTCAGAACCACTGAAACTTGGCTGGATAGAACTAGTGTGAGGTCTCAGAAACTGGGAGGTGGAACCAGGATGTTCAGGAGTTGAAGGTCATCCTCAGTTACATAATGAGTATGAAGACAGCCCAAGAGGCAACATGAGTTCCTGTGTTAAAAATAAATAAGTAAATAAATGATGAAATAGATGACAGATAGGTACATATATAGATAGACAGACAGGTAAGTGGTGCACAAAGTCTTCTACGGATCTAAGCATGTAGAAATGAATGACTTCTATCTACCTTTAGGGTCAACAGTGACATCAAAGTACAGTAAATGACATTCAATTGTATCAGATGAAATGATTAATTAGAAGCAGCAAAGTCAAAACAGATGGTGTAACTTGGATTTAATGGCTTACACTGGTAACCCCAGCACCAGAGAGGCTGAGGCAGGAGCATTGCTGTGAGAGTTCAAAGCCAACCTTATGCTAAATAGTGAGTTTCCCGGCCTGAGCTAAAGGGTGAAATCTTGTCGCAACAAACCAAAAGAGCAGCAAATTATCCCTTCCCACCCATAAAATAAGACAAATGAACCAACCCCCTCACCCCCAGGAGTGTAGAATGTTCTTTCAAGGGGAAAAACAGCCTCAGACAGAAGTCTGAGCTATTGAACAGAGATTTAGATAAAAAAGAAACTTGGAAGGGGCTCTAGCATCCCTGACTGAACTTGTGTGAGGACATCCAAACATGGGGCCGGTGAGCGAGAGAGTAATAGAGCAATGTGGAACCCCCCCCAGCACTCCCCTTTCATCCTGGATGAAGGGATACAGGAAGGAGCTTCATGTTCTCATAAACAAACTGCATCCAGAACAAGAGACAGGAAGAACTGCTTTCCCATGCTGTACAGCCAGTACAGAGCAGGGTCTCAAAAAACAGAACTCCAAACCCGAACTGTATACAAGGTTTAGTTGGAGGCTTTACCCCAGCCCCCTGGCATCCATACATACAGGGGTCTGAAATGTTTGGTGGAAAGTTTCAAGCTCCCTCCCCTGGGAGTGGCTGCAGTCCAGACTCTACCTCCAAGAAAGGCTGCCCAAAGGTGACCCCTCCCCAAAGAGGGTTAAGAAGCCCACCAAATGGTGACCCCTCCCCAGGGAAGGTAAGACCACTCCCACAGACTACTTAAACTGACCCCCAGAATGAACACGTGGTCTCAGTTTTCCGTGGTTTGTGGTCGTTCGGATTCTCTTTTCCCCTCTCCACGTTTTTCCCAGGAGCCACCTAGGAGCGCTGGTGTCCATTAAACCTGGGCCTTTTTTAATTCGGTCTGATCTGGTTTGATTTAAATTATTGCATCAGCGGAGAGGCTTGTTGGTCAGAAAAATCCTTAACAAACGTGAGCCCCAAAGTGGCACTAGCATTTGACCTGAGGATGGCTTCTATAACTGTAGGCTCAGTAAGGGAGGACTCTAAAGGATCTAGCAGCACTGAGGTTGGAAGTAGAAAATTTCAGGGCAGAGCTACAGAAAGAAGAAAAGATTTTCATAATGCCCAGAGCTTACACCTTGACCAAGTTAAAAAAAAAATCATGATTGCAGTGTGAATGACATAAATTATATACTTAAAGGCAGAGATTGCCAGACTAGGTTAAAAAATGCATAACATATCTACATTCTGTTGCAGCATTTGAAATATAAAAACAATATTTAAAGATCACTAAAGGTAATTACATAAGCATTAAACTGAAGTAAACTGAAGTGGCTATTTAGAATAAAATAAAGGAGATTCTAGAACAATACTCTTAATGGAGAAAGAAAAGACCAGAAAGATAGTTCAATTTCTTTCCATGGTATGAGGACACAATGAGAATTCAGGAGTCTGCAGACTAGAAGGGGGCCCTCAATGGAACCTCAGCATTCTAGTACCCAGTGTCAGGAGCCTACCGATTAAAAGAGGGTTCTCAATACAAGATTGTTATGCTTACATCATTTTAGCCTCCAGAACTATGGAAAAAAACATTGTTGCTTATAAACCACTCAGTCTATATTTGTTCAAGATTTTCAAACTAAGACAAGGCTTATCTTAAAAGAATTACAGTAAATATATGTAAAAATAAGGGACTGATTTATTTTCACTAAGATTGCGAGAAGTCAATACCAGCCCTTGTCATGTCTATTCAGCTTTATATTGGAATTCTTACTCAAAGCAGTAAAGTGATGAAAAGAAATTAAAAAACCTATGTATTATACAGTAAAAAATTCAACTATCTGTATTCATACAGTATATGATCATCTTGGAAACTGATAAGGAGTGTACAGAGTAACTAAAATATAAATTTAAGATGATCACAAAATAAAGATCAATTAAAATTATTATTTTTCACATGCTATCAAATAAAAGTTGAAAATTAAAATGATTAAAAATTAATATGTTTATAATTATATTAAAATTATTACATTCTTATTGACAAGTCAAATATGTGTGAAACTGAGACAATAAAACCACAACATTATCAAGTAAGTGGGAAATTATATCAGCTTTATAGGATGAAAAACTTTGAATTATTAAGACACTATTTTTCCTTCAGTTCGTCTATAGCTATAGTGCAGCTTCAGGGAAAACCAGCAGAAACTTCGTAGAGTCTGACAAGCTAGTTTTAAATTACATATGGAAGTATAAGGGATATTCTTGAATAGCCAAAATGTTTTTTTCTTTTTCTTTTTCTTTTTTTTTGTTTCGTGAGCAAGATTGGACAACTTTATATGATTTTATGATATAATGAGTTGTGTGGTTTGGGAATAAGGAAAGACATACATTTCACTGGAACAAAGTACAGAGTCCTGAAATGACCACCATCAGTCACTGTTTTGTAAAGGTGCCAGGGTAATTCAAGAGAAAAAAAATTAAGTCTTTTCAACAAATGTTGGGATAATTGGGTGCTCATGTGGAGAAAAATTAACCTTGATCTTTCCTTTATAATATCATGCACAATCAGTAGTCCAAACGAATAAAAAGCCCAAATGTAAAACCTAAAATTATAAAATGAGAAGAAACCAAGAGAAAATCCTTACAATATGACAGGCAATGGCTTCTTAGGACACAAAACCATGAGACTTCAAAGGAAAAAGTAATAAGTTGAATTTTCTAAACATTAAAATTTCTGTTCCCCTGAAAATATTGCTAAAAAATGATGAGAAAACTACCAAGGAATATGTTCTTCACAAAGATCTTTTATGTAGAATAAAGAATTTGTGCAATTCAATGCAATTACTACCAATTCAATAAAAGAAGAAGTAAAAACTTAGAGTCAAAAGCTATGCAAACAGCTCAGAGGCTGGGAGCACACAAAGACTCAGGGTGACTTTTTCTTTACCCTCATGTTCTAGTCAAAGATTTCTTTTTTCTCAGATCATCCTGTGTTTCTGATTTATACCGTGGCGCCTTGTGATAATATTGGAGGAGTAAAGGAATAAATATTTGGTCATTGCCCCTAGTAATGGACTGACTGTTCTTCTCCAAGGAGTAAAGAATAATTTGCTGTTGTTTTCCTAGTGTGTGGTTCAAAAGACTCAAAGAAAATCATTAGGAATTAGAGGAAAGGTAAAGTGAAACTCAGAGTTCACTGCAGACTTCAGAACGGTGAATATCGGAAGGATTGACGTCAGAAGTGAAGAAGCTGTAAATGAGAGCGCTGTAGATTGCTGATAAGACTGTTCAATGGAACACCCGGGAAAATGCTGTGGCCATCTGTTACAAAGTTAATCATACAGTCATTGTGCGTGCAAATGGGCAATACTAGTCACATGTCTTTATTGAAAATAAAATAGTCACCTGTCCACATAAAGTGTTACGAATACTAATATCCATAACATATCACGATATCCGCCTCCAACAGGTAAGCAGATAAACTTTGGTGCATTCATTCAATGGATGTAATCCACACTGCAAAGGAACGAGTGAAGTATTTAACTACATGGAAGGACCTAACAGCGTTCCAAGAATAGACTATGAAGACATTCCATATCAGTCCATTTGTCCTGGCAGAAGGGATGCCAGTGGTTGTAAAGTTTGATGTGGTATAGATGGTGTGAGGAGGGAGAGGCTAGATTTGGAAGGGACAGAAGTAAGCTTGAGGTGATGGAAATATGACTTCATCGTGGCAATGGTTGAACTATATATATATATGTGTGTGTGTGTGTGTGTGTATACATTTGTTAAAATCCATCAAATTTTGTGCATTTACTAGTCTCCAAGTTTTACTTCAGTGAAGCTGAGTTTTTAAAGGACCTATCTAGGCCGAGGTAATTAATCGCATGACAAGCAGGTAACCAGGCAGATGCGTGGAATTTAGTGCCCTTCTTCACCTCCGCTCCTCTTTTCTTTCAAGGCCAACATTTTCGCCAGATGAGGTAGGGGGTAGGGGGAAGGTGGTGCCATAACTGTGCGCAGGATGTATTACCAAATTTAAAATGATGCTGGATGACTATTAGCTTGAACTGTCTCTTGGTTTTGGCTTTAATTGGTCAACCCTATAAGATTCCTCCTGTCACAGAGCATCTGTCACTGTGGGATCCACTGTAAATATCAAATATCTACCTAGACAGACAAGTGTCTACCTAGAGAAGAAAACTACCTCACATTAAACCACTGTGAGTTTCTGAGTCTTTGTCTACATGATTATCTACTAAGATAATGAAAATATTTGACGACATTTTTTAGTTCAAAAAAATCTTACCCCATGTCTTAGGACTCCCTGTGTTTTCCTACTCCGTTACACCCTTTCAGCTCTGATTGGCCTCTGGACTCGACTTCATAGAGCCTTGCTAAACCACACCTGAATCTTAAGATTTTTTCATGTAGCAATTCCTTCCAGAAGTCTTGCTGACTTCTCCTTTGCTGCATTTTCCATTCCCCAAGCTTCTCTGTGTTCCCAAATACTCGATATAAGCGTTAGTCGATGTATTTTTTTTTTTAACCATATGGAGAGGCTTCCTTCTGATTTGTATCCTCCGCTTCGGGGGAGTGGATCATTCACATTGTTTCTACACCCAGAGCACTGGCTGACACCTACTGCACACCCCTGAACATCTGTCCAGTGGGCACATTCATGAATCACATGGTTCCCAGTTTCTGAAAACCAACTCCTTCCCACTCTCCCCCTTAGATGTCATCTGCATCCATCCCAACCTCCAGGGCTTCTTCCAGTTAGAGCCTCAAAGAAGGGGTTGAGTGGATGAGACGTGTTCTGCAGAGGCTGCCTCCATGACTTCTTTGTTCTAGTTTTGGTTCCGCTAATGTTGAGAGCTTGGACAAGCAACCTTTGGCTCTCTCAAAGTCACTTTGCACATCTAGAAAGCTGGAAATGTGTGGCAAACATTTTTTTTTATTTTTGAAAATTCAATGCTACAGCCTCTAGATCAAGAACAGTTGCACAAGAATTTTTGAAGTAACTCTTGCTCCCAAAGAAGGACATGCTCAGGGATGCTCAAATCACAAGGACATGAAGATACTATTTCACAAAAATTTCTCTAGACATGTCAAAAGTAGAGTGGACTGTGGCACAGCAGGGACAGGCCAAAATGTTTCGCCCCCTCGTTTCTTCCCTCTGGAGGTGTGTATCCACATCTGACTTAAGTGATCGGGCAAAATTCATTCATTGGTTTCACCTGCTGACATCTGTCTCTGTCCGTGCAAGTCCTAGACTGCTTGGATGTCAGATGAGCAAAGTGTTAACCCCCTTCCCCGGGGTATCTAGAGATTAAGTATAGATAAGGAGGGGGTTTGGAGGTGTGCCATTCCATGATGTCACCTGGAAATATTTTGGTTGAACTACAAAGTGAAGCTTGAGCAAGAGTTACCTCTGGGCTTCTTGACAGGTGTTGGGCTTCCTACCACTTAAACAGCAACAAAAGGGAACAAAAGTGAGTGTCTGAGTCCCTTTCTCATTTAAAGGGGGAAAATGCGGAAGCAAACACCTAGGATGAAAAGTACCACACTTGAAATGCAGATGCTCTTTCTGGGATAGGGGTTGAGTGTGTCTCCCCATGGCTCATGTGTTGGAGATCTTGTTTA
This sequence comes from Bramus lutescens, assembly GCA_001685075.1. Lineage (NCBI taxonomy): Eukaryota > Metazoa > Chordata > Mammalia > Rodentia > Cricetidae > Bramus > Bramus lutescens. The sequence goes on from LOEQ01000522.1 coordinate 250,536, forward strand.
GGGTAAAGTCTGAGAAGCGGTGGAACCTTTACAAGGCAGGGCGTCATGGCAGGTGTTCAGTCATGGGGGCTGATGTGGTTGTCACAAGACCCTGGTTAGTCTCTCTCAGAGAGTGTTGTGAGGTGGTGTCCCATCTCACTAGATGCATTCTATACACACTTTTGCCATTTCCATGTATCTAACACAAGGCCCTGGCAAATGGTCAGACACCTGAGGGTACTTGATCTTAACCCTTTAGACCTTCAAATGGTGAACAAAATAAATCTTTTTCTTTAATAGAAACCCAACCTCCAATATTTTAGGACAGCAGCAGAAAATGAACTAAGGCAGTGTACAGTCTTTTTAAACCTGTAAACGTAATTGTTCATTATCTTCTTCAATTCCTATGGTCACTCTGTAGGACAGATGGTGAAGGTACTACCACCCTATTATATAACTAAGAAAAGAGGTATCAGTGCCTATAAATGTCACATAAATCTGTTAACCATCTAGGAAGTTGGGGGCATGGGACTTGAACTGTAGCCTTAAACTCCAGGTCTTTAGGGCCAAGGCTATTTCTATCTTCCATGCCTGGGTTTACATTGTTCTCTCTGCCTAAAACAACTTTATAGATCAGGATAAATTTCTAGTACTTTAGGTACAGAGAAGGAAATGATGAATGGGACAGAGGTAGGGAGTTGACTACAAAGCAAGGATAATGGATGGAAGACTTTTCCTAGTTACTGTTGCTGCAGTAAAGCAAGGATAATGGAGATAAGAGTTGTCCTAGTTACTGTTGCTGCAGTAAAGCACAGTGACCAAAAGCACGTTGGGAGGAAAGGGTTTATTTGGCTTACTTTTCCACATCACTGTTCATCGTGGAAGGAAATCAGGACAGGAACTACAAGAGGACGGGAACCCGGAGGCAGGGGCTGATGCACAGGCCATGGAGGGATGCTGCTTAATAGCTTGCTCCTTGTGGCTTGTTCTGCTGTGTTCTTACAGAACCCAGGACCACCAGCCCAGGAATGACACCACTCACAGTGGGCTGGGCCATCCCACATCAACCACTAATTAAGAAAGATACCCAACAAGCTTGCTTAAAGCCAGAGCTTATGGAGGCAATTTTTAAATTGAGGTTTCCTCTTCTCAGATGATGCTAGCTTGTGTCAAGTTGACATAAAAACTAGCTGCCACAAGATACAACCACTGATGGATTGAACACAGAGTCCCTTCCTCATCTGTAATTAGGGATCATTAACCTGGTATGCAGTCTTTGGACATAGGAGCCAAGCTGGAACAGGAGAAGGGGAGACCAACTCTGACGAGCAGAATCCCAAAGCATCACAGCTGGAGGGACCTTAGGTCAGTTCTCGGGCCTCACTGCAAAACCTCCCTTCTCACCTCTCCCTCCTGGCCAAATAGAGGCAACACCACCATTGGACAAAGAAGAACCTCCAAGTTGGTCCTGGTTCTGAGAATCCAGCACATGGAACCTCATGGCCGCTAGTGTGGACCAGTCCTGGGCAGTCTTTGTGAGGGTCCCCTAAAGAGACACACCAGACTTGTGCTCCTTCTGGTCCCAAGAACCTAAGGTAACTTACCTGCAGAGTTCGCTAGGTGTCTTAACAGGACTCAAGCCAACATGCAGAGAGAGAAACAATCCAGCTTAAAATTAACTAATGAAAAGTTTTTCAGTCCTATCAACAAGCGAACAATGGGCCAAACTAGTTTTTTGTTTCTGCTTTTTGGAGCCAAGGTCCAGCGGGTGGCACTTAGGCTGACCCCCCTCCAGTGTTGCCTAGCTTTCAATAGAAATCCTGCTTCTGTCCCTGTCTTGTGAGAGGACCTGGCGTGCGGGTCTCCTCTCTGTCCCTCGTGCCTTGTCTACAATTGGGGAAATAGTCATGTCCGCCTTCGGAGAAGTGCATGAAATGGTAGCTGCACACGCAAGCATGCAGCGAAACAGGTGGGACATAAATTCCAATTTCCTGTCCCTTTCCCAGCGAGTAACAGAATACACGGTATAAAGAATATATTTAAAAAATCATAAAAACGACATATAAGTGTTCACAGCTTTTTAAAAGAAGAGTTGAATGAAGACCAAAGGCCAGCATTTTCCATTCATCATTTAGTGCAATTTGAAACAAAACCCAGGAATCTGTGAACTGCTAAGCTGGCTCAAGGGTCACCCTGCTCAAAAGCAAGCTCGTTATTCTTGCCAGCTTTCCTGAGCTCCGGGTTTCCTCAGTACGCTGGGAGCTCCCCCCCCCCATACCCCTTGTCAGCATGACTGATGAATTCAATATCCCCGTCTCTCTAGCTGACAGTTGAGCAAGCTGACTCCAATCTGCAGGACCCCCTGGTTGCCTGGCTCAGGCTTCCCCAATCAGAGGCAGGGGCTGCTGCGGACAGACAGACGGGTCTGCGGGGGCTGGTAAATAAGAACTCCCCGAGTGCCTCTGCCAAGGGCCGATTTGACGAGACTGCCATTCACCTTGTCAGCCTGTGTGTGGGATTCATCAAGAGTCGGACTCTCCTTAGTTCGCTTTCCTCAGTGTTCTAGGAAGGCTTTGCCTTTAAACCTCACTGTTCTGGAGGCGCGACGGCTCTACTGGTTCATTACTCGCCACAGCACGACCACCTGCTATTCCAGAAGCATTTAGGTTCCCAGTCATGGGGGTGAGAAAGGTCGCTTGGCGCCATAATGGCTACAGCTTCCTTGGTTTTATCCATTCATATTCTACAAATATTTATTCAGGCTGCGGTTTAGCTGTGGAGACGAACTTAAGAAGAGGATCTTTGGGGGTGAGCGTCACTGCTCTTGCCGGCGGGTTAATGGGATCCAGGGATTCCACCTCACAGTCTGTTCACAGGGGCCGAATGTTGAATGAGTCAGGTACCCTACCTGCATCACCGCACTGACTAGTTAGGTGATTCTACTGGGTAAACGACATGAAACCCAAACCCATCCGGTATCAAATCCCATATTAACCATTTCTACTGCATTTTCTGTTTTCACACTTATTAGTTTTATATTTAATATTAAATTTAAAAACACCCCACAACTGGTAGAATGAAAGGAAGACACAGCTGTTCATGGACGCTCTTTGAATAATGCAAAGTGTCCTGCTATTAGAGGACTTTGTTCCTGAGCCTTTGGGACTGCACTGGGTTAGTTAGTGTTCGGTGGACAACGCAGCGTTTGGTGACTGACCTCTCCTCCAAGTTCAGGAAGCCTCTCAGGTTTCAGCCATCCAGGCTGCCTGGGAGCCTGGGGACTGGGAACTAATTCCTTATGTGCTTCTCCTCGCCTGAGGCTCTGGGGCATGTCCTGGGACTTTTGTGCTAACTGCAGGCATGGGGTCAGCCTGGACACTGCTGCAGAGATTTAATCTAAGTAGCCACTGGAATGGGCTCCATCCAACCTGAAGAAAATGTCTATTTCTTCCATGTATTTGAAGGTAAACTTCCCTTGCAAAGGCTGCCCATGGACGGAAGAGGGAAGGCTCCTGTGTTCAGAGGCATTGCTCGTGCACTGCTTAGCTGCTCTGGCTATGGAACTCCGGATACTACAGGGAAGCAATGTGAAGAGACAGGATGAGACGACTCCATCTACTCAATGATGCCCTGCAGAACATTGAACATGTTTCTTAACATCTCCATTTCTCCATCTACAAAGCAACAACGATGAGAGCTTTTCATTTGGACAGAGTTGCTGTACAGATCCGGTCGGATACTTCCATCCATTTAGTGCCCACTGGAAAACCAAGACACAGCGAGAAACAACACATAGACACGCACATGAAGCTCCTGGACCTCCTGGCAGAGGGAGACATCGCACAGCCTGGACAGAGAGAGCTGTTTAAAGAAAAATGATGACGGCATTATTAGAAAGTAATCCAGGGTGCTGCTAGGATGGGGGGGGGATGCAAGGGTCACTTCCTGTGAGAATTTGAGGGTCACAGGTGACAGATACAGTGACGGGGAAGGGTAGTGAGAGGCATTCTGATTGAGTGAAGCAGCGTTCATGATGTTTCAAAGGCGCTTGGTACCAACTATGGATAGAGAGAGGTCAGTGGCTAGGAGACCACATTCCTTTGTTTACTACAGATAATCTCCTTTTAAATCCAGAATATTCATTCAGAAAGTCTTCACAGGGCCTACAGAGATGGATCAGTGGTTAAGAACACTTGCTGTTCTTACAGAAGACCCAGATCCAGTCCCTAGTACCCAGACGGCAGTTTATAACCAGCTACAATTCCAGTTCTAAGCCATCCAACTTCTGATCTCCAAAGGCGTGAGGCACACATGTGGTCCACATGTAGGCGAAGCACTCACACACTGAAAATAAAAACAAATGGTTTGTTTTGGAAGAGAGAGGCTTTTGTGGGCTTACCAAAGTGTCACTGTAAGGGGCCTCGGAGCTGGTACAGAGCACACCCAGACACCAAGTTCCCAGCCCAAAGGAGGTTTATTACCCCAGAGGGTGGGGGTGGGGGCTGCCTCTGGGTCAGACAGAGGCAGTTGCAGGTGTTTCTGCAGAAGCAGATTTTATGGACAAAAAGGGGAAGTCTGTGCTGGGATAAGTTAGTAAGTCCTGATTGGATGGTTTAGCCAGTGTAGCCAAATAATGAATTTTGATCTCTGGACCTTGGAGTTTATTTCGGGGATGAGTCAATAGTCAAATAAGGAAATAGACTTTGGGGGCTATCATTGGGAATGTTATCTAATAGTTCAATAAGGAGAGGGAAGGAGAAAGGGCAGACCCGCTGGTGCCATGTTTGCCATGCTAGAGAGCCCTTCAGTCACTACTAATTGAGAAATTCTGCTACTGTCTCTCTTGTGTGGTGGTATATTTTAGCAGAGAGGAAAGCTAGGCTAAAGGGAGAGCTGGAATAAACTCTGGGTTTGGGGATCAGATAAAGGAACTTGTTTCCCCACTAAAGTCCAAGAGCAGTAGGCACCAAGTAAAGGGAAAAACCAGTGATAATACTACAAGTGAACATTTGTTTAAGATGTCTATGTGCTTGAATTACATGAAGTGGTAAGTACTACCATGGCCTCATTTTATGTATAAAGAAACTGAATCTTGGAGAGATGATAGGTCTTCCAGGGACAAACAGACTGCTACGTCAGGCCCCATTCCAAAGACTGGGAGCTTAACCCCTCTGGCAATACCAGGGTGAAACTATTATGCTCCGAATGTATCCTCTTCAAGAGCAGTTGCTTTTCTGAACACTCAGCTGGCTTCAGTAGCTACTTGTTAAGCAACTGACATGGGCCGAAGCCTTCCAGCGGTATCTTCTTGTTCTCTACTCCACGCGACAGCAGAACAGGGTATGTGAGGGACCCCAACACCATGGCATAGCCATTCCCTGTGGTCTTGAGATCCAGGCCCTGGCTCCACCAGCTGCCACCTGAACCGAGACACTTTCCTTCCCAGCTTCCAGTTCTCCTGGACCAGGGTGGGTCTAAAACCACCCCAGAAAGGAAAGGCCTGTGATCTAGAAAATACTCATGATGACCGCAGCAACTGAACACACAGCTAGGATGTAGCTCAGTGGAGTAAGTGCTTATTGTGCACAAGGCCCTGGGTGTAGAGAGCCGCGTGGAGCCACACCTTAAAGATGGCGCTGGCTTCCGCTCTC
>LOEQ01000522.1:263084-278963 GCA_001685075.1 Bramus lutescens
TATCTATCTATCTATCTATCTATCTATCTATCTATCTTCTATCATCTGTCTATCATCTTTCTATCTACTTACCTACCTATCTATTTACCTATCACCTTCCTACTTCTCATGGGCTTTATTTCCTTAGAAAAGCCTAATGAACATAGGACATAAGGAGGGAGCATCTCTTTCTTAGTCTGAATCTGGCAGAAACTAGGCCTGCTAATCTGCTCCCATTGCTACCTCATTCACTGCAGCCCTCTGGAATGAGAGTGGGTATAATTTCTCAGTTACAGATGGGAAACCAAAGCTCAGAGAAGTAAAGCAGCACACCCACAGTCATACAATCAGCAAGTGGCTGAGTCAGAGTCAAAGCTCATTGTGCCTAACTCTATCAAAGTCATTTCCTTCTACCCAGCCATATCCTCCAGGGCCTATTTCATGTCTTTATTACAGAGTAAGGTCTTTGTGGACAGAAACCAAGCCTTATTATTATTACTATTACTACTACTACTACTATTATAATTATTATTTTATTTCTACCTTCTCAATTTTAGGTTTCGTGTCTAACCTAGCACCTAGTCATGAAAATGAGTGAGGAATAGTCTTAGATTATTGCCCGATCTGTGTGTATTGTGAGATTCCCCGCAGGAAGGACTTTGGAGACCACCTAACTCTACTCAGCCTTATTTGAAGTCCTGATCTCTTGACTGCCCGTGCTGTGGTCAAATGGTCTGACTATGAAAGCCCTCAGGCCCTGGGGAACATCCTAAAGCATGGCCCCTCAGGTTGGGGAGCACGCTGCCTCAGGAAGCATGTCTTAGGACCCTTTCAGCACCTTACCTTTCCACAACCACCCACTGCTGCCAGACCTGCACTTGGGTCAGAGCAGGGAGGAGAGAGGGTGTGAGGCAAAGAAGATAGGGAGACCCTGACAGACTCAGAGCCTCTGCTGGTTGGACCTTGTCTATAAATAGAAGGAATACTAAACATAATGTCTTTTTAATATGCACATGGAATTCATTTATTTAATGAAGAATTTTCCTGGAACACAGAGCTTGCCATCAGAGCTGAGCTATTTTGAGTAGGATGTGAAGGAAAAACTCAGGAGAATGATTTGCTCTTTGGATTTATGCATTTAAAATAGGCTGCAATAAAAAGTAAAAGCATACGGGTAGAAATAAGATCCATGCTTGCCAAGGCCTGGGGGCAAGGCCTGGGGGCAGGGCTAGGAGATTGCTTGGAGAGAGGCATGATGAGGCTTTTGGTTATCACCGGGACATTTTAGCTCTACTGTAGTATTTCTTTAAGTGGTGGAATGTGTTTGCCCAAACTTATGTAGCTACTTACCCTGAATAAATGACTCCCACTATTTTTAAATTGCACCTCAGCAAACATAGAAACAATATATCACAGCATCCCTTTATGGGAAGAAGGGAGGGACAGGGAATGGATGATGTCAAGTGCTTGCTTCAGTGCAGGTTCTCAATGGCTCCTCTTTATGCTCAGCTTTCCTTAACATCTGCAAAGCACAATGCACTGGAGGTCACAGGTTATTTTTCTAAAGCTCCCGGGCAAAAACACCTGCAGGTCTAAAAGTCTGAATTCATTTCCCAAGGTCACACATCAGCTCCCCCTGGACTTCAGGAGGCGGTTTCAGAGTTCTCCAATGGCCTCTCTCCACGTACCTGGAGGTTCCGGGAGAGGGAGGCGGGCATGCAGCCTTGGAGGCAGACATAACTGAGTTTTTCATCCTTCAGTAAAATGCCATTGAACACATCCATTCTCTCTCTCCAAAATGTTCCTCCATTCTGTATTCTTTGGCAGTTTCAGACCACATCTGGGAAAAGGTCTTAATAAGCTGCTAATGGCCCTTTGCAGCTTTATTTAACTCCCTTGGACCTCCCCTTTTATCAAGTGTGCTCGGCTTTGAGAAGCCTTCAAAATCCTGAAGAAGGTGGGTTATGTGCTCTCTAGGACCTGCCATTGTTCCTGGATCCTTTTCCCATGGCCGATGCCATTAATCAATCACGATGCTCTGTGAACCCTGGCTTGACCTCACAGTCCTTCCTAGCACAGCCTTCTGGGCAGTAATTACAAACAGATTGGAGTTGGCACCAACATTAGAAGCCCAATGGCTATTCTGACTACGATGCTGGGCTTGACCCAGGTGCATTTGTAAAATGAGGGTGAAATCTTATCCTTTCTACACAGTGAGCCTGGAACTCTGGGAAGGGTTAATGTCTGGAAGAAAAGGCTGAAGTAGAAAGAACATGGGTTAGACAATTGCAGCTGGATAGGGATCCCAGCTCTTGTATTAATTTCTTCCACTTCACTCCCAACACTCACCTTCTTTGTTTGTCGTACGGATGATAACAACAGCTGTCTGACAATGTTGCCGTGCAGCTAAAATCCGATGAAGGGTCACGCAGGATGCAGAGGCTCTGTGGGTCCTAGGCTCTGCGTCACAATCTTCATGTGCATTATTCTGTTCAATCCTACAAAAAAAGGAGCCCAAGAAACTTTTCAATAAACATTAGATAGAATATGATCAGTTTGGTTAATTCACACAGTAGAGTAAAACTGAGAGTTAAATTCAGATCTGATTCAGCTCATGGCTTTAATCTCAAGGTATGTGGCGTCTTGTTCCAGGCATGGGACCAACTTTGGGATAGGTCATTTTTTATCACAAGACTGCAGAGACTGGCAAAGGACTCTGGCCAGGAAAGAGGTCACTCACAAGCTTGGTGGAGGCACTAAACAGATGTGAGCATCTGTGCTGACTAGTTTTGCGTCAGCTTAGCACAAGCTAGCATCGTCTGAGAGGAGGGTACCTCAATTAAGAAAATGTCTCCATGAGATCAACTTGTAGGCACGCCTGTAAGGCCTTTGCTTAATTAGTAATTAATAAGGGAGGGCCCAGTCCATTGTGGGTTGGGCCAACCCTAGGCTGCTAGTCCTGGGTTCTGTAAGAAAGCAGGATGAGCAAGCTAGAAGGAGCAAGCCAGAAAGTCGCACTTCTCCATGACCTCTGCATTGGCTCCTTTCTCCAAGTTCCTGAACTGTTTGAGTTCCTATCCTGACTTCCTTTAATGATGAGCGGTGACTTGGAAGCATAAGCCAAATAAACCATTTTCTCCACAAGCTGCTTTTGGTTATGGTGTCTCATCAGAGCAATAGAAACCCTAATGAGGACAGGTGCCTAGTGTCAGGGTGATATGGAGTGAACAGCAGGTCTCAGTATCATCAGGCACCTGTGTTAAGCAGGGTCCTCTGGGACCTGATAGTCTGTATGGGAACATTGTGTACCATAGAAAAAAAAATCACACTCCCTCTGGGATGACATAATTCAAAAGAATTAAGACTAAAGAGTGGACAAAGCAATAATGGGGCCTTTTCCTCTGTGAGGAGAAGTTCCTAGAGCCCAGAGTGGGGCTCAGCGAGCATTCAGCTCCTTGGCTGGTGTTCTATAACACAGGACTTGTACAACGTCAGTGTGATCCTAGGGCCTCATAGGAGGGTAGTGTATTAGCTCAAGCACCCCAGGAATAGGCAGAGATGAATGCTCCAATAGATCGCTTTGTGAGGTAGATAACACCTCTGGCCTGAGCCAGAACTGGAGTGCAACTCTGAATTGTTCTTCAAGGCGGACTGCTCCTAAGTACCACTTTGGGCTTTTGTGAAAATGCAGATTACCAGGACTTTCCCCAACTCATCTAACTCAGCGAGCCTGGGGTGAGTGAGTACCTTAATGATGAGAAAAGCTTAGGACACGGTGCTCCATCTCACAGTGTTGCTGACTTGTGGGTCTGTCAGCAGCTTGGTTTCCATCTGCTGTCCTGGACTGTGTGTCTTTCAAGGACAGAGCATGTCTGATTCAGTTCTCCATCCAAAGTACTTCAAGTCAGGTCTGGCAAGAACATGAACACAGCCCATCAACAAAGAGCATGGATGACTTCATGGTGAACATGCAAGACTCTGCTAAAAATGGACTTTTCGCTTGGTATGCTGCGACTGTATCTGCCAATACAACTAAAGCCATGAAAATTCATTTTCTTCCACTCCCTTCGCCCCTTCCCTCCTTCCTCATTTTTCCCACCCCACAAAGGCCAGAGCCTCTCATTTTGCAAGATGCTCTCAGACTTAAATCTAGAGCTGGCCATACTTCCTTACTGCCACAACTACTTCACTGCTGGGCCCCCTCTCTGGTTGTGTATATTTGGGCCTTCCTTTCTCCAATATAAAAGAGGATAATTGCTGAGGTCCTTTTCAATTCTGCCAAGCTAAAATTATCTGCCCAGAACCTGAAATTTCTGGTGAATTCTGTAAGATGTGAAGGTCTTCTTATTGGCATCTCTTTAGCATATTGGTTGGCGTCCAGGCAGTGAACAGCTGCAGTCTGGGATTTTCATGAGGTCTGCTGTGTGGGTGGGTCTGTTTCACTTAATGGGCATCCTCCAGCAGGCTCTGGGCACCCCCACAAGCATTTCCATAAATCCCTGCTGCCTGATGGTTATGTTGGATGGGAGGCCAGTTGGACAAGGATGCGTGGAGAGAGCAGTGTTCAAAGCCCAGGGTTTGTGCTGAGAGGCCTTCCAAATGCACCCGCCCTCCAGGCTTTGACTTCAAGCTCCATCGGAAAAACACAAGTGTCTGATTCCAAGGGAATGGCTTCTAGTAATAATAATAAAAGAGGGCTTTGAAGGCTTCTTGGAAATCAGTTTCTATAAAATAGTGTTTGGAGAATTTGAGCTCAAGTCAAGCAGAAACGTGGACTGAAATTCTCCCTTTCCATACTTAGTATTTCAAAAACATTTTATTTTTAAATGGGAAAATAATGTGTGTGTATGATTAAAGAATGCAAACAATACAGAAGAAGTATAAAATAAAAAAATGCGTCTCATGTCATCCTCCTTTCTCATTCCTAGTCCGATTAGAACAACTTATTTGTGTGTATGGTGATTACTCTGTGAGCTTAAAGATGGTTTAAAGGAACTTTGTTGTGGGCTGGAGAGGCGGGTTATGGGGTAAAAGCACTGACTGTGCAAGCCTGATAGCCCAGGTTCAATTCCTGCAGCTCTGTAAAAATCCAGATGTGGTTAGCATCTGTAATCCCAGAACTTCTGTACCAAGATGGAGGCAGAGACAGTAGGATGCACCCAGTCCCAAGGGCCAATCAGCCCAGGGTAAACCATACAGCAGCCAGAGATATACAAGAAAAGAGTTCTTGCCCCAACTAGATGAAAGGTGAGATCTGACTCTCAAAAGTTGTAGTTTTAACACATTCATAGTGACTCTCATGTACACACACACACACACACACGCATGCATGCATGCACACACACACATACACACACTTTTCTTGTAGCAATACACACATAACCTAAAGCTTTTTATTCTAGCCCTTTTTAACTGTGCTGTTGAGTGGCATCAGAATGTTGGCATTGCTGTGCAGCCAGCATCTTCCTCGCCAGGACCGTTTCACCCTCCCACCTCGCCACCATTACAATTTCTGTCTCTGTGAATGCAATTGTTCAAGACACTGCAGGAAAGGAGAATGTTAAAATATTTGTACTTTCATGACTGGCTTTTTGTGCAATTTTGTTTTTGTCTTTTTTCATTTCAGTAGGTTGCTCTCATAGGTCTAGTTTATACATTTATATGGATTATTTAATCTCTCAAATTTTATCAATTTTTTGTGATGAAAATTTGGGGTAATTGCCTTTCTTCTATAGCCTCTTTACTTTCTGCATAGTTCATGTGATATATTATTACTTTTAGATTTTTTTCAGATTTATTTATTTGTATGTATATGGTGTTTGGTCCTCATGTGCGTCTGTGTACTACACATAGATGTAACTAGTGCTTGAGTAAGACAAAGAGGACTTGGATTCTCTAGGACAGGAGTTACGGATGGTTGTAGCTACCCCATGAGTTCTGGGAAAGGAGCTGGAGCCCCAGTTGTCTGAAAGAGCAGCAAGTGCTCTTAACTCCAAGACATCTCTCTAGTCCCAGATTTATTTTGCTTTATGTATAAGAGAACTTTGCCTAAATGTTTATATGTGTAATGTGTGCATGCCTGGTGCTCATAGAGGCCAGAAGAGAGCACTGGATCCTCCAGAAGTAGAATTAGAAGTGGTTGTGAACACATGTAGGAGCTGGTAGCCCAACCTGGGTCTTCTGCGAGCACAATCATTGTTCTCAGTTGCTGAGCCATCTCCCTGGCACCCTTTGACTGGCACACATTCTTTCTACTAAACTCTTGACCCATGCCCTTAAATGCCTGCTTAATATCTCCACTTGGTGTCTGACAGGCTTCTCAGATGCATAGCATGCTCCACACTGACAGCTCCATTCCCCTTGGTCGTCTGCATCTGTTCTCCACTCAGCTAACTTCAACCTTCATCAGGTCTCAAACAGTGTACTTATCTAGGCCTTGCTGTCTCCCTCAGCATCACACCCAAATGGAAGGAAACTCCTGTTGGCTCTCCTTCAGAGCGCATCCAGATGTTGACCAGTGCTTGCCAACTTGCTTCCCCCCAAATCCGCATCCCCTTCAAGTGGATTACTGGAGGCTTCCATCGCCTCAATGCACTCTCCTTGCCCTCCTGCAGAGAAGTCACAAAATAGTGGTCCAAGTCATTTTTTCAAATCAGTCAGCCAGTCACTCAATCAAATCAGATTTATCTGCCCCAGGCAAAAGGTTAAAGGGCTTCAGATGCCCAGGAGGCTCTATACCAGTTTCAATCTTTAGTCTGCACAGGGTCTGCCTTGGGATCTTGCTGAGTGCATATCCCGACCCCGGGGGCTTTTAACTCACTGGTTAGAATACCACTTTCCTCTCCAGACCCCCATCCCCACTTTGCCCTGGGCCTGCTCCCGTCCCCTGCTCTCTGGCTTCCTGATCCAGTCTTACTACCCTTTATTGCATGCAGTCCCTCTTGCTTTTCCTGCTCTCTGCACTTTTCTCCACGATCTAAGACTTCCAAGACTCACTTCTTCTGCCTCTCCAACAACCTGCGGATGTTGATTTCTCCCAAGGCCTTCTCTCTTCCTCTGCTTTAAAGGAGCAACTCTTTTCGCTCTGCTCTTAGGTACATTTGGGCCAACCACCTGTTTTTCTAAATAGAGTTTTATTCAAAGAGTCGTGCGCACTCACTTATGTGTTCCTTATTCCTACATTCCTATTACGATGGCACAGTTAAATATTAAGGTGGAAGCCTATGACCTGCAAAATCTACGACATGTGCTCTCTGTGTCCTCGCCACAGCAACAGTTTTCTGGTCTCTGCTGTGCAGCACTGGCCGCCACCTCATTTACTAGGTAAGGAAAGCGCTCATTTCCTTGTAGTCTGCCTTGCACCATGAGAGTGTTAAGACTCTGAGATAAAAAGAGCTGTGCCTAATTTGTTCATTTTATAGTCCCAATACCTGGCAGGATGCCAAGCACAGTCATCTAACTAATATTTGCTAAATGGATGACTCTGAGTGAAAATATTCATATTTAATTTTTATTCTGCTGCTTGTTTAGACAGATTCTTTTTGTCTTCTCAGAAGACTCCATTGAATTGTTTTCCTCCTCGTCATCTCTGATGGTCAACATGTGTATCCTATTGTCAGTGTTGATAGCACTTACCTTCTGCACCTAATTGTTAATAAATACTAATTGTACTATCTATAAGTTAATTCAGAAGGTGGTCAAACACCCATAAGAAGATATCTAAGATATTTTAATTGGGCAACAGTATTTCCTGTAGACACTAGGCTTGTGATTGAACATAGGGAGAAGTGGCGATTTCAAGAATGGCTCACAAAGGGAAATAGCCCTTCAATCAGCAGCCAGTAGGTTCGTCTTTCTCATCCATTTTCTACCAACTGCTTAGAGATATATGCATTTAGGCTATGACTTTTGTATATAGCTTCTAATTTCTCTCCAAGTTCCTAAGCTTAACCTCTTAAAAATACACTGAGCTGTGGCTTCAGTCAATACTTAAGGTCACCAAACCTCTCAACCCTGGAAGTTCTGCAATAGGAATTACTTCATCCTTTAGGATGTTTTCACTGGTTTTCCCACGGTTTTCTATTCTGATCTTAGCAGGGGTCCTGCGGGATGCTTTGTGTGGCGGCTGACCTGCACTCACATTTTGTTCCTTGTATCCGAGATGTTTCTCTTCCCTAGCATCTGCCGTCCTTTTGCTAGCCCGCAGCCTCCAGTAATTGCTTTCAGAAGAGGCACATCGGACTTCACTGTGTAGCCACTTGTCGTTGCTGTAATGTATCACCGCTGAATGAGCAGCCCGGGACGGCACAGATTTCTTATCTTACAGCTCTGAAGGTAAGACGTCCCACACAGGCTAAAGTCGGGGCAGCGGCAGGGCTGGCTTCTTTCCCAGTGGCTCTTAAGCAAGTCTCTGCGGTGTCTTCTAGCTTCTGGAGATTGTTCACAGTTCTTGGTTAAAGGTCTCACTTCTGTACCTTCAAATTCAGCATTCATATCACTCTGTTCACTTGCAGGGACACCCTCTAATCACAGAGGGGAAACTGGGCATTTTCTTTGGAAAATGTATTTATGTTTTTAATTAACCAAATTTGTATATATTTGTGCTGCACAGCATGCTTTGAAATCTGTGTGCAGTACTGAGAGTCTAAATCAAGCGATTTACATTCATATTGAGGTTTCTCATTCTTAGTGATGTCCAGCATGGAAGGACCTGACTAGTGTGCTGAGGGAATAAAGAAAAAGACAGACACAGCCAGAAAGCTGGGATAAGTATATTCTGGGCTCTCTGCTCAAGAAGCTGCAGCATCCTGGAATCTCAGTGTGCTTCTTACATAAACTGGGCAGAGATGAACAGAGATGCAGGCTTGCTGCAAAGAGTTAAACAAGGAGGCGGGGTTTGTGGTATACAGCTGGATCAAGGAGCCAGGTTTAGCTAATTTTGGTGGAGCAGTCTCCATAGGGAGGAGTCTTCAGGCCTTAAGCATCCATGGGTAGAAAGCTCTGGTGGACACTTTCTGCACACCCTGTCAGCTACCACATTTGGTTCAGAAGAAGTCTTCACCATGCCTCTGAGCCTTACCCCAGGAAAAGCCTTTGCTATTCTTCTTTGGGCCTGAGGCTCTGGGGTTCTCGATATGGCCAGCTCATGTCAACAGCACACATTGACTAAGGACTTAATTCACCAAGGGCTTTCTCTGTTCCCTACAGTGATCCAGTCAAGGGCCTCCATCTGCAAACTCTGCGTGTACCATAAAGAGGATGTTCTGAAATTAAGATGTAGACACTTTGGGTGGGGCCCCTGTATGAGGGTATCATTCTTATGCCTATTACATAGTTTCTTTTCATTCTTTTTACTTTTTTCTTGACTTCCAGAATTTCTTAGCTTTCCACTGCTCATAGAAGTTCAGACTCAACACCACTCACTCAGGGGACCTTGCTCCGCTGTCATTGGAAGCCAAGGTCCGAGTGCTGGCCGAGTTTTATCTGTACAGATCCATGCACTGCCATGTCCCCTGGGCACTTTCAGGACCACCTCCTTGAAACCACACCAGAGTACGTCTGAGACTCTTGCTTTGTTTGCTTGTGTCTGACATGAGGCACATTGAAGTGGCTCCTCCAGCCTACACAACCCCACCTCTATTTAGGGTATTTCTTCTTTTTTTCCCCTTTTCAACTGTATTTACATCCCTGAGATCTTCACAAACTTCTGCATCTATTTCTTTTTATATCTGAAGCTCTCCTTGGAGCACTAGTGAATCTTCTGACTGTATTCTCCATTTAGTTTAACTTAGTTTCCTCATCCTTTCCTTCCCTTCACCTTTAAAGAAGACAGTGTTTTTATTAATTCTTTGAGAACTTCATACAAAGTGTGTTGATTATAATCATCCCAGCACCTCCTCCTAACATCCCCTCTTCCCACCCCCACCCCCCTGTTGTGCCCCCTTTAAAAAAAATAACCCATGGAGGCCAATTCATAATTTCCATAAGCACGGGTGTGAGGCCATACCCTGGAACAAGGCTGACCTAACGGTAGTCCCAGGGTCCTCCATGCTGGACTATTGTCTGGTTTGATCTTGTACAGGTCTTACACAGGCAGCCACTGTTGCTGTGAGTTTATGCATGTCATAGTCTGGTCATGCCAAAAAGATACTGCCCTCCCTGACCTCTGGGTCTTCCTCCTCCCTCTTCTGTGGTGGTTCCTGAGCCTTGTGGGATGTATGTGCATGATACAGATGTGTCATGTGTGGCTGAGCACACCACCAATACTTACTCTTGGCACCTAATCAGTGGTGAGTTTCTGCCTTAACCACTCTCCGCTGCATATAGAAACTTCTCCGTTGAGCCCTGATGGATGCACTAATCTACAGGTATAGAAATACACATGTGGGGTTGATTTAGCACTATGTCTTCTTAATTAAATAATAGTATGTTTCTGGGGCCTGTGAGCTCCCAGCCATGGGATCTTGAGGAGGTTTCTAGTACCACACATGCATTTGCTCCTGTGCAGTAGGCCTTAAGTCCAATAAAAAAAAGGAGTTGATTACTTCTTTAACATTCGTACCGTTATTGTATCCATGGCTTATCTTGGCCACACTAGTCATCACTGTAGTTCATAGTTCACAAGGTTCAAAGCTGTGTGAGACCGTTGAAGGAGAGTCCTCTACACCTGCCAGAGGCCTTTCAGAGCTATGAAAGCTAGTTAGCACTTCCATCTGCTTTTCCTATGTGCCATTTGTCTTAGTTATTTTCTATTGTCATGACAAAGTACCATAACCAAGGCAACTTATAAAGCGTTTGAGAGTGATTCCAGAAGGTTAGAGTCATGGTAGAGAGCATGACAATGTTCAGGTGGTCCCAGGGATGGGGTATTAGCTGAGAGCTTGAATCTGATCTACAAGCACATGACAGAGAGAGAGAGAGAGAGAGAGAGAGAGAGAGCTAACTTTGTATGGTGTGATCTTTTGAAACCTCAAAGCCTACCCCCAGCAAAACACCTCCTCCAACAAGGCCACACTTCTGAATCTTTCCCAAACAGTTCAAGTTATTGCAGTTGGAAGATTCAAATATCTGGCTTATGGAGACCATTCTCCCTCAAACCACCATACCATGAGATGTTCTTGCCTTAATTTTCTAGGCTACTTCCTTGTTTTTCCCCATGACCCATGCATTATTTGTCCCTTCTACTGATGGTTTTAAAAAAACAGTCTACAAATATAGGTTGTATTCCCAAAGATCCTTGACTATTTGTTTTTCATAGAAACAGTAACATCTTGGATTTCTCAGAGCTGACTGATCAAATATAATTTGAAAATTCTATTAGTGCTTGCTTATTTATATCTTCCTTCTTAATCTTTGTTATTACTCTTCATTGGCTTTTCTTGTGTGTCTTTTTCTTTCTCCTCAGTTTTCCTCAAATGTTGACCAAATTTTACTTTTATTAATGACTCTTGTGCAATAAGCGTAGGTAACAGGCAAGGTTTTCTTGGTAACCAAGAAGACTGATTTTCCCAACAAGCCTGTTCTCCAGATGGGAGAGCCGCTTGGGGAGGTTTATGTGGAGGAATGGATCTTACTGAGCGGTAAGATTGTCTTTGCTATGGATGGGGGAGCGTGCTAGTTTGCTTGCATGCCCAGGTTCTTCAGTGAGTAGACCTTTGGCGTGGGAGATTGTAGTGCCTTCTCCTCTGGATCCAAGTATCTGTTCTCAATTTCTGTCTGTGGATTTACCTAGAACTCTGTCTCTGTCCTCAGCTGCCACACAGATTGGGCCTCCCCAGTATGTCTTGATTCTCGCACTATGGCCAGCCTGAGCCTTCTATAGCAGTCCAGCCAGAGGTTTTCCCAGACCACCACTCCAGCGAGTGATACTGCTGACATGCTCGCCATGTTCTATTAATGTTCCACACTTGAGTTCTCCTGCCAGTGCCTCAGCAATACCATTTGCTTTGCACTCTCCAGGAATCTATGAATCTCTAGTGTTTGGAGACAACTCTCTTTCCTGAAAATGAAAACTTCCAAGATTTATGTAGTCTGTTTTGGGATCTTATAGGAATTTCGGATGCCCTGCCTGCTACCTCAACAGCCCTGAAATTGAGTCTAAACCTAATTCAGATCTAAAGGAAATTTGTACCTACTGTGTTTGGAAGCTTGTCTCTCCCGGTCCTGCCCATCCATGTCAGTGGGGACCGCTCCTTAGGACTCCAGTAGAAGTATCTTACATACTGTCTCCTGTCTTGCTGTGTAATCTCCGTTCCCCAGTCTTTGAGATGTGCCTGTAGTAGATGCACTGTGACTACTCCAGACTATGAATCCGTGCATGCCCACTCGGAGACCACGGGTATCCAAGGTGATCTGATGCAACTCTTGCTTTCTGGGAATTAAAACATGGTAATAAAAGCAGACATGCAAAAGGTATTTCTAGAAGGGTGTAAGCAGAGTGAGTACAGATGTGGGAAAGTCATGCCTAATGACAGATTATTTTATGTCAGCCCTAAAGGGCAAATAGGGGCTCTCAGGAAATGCCAGGCATGTAAGAGCATTCTAGAAAGGAAGGATAATCATAGAAGCAGAATGCCAGGAGAAAGGAAGTGGGCAGAACACACTCAGAGTGCCAGCAGCCTAGTTAAACACTTCACAATTCATTCTGAGATGAACCCCTGGAAGGTTCAATCATTGCGTGCTGGATCCCCCAGGCAGTCTACAGATTTTGACTGTGCTAGAGAGGGAAAGGTCTTAAGATCTGGGACATGAGTACAGTGTTCTAAGGTATAACGAGGAAGTCTCAATAGGAGCAAAAGCTGCCATGAAGAGACCGTGTCATGGTGGTAATTTTTTTGTATTTATTTTATTTTTTGTGAAGGTAACACAAGGTAGAGTTGTCTGGGAAGAGAACCCAGTTGAGAGAATGCCTTCATCAGACTGCCTGTAGGCAACTCTGGAGGGCATTTTCTTGACTGATGATTGATATAGGAGGGCTCAGCCCTCTGTAAATGGTGCCTTCCCTAGCCAGGTGGTTCCAGGTTGTTGAAGAAAGCAGGCAGAACGAGCCATGGCAAGCAAGCCAGCAAGAAGCACTCTTTCATGGTTTTCTTCTTCAGTTATCCCTCAGATGGGTTGTGTCGTGAAGGTGGAAGCCAGATAAGCCTTTTCCTCCCTTCTCTGCCTTTGGTTATGGTGTTTCTTGCAGTAATGCAGTAATAGAATACAATCTAGAACAGAAATACTTAATAAATAGTGAAAAGATAGGACAGACTGCTTGATGGGAAGGAAAAAGAAAGTTTGCCAAGGGCCCTTCCAGTGCTGGGGCTTTACAATCTAAAAGGACATGAGCAAAATGTGGGCAGTTTCAGGGAGCCATGATACCAGCTTCCTTCTCAGGAAATCATTGGGAATAGAACGTTCTGGAAAGATGCATGAGGTCAGCTTCCTGTCGTGTTTGGATTAATTTTTAAAAATTGGATTAGCATCCAACTGAAATGAATGTCAGCCGTTAGGAATGCATCTTTGGATCTTAGTGATTTTGATAGGAACCAAATGTGATCATCTTGTAGCTTTTATTTATGCAGAACCATCTTAACTTTAACTCTTAGGAGCCCTCCAGAGTAAGGCACGTGTCTCACTTGCTTTGTCTTTGTGTTTTTCTGGTCTCTGCTACAGTTATTGCCTCAATCTCCTGAAGGAACTTTTCCGGTTCCTAACCTAGTTGGGGCTCTGCACACACACACACACACACACACACACACACACANNACACACACACACACACACACACACACACATACACACACACACACACACACAGAGGAATAAAGTGGAATATGCCCCCTCCTATCCTGAGTACCTTCTCTGTGTTAGGCATGCCCCACTAACATTACTTGCTCCCTAGACTTTACTATCACACTAAGGGTAAGAATCTTCACCTCTTTTTGAAAGGCTTAGAAGTTAGTTTCCAAAAGGGTCTCTAACATTAAACAGAAGCTGTGGGTTCAAATCCAGATCCATATGATGTATTGAGTGCCTACTGCATATGACCTGACACTATACCTTGTTATTATACTGAACTCCCTAAGTTATCCCTTAGATGGGATAAACAAGAGCCTTAGCAAGATGAAGCAATGCCCATAAAGCACTCACTAGAGATACCTGTAGTTCTTTTCCCTTCTATTTGCTTCATTATATTTGTAGAAGATGTTAAGAAGTTTATGATGACATTAGAGAATGTCAACCCTATAGGATGTTATTTGAATAAAGAAGGAGAAGCCTTTTAAGCTCAGGAGTAAAGACCCCTGTTTACCTGAGAGCCTGTGAAAGTGACCACAGGAAGGTAGACGCCAATCTAGGCTCTTTTACAATATGTTGTATATAACCATTATATTCAACCACCAGTTTGGTTGGGTGACTATTCCTGCTTCCCAAATGGCTAATCCTAACTTCAGAAGAGATGATTATAAAGGCCTCTAGCTGGGTCTGCCTGTCCCAGGGCAATGGTTTTTCAGGACAGGGCTGACACTTGAAGAACAGCTCTTTGGAAGCTGGCTCTGCCGTTGGTATTTCACTTGGCCCATAGCGTTTCCCCGGGTAGGTGGTGAATAACTAACTGCCCTTTGATGAAATTTACAGCTGAATCTAAATCGGGTCCTCAGTAAACACGAGCAACATAAGAACAGTGATATAAATGATCCCAAATGAGGGAGGTTAGAAGTGCAGACAGGAAATAACATGATGGGCCTGATTACCACACGGGAAATTCTGGATTAAAACATCTGGCCAGCCCACTGTGAAACAGGCTCTAACATAAGCACCTTTTCAGAAGCCCCAAACTCTACAGCAGGGCAGGAATGGCCACTGCAACCAATTCCTCCACGTACAGATGAGGAGGTTCAGGCCGGGGCAGGAAATTATCTAAGGCCACAGTCAAATTACAGCAGAGCTGGATAAAACCCATGTCTCCTGCCTACCAATTGATGTTGCCTTTCATTATAGCCCATCGGTTTGGGAATCAAAGGGACTCAAGTCTAACTTCGCCATGGAGATGCTGGCCTCTCTGGGTATACTTATCCTGTGTGGAAGCCAGTTTTCTTATCTGGAGAGGTGGCAAATGATTACCTGTTCTTTACAGCTATTTTGGGAAATTGTTGCCATCAGGATTAGCAGACGGCATGTGGGGGTTCAGGAAAGATTGAGCTCCTTATTCAGTAAGAGCAGAGGAATGCCTTGCCTCCTGCGGCGATGGCTCAGGTCATGTCTGCCCGTAATTCCATGCGTGAATGCATGCTGCCAGCTCCTGGGGGAAGATCAGCAGTGGGTGCAATGGGGTGGTAGGAGGCAGCTGCATTTGACATTGTTTTCAAATACACGAGCCACAGATAAACAAAAGAGGACCTCCTACAAGAAAGGCAGACTTTATGCCACCTACGCGAATCAGACCGCAAAGGATTCAGGAAGGAGGAGCAGAGTGATGTCACTTTCCACTGAGGCCAACTGGGAAGGGACTCTGAGTGAAATAGGACAAGATCTGGGAAAGAGTCCTTCGCCAAAGAGCCATTAGGGAATCATTTCTGCATTGAGAGTCGTCTAATGTGGAAAACAGGGCTACACTTAACTTGTTCATGTGACAAGATGCTTAAATGAAGCGTTGGCTAAGACAGCCATAATTTACAGAAGAGACAGCTTCCAAATGATTCTGTAGTTCTTGGGTCCTATATCCACATCCAGGAGAGAAAATATTGGAGGTTGATTGAGAGATAAAAGGATAACTGAGAATTTGTGGGCTGGTGACATGGCTCAGTGGGTTCTGGCTCACCAAGCCTGATGACCTGAGTTTGATTTTAGGACCCATATGATGGAAAGAGAGAACTGACTCCCGAAAGCTTTTCTCTTTCCTATACACACACACACACA
>LOEQ01000522.1:278991-294696 GCA_001685075.1 Bramus lutescens
CACACACACACACACACACACACACACACACACACACACACAGACACACACACATGTAATAAATCGTTTTCGAAAACAGGACTTGTCCAGGCTGTGTCACTGGGGTGAGGAGTAGTTAGCATCCCTTCCTAGAGGGGAGGACGTGGGATCAGGCCAGGCCCTCATTTCTTCAAAACAAGAGCAAGGGCCTCCACGGAGCCAGAGGTCCATAGTGGGCTTCTGAAGTGGGGCTGACATAGTGGACTGGCTCTGACCCCCATCTGGGTGGACAGCCAGCAGACGGAGCCTGGTTGCGTGACAGCAGAAAAGGAGAGACACAGCATTTGTGACAAATGGCAGGATTTCTTCCCTTTTAATGAAGAAGGTAACCCATTGTGTATATATACACCTGATTTTATATATGTGTCCATATAAAATATATACTTATTATACAGCCATATATGTTTCTTTATCCATGTATTTGTTGAATAAAGTCCCAAATAATGCCAGATTCAATATTTTATTTATTTATTTATATCTATTTCTAATTGTGTGTGTGTGTGTGTGTGTGTGTGTGTGTGTCTTTGTGGGAGTATGTGCACATGAGTGCTGGTTCCCATAAGAAAGGTAGAGAAAACTGGATCCCCTGGATCTAGAGTCACAGGCAGTGGTGAACCACTCTACGTATATGCTGGTACCTGAACTCAGATCCCCTGCAAAAAAAATATGTTCTCTTAAGCATTGAACCCCTAGATTCAACATCTTGGCTTTCACAAGGAATGCTGTAATAAACCTAGAAGTGATCAACATAATGCTTCCTCTCCCTATGTCATGGCTTGGAACGTCTATTGAATTATTTTCATTGGGCTTTCCACAAGTAACGGCTAAGATAATTTATATTCTCATCGAGTTGGCTGTTCTTTTGTTACGGTCCACTAGTCTCTGCTGTAGTTTAGGTACAGTTAAAGTATGTTCCTCAAAGTTTTGTAAGATGGAAGCTTGGTCTTGGTGTGAAGTTGTGGTAGCTGATAGAAACTCAAAGAGATGAGACCTAATGAGAGGCCTTTAGGTTATTGGGAGCTGATGAGGTAGTTTCCATGAGTTAGCTGCCTGGAAATGCATGGGCATGCTCTCCTTTTGTGTTACCATGATATCTTCTAGTTACCATGCTATCTCTACCCCAGGCATTCCTGCTATGATGCCATTCACCAGGGTCTGACAACTAATAAGGCCTCTGCTGAAGCCAGTGCCATATTGTTTTTGACTTTCTACCTTTTAAATTGAAGGTTATATAAATGCATTTTCTTTATAAATACCCACTCTCTAGTGTTTTATTAAAGTAATAGAAAACAGAATAATATGGAAAATTGGTACCAAGACGTGGGCTGACACTAATATTGAATACCTGGAGATGTGTCAGTGGCTTTGGAAGTGGGTAACAGGCATAGATTGGAGGAATGCGGAGGGTGAAGCTAGGAAATTCATGGACTGATATAAGCAGATTGTGATGGCAATTCTGGTGTGTAGGCTCAGAAGACAAGAAGACCAGAGAAGAGTGGACATCCCTCAAGGGGTATTGCTGAGACCAGGACGTTGATGAAGCTGAGAAATATTCTACTTGGAAGGTAGAGTTAAGGCCATCACTGCATAGAATTTGACTGAATTGTGCTCATATGCTAGGGCTACATTTAGAAGGGATGAACTGGAGGGCTGGAGAGATAGCTCAGAGGTTGGGAGCATTTATTGCTCTTGTGAAGGACCCAGGTTTTGTTCTTAGCGACCACAAAGTGGTTCACAGCTGTCATAACTCTAGCTCCAGGAACTAGATGTATAAGTTTGCAGTAACAAATACTTGCTAAGGGAGATTATCATGGATATGAGAAGCATCTTTATGTGAATTTCAGATTATGAACTATGAATAAAAAGAAGAGCCTAAGTCCTAGATTCTTTAACTACTTTTGAAATCCGTAATTCTTTTGGTATGACTTGGTTTTCAAAGATTAATAATGAGGACCATGATATTCATAAAATGTTTTATATGAAGGCTGGGGAGATGGCTCAGCAGCTAGCCCTTGCTGTACAAGGGACAGGTTTGACAACAGGAGTCTAGGTCCTCAGAAGCCACATAGAAGCAGAATGGGCATGCTGATCCACAGGTAAAATTCTTGCTTGGAAGGTAGCAAAAGGAAACCTTGGAATAACACACGACTTCAGTAGTGTTGTCAGAGAACAGGATTAAATGGAAAGGAGGTAGAAATGAATTAAGAAAGACCGCAGACATCAGCCTTGGGCCTTCACACACATGCTCCCACACACATTTGCACCATACACATGCAACAGGAACACATGCACACCACACAAGGAAAAGACAAAACATTACGAAGTTTCTAGAAAAGGTATCTTAAATTAGTCTTCCTTTTTCCTTCCTTCCATCTTTTCTTCTCCCTGCCCCTCTTTCTTTTCCCTTTGTGATCAAAGAGCTCAGATATGTAATCATGTTGAGGGTTGCTGAAATAAAGCAGTATTATCTGAGCGGTGATGCCAAGAACTTTGGGCTTGGCATCAGATGTGTGTTTGTCTGTCATATACCATCTGACACCCTTTGGATGCCAATGGACTTTCATGACTGCTTCTAATTTACATTTAATTAAGCTAACAAGATGCCCAAACCCATCTTGAAACAGGTATGTCTTTTTCTTATTGATGCCCTTAACATCTGTGAGAGCATTTGGCTTCCAGCAATGCTGGTGATAGAAATCACAAAAGGCAGCTTTCTTTGAAAGCTTTGGATGCACTAATTTACTTAACCCTTATAGCACCACTGTGCGGTAGGCACGCTCAAGTTTTAATAAGTACCTGGGAAGTGGAACGTCACTAACCTTCCAGTAAACAGATTCAGAAGTGATATTAAGCAGAACTAATTTAAAGACTTCAGGTGCCATAAAACGATAAGGTAGCATTTTAATCTCATCCATGTCTCCACTTTGATCCAAGAGACACACTGCTTGGGTTTATCATGAGAAGGGAAGGTAGACAATGTATAGATTGTACAAGCAGTGGTTCTTTATGCCATTTCACTGAGGCCTTTGAGGAAGCTATCACAAGTCCATTTTACAGATTTGGAAACCAAGGCTCAGATAAGGTATATAATTTAGTAACGTTTTCTCAATGGCCGCCCAACTATGGAGTGGCAAAGTGCTGATCATAGTTAAACTCAGGAGTCTCCAAAGCCCTGATGTTCCATGTCTGGCTAGGAAGGGAGGAATGGAGAAAAGAAATGAAAAGGTCTTTATGAACTAGCTTTAGGGCTCCAGGATGAGTCAACTAGGGAGTTAAAATGTCAGAAGGGCTGGAGTCTCTCAGCTGTCTACTGGAGCACTGAGCACCATTCAAATGCTTCTTATCTGGGCCTTCAAAGCAGATGTCCCCAAGTACCCGTGTTCCAAGGAAAACACCAGCAGTGACTGCTAGGAACCGATAAGGACAATAAGAATACTTCATTATTTTCCAAGAAATCCAAGAGGACAGGCGGAGGGCTAAAGGAAGACCCGTGCCTATGGACTCTGTCAATATGATTGCAGTGCTCACTTCACAGTTTGGGTTCTTTCCTGGAAAACTGGAATGTTAGCACTGTGCAAAGGGTGGGGATGGGAGAGAGAATACAGGTTTAGAGCTTAGGTAGCAGCATATATAGTCAAACTACACACACACACACACACTCTCTCTCTCTCTCTCTCACACACACACACACATACTCTCTCTCACACACACACATACACACACTCTCACACACACATACACACACATACACACACACACACTCTCTCTCTCTCTCTCACACACACATACACACACACACACACACAGTAGACAGTGTCTCATGCAGGTGACGCTGACCCCAAACAGATGCAGGTGGCCTTGAACACCTGAGCCTCCTGCCTTCCTGAGCCTCCTGCCTTCATACGTCATGAGCTGGGATTATAAGTATACACTAGTAAGTCTCTCTGTTACCATAAGAAACAACTGAAAAACTGTTTTGAAAAGAGGAATAATTCCTTTCATCTTTTTGTTTTTAGAAACACAAATAATAAAAACCCAGAGACAAATATTGGGGTTCAACTTGAAGATCAGAAAAGCAAAGCAGCCAAACCGGTAAGGAGCTCTTATCTCTATGAAATCTTCAGGCTGAAAGAGATCGAGTTCCTGTCTCTTCCCACCTTATATTCCTCTCTAGTGCTGGGACTGAAGGCGTGCACCACCACTGCCCAGCCTCGATGGCTAGCTAGTGAGACTGCTGCCATTAAAGGTGTGTGTACCACTGCCTGGCCTGTATGGCTGACTAGTGTGGCTTCAGCAAGCTTTATTTATTAAAACACAAATAATATACCACTATAAGAGGTTTCAGAGAATCTGCCAGTTTCATTGTGTGGGCCTGAGGTGAGGCTGAAGGTCATGGCAGGAGCAAATTAGTGTACTGCTTGGTGAACAGGAAGCAAAGAAATGGGAGGGAGAAGAAGAAGGTGAGGAAGAGGGAGAAAGGGAGGGAGGAAGAGAAAGAGACAGAAGTCGAGACACTGTGACCCTTTAGTACAGTTCCTCATGGTGTGGTTACCCCACCATAAAAAAATAGTTTCTTTGCTTCTTCATATCTGTAATTTTGCTACTGTTTTGAATTTTTGGAGATGGAGGTTTGCTAAAGGGCTCACAACCCACAGGTTGAGAATGGCAGCTCCAGAGGAACTCATTTTCCTTAAACGACTTAAGGTTGGCTGGGCCAATGGGTGCACGCAGCCCCTACCTGCTCTGTAGTCTAAAGCTGCTGCTGTTTGTTAACCCTAACTTCCCACACATTAGGGACAGTGGCTCAGGTCCAAATTTAGGACACACTCCTGACAATTTGAAAGTATATATTTATTCATGCCAGACAGGTACCAGATAGCCAGGTGCTACTGCAGGCTTCTGTATGCTGCTGCAGGCCCTGTGCTAAGTGCTCCAGATGTCTGTCTTGTGTGATTAAGCGGTATGGGAGCAGGGCAGATGGTGGTAGTGGTAGTGGTAGTGATGGTGATAGAAAGGTGGACCTTTGATTGCAGTTATTCATTTCTCTAAAGTGATCAACTTCTGCCCTCTGTGAAGAAGGCACCTACAGGATTGGGTTGTTACCTGGAATAAACCTGTCAGCTTCTCTAAGTACTTGGAATGTCTGGCAAGGGTAAACACTAAGTGAATTAAGTTCTTTGCTTTGCAGACCAGGCTGGCCTAAACTCACAGAGCTCCACCTGCCTCTGCTTCCCAAGTGTTGGAATTAGAGGTGTGCACCACCAGTGCTGATTCAGGAGCTGATTCTTTAGGATAGTTCTCGAACCAGTTCTAGTCTGTCTTAGGTAGCCAGTCTTCTCACCATCAGCTGATGTTTTATTTTCCCCTTAGGGGCCAGGAAACTGTTGAGCCGAGAGCAGAAGCACCAGGAGTCAGAAGGGCAGCTGTTATTGTATGTGGTAGTAGCCAAGGCACTTCACACACTGGCCCCATTGTCATAATTCAGTATTATTTCCCAGTGTTTGTGAGTCAACCTCGTTTGTTTTGGGGACTTTCTCTATATCATACTCTACTCCAGGAGTAGTCTGGTCCCCTCCCCTCAATCTTTCTTGTTAAGACAGATTAAAATCTGATTTAGACCATTTTACTTTTAATTTGGATGGCCATCATGATGCATTGATTTTATTGGAAATGGTAAAATATCCCCTGGGGTACCTTGCATACTGATGAGCCATTATCACAAAGTGAAGCTGACAACGACTCAAACTGCAACCACCAGTCTTTGCTATTGACTGCTCTTTTGGAAAAAAAAAAGAAATAATCAAAGCTTCCTATTAAAATTAGATCAGTACTCTTTGATGTAAGAAATTATATTTTATGTAATGGTTACAAAATAAAATCCTAAGTGAAGCTGTGTTAATAAAATGGGGTGAGGCCATAAATGAGCTTAACCTGTCAAGCTTCTAGATGACGGACATGGTGAAGATTTCATCTTGAGAAACATAAAGTGGGAGAAATTAAGGGAGAATGGAGACTATTGCCCAAATTACCCATAATACAATGGTGATTTGAATATCTGCATCCATAAATGAGTCAATAACATAGCTTTTGGCAAAGACTGTCTAGAAGAGCTGATGAAACAAAGGCCCAAGGTCAGGTCGAATTTCAAGTTTGCACGTTTCTCTCACTTAGATCAACACAGTGTTGTGTGGGAGAGTTTTCTGGACAATCTAATGGTAATTGTACCAATTGACGTCAAGTGTGTTCTATATGCAGCTCATAACTCATCCTTGGCTAAATAGGATTGGCTCTATTTTTTTGAAATTTTAAAGGCCCTTTATCAATCCTATAAGTAGCAAATAAATAAAGTAGAAGCAAAATGAACGCAGGCTTGTTATATACTCAATCCCAGGATGCTGGCAAGCCATTCTTCCTTAGGTCAAAGGTAGGCTAATAAAAATGAAACAAAAGATACCCTCAACAGCGGATGCTAAAAGTCACTCAAGTCCTTACATGAAATTGCCCATAAAATTTCCCTCCAGAAAACACTTTCTTTGAATGTATTTTGTGACTTTCGTCATTTGCCAATCATTGACAAAGTGAGACACCAGGTGCATGAGACACGGCTCGCGCCTTCCACCAAGGCAGGACACATATGCCAAGTTGAACAATAGGCTTTCCCTAATAAGCAGAGGAAAAGACAAGCTTTTGCTCTTCCAGGATTAGTCTTGGATGTGGTTGATGCTCAAGCTTGCCAGTCCATGCCTCATAGGAGGGGATGAGATGAGGAAAAAGCTCTGGATGGCCGATGGCCGCAAACTTAAAGCAGGTTCCGGGTCACCTTTATCTGTTCCCATGTTTACAGAAGCAGCTAACGCAGAGTGGATGTTGATTAGAACCTGTGTTCGGCCCTAATTTTAGCCCGAGTTACTACAAAATTGGTGGAAACTGGTTTGTTGAGTCATTAACTCATTCAACAGATGTCTTACTAATTCATTCAACAAATGTTTTATCAAGCTCCATATTAGGTACTGTCTGGGAGAACCTGGATTTGAAGAGGCACATAAAGCATTCTCCAAGTCCTCAAACAGCGCAATGACCAGAAGAATAACTAGGCTCACGGATGGCCAGACTGACCTCTGGTCTTTCTGTGACCCTTGCTCATCTGGAGACTTCACAAAGCAGGCAGTGCGTCATCCACGCAAAGACTCCACCCTGAAATATATCTTGCTTTGGAACAAGGAGTAGGCTAACTCCTCACCTGGCTCAAAAACGCCTTTCTACCTCTGGGCCTCCTCGTCCTTCCCTATCCATCCCACCTAGAGCTCTTGGTCTCCAGGCATTGGCTGAGGGTTTTCCGTGGGCCCCACGGCAGTGCCTACCTTTGTTTAGGTCAGTACCTCCTTGGTCTTCAGTTATTTACTGAGATGTCAGCGCCTCCAAGAAGCTATTAACCTAAGCGGCCTTTCCAATGTCCACTGTGACTTCCTCATTACTCTATCTTGTCTCCGTCTGGCTTGTTTCATGGCTTTTTGCTGAGTCTGATTTGAACTGATGATCTATGTTTCATCATGGCATTCCTCTGGGCTCCAATATGATACTCTTTGAAGGTGCCTTCTGCTTGTTTGGACCATTGTCATGTATTCTAGGAGGATGATCAGACAGTCAACACACAGCAGTACAAATAAGAGGCGCCAAGAAATCTCCAGACTAAAATGGTAACAACAACAACAAAAAAGTCCCTTTTCAGCCCAGTTAGCGCAAGTGGCCCTCTTAGGGTACCATATGATTTCCTTGTAACGGGACATTTGGGCGTTAGGATCACCTGATCTATTTAACCTTGGGGAATTTTTTCCTAGAACATTCTTTACAAATTGGAACCTCAGGGTTATTAATTATCCCACTGGACAGCAGGGAGGCTGAGGAAGAGAAATCAAAGAAAGAAATTCTTATCATAAGCGCCCTCTCTAATTTGGGGAAACTGAAATCCCAGTATGTTTTTTCAATAAGCACTCCATCAGAAGCCTGCTTATCCTGACAGGCTTTGCTCTTTCATGAGAGCAGCAAGAGCAACCTCCGGACGCTGGCCTGCCATAGTCAAGTATGAAAATGCGAATTCCACGGGTCACTGTTTTTGCAGCCGCCAGATGTGGATGAAAGAGGAAGGGTGTTTTATTGTGTTTTTTCAAGAAACAGAGAAGGGTCTGTCCCGAAATGGGCCTGCTTCCCTCCCACACAAGTGGCCACCATGTGGCCAGAGGACAGCGAGCTAATTTGCAAGATTAAGCCTTTCTAAATATTTGGAATTGGTCTCTTCTGTCTTCAGCTAATAAAATAGATTTTTGCTCCAAAATGGATTTAGGAAGCAGGCACAAGAGCTTCTAAGGGCTTGTTGGCAAGTTACCTGTTAACAAGGTCCATCTGTCAAATGGATGTCCGAAGGGCAGGCGTTACTCAGATCACCTCACGCTCGCCGACCGCCAAAAGATGTCTGCCTTCCGTCTGAGGTTCTGCGCCTCAGGACGATGGTGCCCGTGCTGGCCTGTGCTGGAATACTCAGGACATAACTGCCTCTGCTACAAAACCATGAGCTAGAAGTGCGTAAAGAATAACGACAGACTAAAAGCAAAATCATGCGCAAAAGGAAATCCCTATTAGCTGCAAATACCTATTCAATTCAGCGATTCACCCTTCAATAAGGCGCTGCATTTCTGTCATGTGCTAAAAACTCTGCTGGGCTCTGGGAGAGATAGATGAAGTAAGACACAGTCTCTGCTGTAAAGAAATTGGTGATTTATTTGTGGAGACAGACTTATAAACATCTGTAATATAAAATGTCACACGATAGAAGCTGCAGAGGAGGCTTTGAAGAAAGAAGCCAGGCTCTATTTGGGGGATGCACAGAAAGCATTCTAGTGGAAGCAGCCTGAGCTCCAAAGAGCGAGAGCAGGAAGTTTCCAGGGTCCAGGGTCCAGGGTGCGTGTGGTGTGGGTGGGTGTGTGCGCGCGCGCGTGCACGCACACGCGCGCTCAGGGCTGAAGTACAGAGCTTTGGAAGAGGATGCACTGTTGAGGAGAACCCCAAATTGTCCACGTGACTAGGTGGCGAAGCAGCAGAATAGGGTGAGGGACCACCAGAAAGTACGCTAGACTAAGAAAGGCCTGTTCGTAGTTCTAAAGCACTGAATTCACATCTGTGAGGAGTGCAGGGGACAGAGTAGCGCAGCGTCATAGTCAGGCCATGGTGCAGAAAGCTTTGAGTGGGGCAATTCTCAACTCAGTGCAGCCTGCTTGCCGATAGACAACCAAGAGCAGCGAGCTTTGCTGTGGTGAACCGACTCACGCTCTGCCCGACACTTCTGCCTGCAACCCTTTTCCACCAGGCTCTGTCCCCGGAGGAGGATACCTGGGGCTTCCTCTCTGGCTGGATAAAGTTGGGCTCTACTAAAGGAAGACTAGGCAGGGGATAAAGAGGAGGGGGGATGTGATGTCAAGGTATTTGCTCTCCTGAGTTCTTCCTTGTGGGCTTAGTTGGGTTCATTTTGCCCTTTGATGGAGTCACAGTCTTCTCCAGGTGGGCCTCTCTGTCAGACTCTCTTCACCTGAATTCCAGCAAATCCTCCTGTCCCTGCTCCCTCAGGCACAGGACAGCAAGAACTTTGACAGCTCTTGGACACTGTTCTTCCTCACACGCTTCTAGGGACTGGCCATGTCTTCATGAATCAGTTATTTTATTCAGTTCTCCTGGAGTTAGTCAAACCCAAGTGAGCCACCATTCTGTGGTTTCCTGGCTGCTACTGCACAAGCAGGCACAGAGGTCAAGTGTACCTACCAGCTGCTCAGACTCGGGCAAGAAGAAAGGAATGAAGAAGGCCATAGGGAAACAATAGCACTTGAGACCTGTATTCAAAGAGGTGACCCAGTTCCTCAGGACCAAGAATGTCCAAGATATTGGTGTAGTATACATATCCAAAGGTTAGCAATAAAGGCTAAGATGCCCTTCTCTTGTGCTTTGGGGTGATATTAGAACCCTTAGGAAGGGGGCTCAATAGCATTTGGGTCAGTGGCCATTTGCCTAGAGGAGAGATTGAGTCTCTGTCCTTTCTCTTTCTTTTTGCTTGCCAGTAACCGCTTGGCAAGCAGCTTTTTCTGGACAGACTTCTGCTATGATGTGCTGTCTTGTCACAAGCCCCCAAACAGTGAGTCAACTGCCGATGGACCCACACCTCCATAACCAGAAATCCAAATAAAGATTTCCTCTTTTGGGGGCTGATTGTCTCAGGTATTTTGTTGCAGAGGCAGAAAACTGACCGATATAGATATCCTGCGCTGAAGAAGCAGAATGACTGACGGGTGGGTGAGTGACGTCACCGTGCGCTTCCTGGGAGCAACAGCTGAGGGGAGGGAAGGTGGTTGGGGAGAGGTAAGGGGAAGCAGGAGAGAGGAGCATGAAGATGAACTCAGGTTGAGTTGTGAGAGCTTTGATACCTGCTTATGAATCTCTGCTGAACTCTATATATCAGGGGCAAAGACAATGCCAGTACCGGAGAGGTGATGGTGACAGAGGCTGCGAGGATCTGAAGGCGTTTAGCTTGGAGGTAAGACTGGGAAGTGCAGTCATTGGC
Organism: Bramus lutescens; assembly: GCA_001685075.1. NCBI lineage: Eukaryota > Metazoa > Chordata > Mammalia > Rodentia > Cricetidae > Bramus > Bramus lutescens. Next base: position 289,634 of record LOEQ01000522.1, read on the forward strand.
TTCAAATACGTGAAGGATCTGGATAGCAATATGGCAATATGCATTGTGAGCTCATGGGTTCTGGCTCAGAAATTCTGTCTAGGAATTTAGTTCAAGGAAATAATCCAAAATGAGGACAAAACCTTCTGGACCAAAACATTTTTATTGTGTTACTTAGAATAACCCAGAGTTAGAAACGAGCTAACTGCCCAGCACCAAGACAATGGTGAAAGAAATTATAACAGGTCTTTACTGTAGAACATTTTGTGGTTACTAAAGTATAAAAACTTTAAGGGTGTCAGAACATACTTGTAATTTCATGACCAGCAGAAAAGTAGGGTATAAAATACTTTATACAGAAATGATCTCAATGACATAAAATAATACGAACTAAACATAAATGTCCAAGTTTCATGTGCTTATTGCTCCTGACATGTTTCTGGGTGACCTTGAAAAGACCTGTTATAGAGGTCACTGGCACAGAATTGGGAGCTGGCGGTATCGATGCATACTCTAAGGACCAGCCTTAAGAATGAAAGATGATGCTCTGGACTCCTACCACACAAGTGCCTGTGTTTGCTGCTTGGAGTCATCACTAGACACTATTGAGCGCATGCCATGTACAAGATACTTTCCCCTGTAGATTATATCTCTTAATCCTTTAACCTGTTTGGCAGAGTTTAGTTTTAATTGAGTTTATAAGAGAGGGAAGAGACAGGTCTTAGAACTAGAGTAGTTGTCCAAGACCACACTGCAGATGGGCTCCAGGGTCGGGGCTGAGACTCAGGTGTGAGTTTCAAAACCGATTGCATGCTTGTAGCTTGTTGCTGCTGTGTTGTTGTATCCAGACTCTAGTTACATAGAACCACCTGGAAGTGTCTCAGAATAGAGAGCCCCATGGCTGAAATGGCATGCCTTCTTGTCCCTGTCTTACTGCACGGTGAGGCAACTGGAACGGTATGAATCCCATGCTCAGGAGAGGCCATCACAGCAAATGCAGCAAAGTCTTTAGTAAGCTTGAGTGATAAGTATTTGCAAAGCCTTATGCCGTGTAAAAAAAAAAATCTGAGTTTGTTACACCCATTAACAAATTTAATTCCTTGTTTGTTTTCTTTGATTCTGAAAACAGGATCTCCCTATGTAGTATAGGCTAGACTTGAACTCACGATCCTCCTGGCTCCAGCTCCTGAGTGCTGAGATTACAGTATGTACCACCAGACCCAGTGTTAGCTAATATAATTCTTTTAAAATGCTGCAAGCCTAATAACATTATAATCCTCAGTTTTCACATAGGAAAATATTGAACTTAAATAAATATTTTTCTGAAGTAAACTAAACAAGGTATATATCACCACACCATCCCTTACTGCTATGCAGCATAGCCTCTGCATATATGAATAATAAAATGAAAACAAAACAAAACCAAATCCTAAAAGTCGTCTCTATAGCAGTACCATAAATCTCAGGGAGATAACTATTTTGCTTAACAGAAACACCTGGTAAACAGTCTATGAATACAAGAGCTTGTGAGAACATTGGAAACAAAAAAATAGTCATGATTCCTTCTGGCAGAAGTGAGAAGAATGTGCTTTTTGTCCTAGAAAAGGAGAAGGGACAGTACAGAGTGAGTAATGGGTAGAAAATGCCAAGAATGTTAGTCTAGGACACTGTCATGGGTTGAGAGAGTCCAAAGGGGATCAGTGAGTGTTGGGTCTGGCCCGACAGGTCAGTACATTCCTGAGAAGGGGGTGTGGATTGAGGAAAGAAGTAGATGAGAAGCAGAAGATAGAGTTGGGAGGGCATCCAGTGAGTACTGTGATCAGCCCCAAGTTTATTACTCAAAGTCTTATACACCCCAAACAAAAAGGTAGGGCACAAGACTTCCCTGACATAAAGAACAAGCAAGCATGATTACCTCCTTTCATCTCAAAACACCTGATAACCAGCTGTAAGGCAAAACATCCTGTTGACTGGCATTTGAGGAGGAAGGCATCCAGCAGCCACACTTGAGGTCAAACATCTTGTTGTTTAACCTTGAAGGAGCAAGAACAGGTCTGAACTCTCTGACCTTTAGTCAAGATGGAAGGGATCCACTTCTGTAGGCCTCCACAGTGAGTAGGTCACACCTTCAGTTAGCAGCTACTCGTGTTTAAGATAGGAATCTCTCCCTCTGTAATGTCAATAAGTACTAATGTGACCAACACACGATTAACTGTGTCACCTCTATTGCTAGTTGCTATGGAATAATCTTTTTGTTCACTTTGAAGATGTGTCATTCTCATTGGTTAATAAAAGCTGACTGTCCTATCACTGGGCAGGAAGAGATTGGGCAGGAGATCCAGTAGGAGGATGCGGGGAAGAAGTGGGTAGATATGAGATACTCAGAGAGAAGCAAAATGAACTTGGCATGCTGAAAGAATGTACCTCCATGTGGCAGAGGGTAGATAAGAAGCATGGGTTAATTTAAAATGTAAGAGTTAGCTGTTAACACGGCTGAGCTATCAGCCAAACATTTATAATTAACATTAATCTCCATGTGGTTATTTGGGAACTGGCTGGCAGAAATAGAAAAGTCTGCCTACAACTGGTGTTACTATTACTTGAAATTGTTGAAGACTTGAAGGGGTTGGGACTCTGGCTCAATGGCACAGCACATAGAGCCCATGTCTAGCATGCACACAGCCCTGGGTTTGATTCCTACCAGTGAAAGGAACCCAAGTTCTGAATTTCATGTCTGGGTCAATGCCACACTAAATAGAATTAGTAGTCTTAGAATACATGTTGAGAATCACATATGTCTGAGCCAGAAGGGCCCTCCCTCTGAGTTTGCTGATGTGTGTAGGTGGCATCACACTTTCCCAATCTGGGATTATGGACTCAATCTTTCCAGGAATAAAAGCCCCATGGTCCATAGCAGCACAGTTAACTGTTTCATCTCGTGTAAGTGTTCCCCATACCCTTGAATCTCCCACTCTGTCCATTCCCTTTCAAAAGAAGTGGTTTAGAGAAGAAACAGACTCAAGTCCATGGCAGTGATGGGGAGAGCTAAGCTTCCAAGCCAAGGCCATGATCCTCTTGGTACTGACTGCTTTCTCCCCTTCCCTGGTCTCTCTTCTCTGTTGGACCTTTTATTGGATCCCCTCACTTCAGCAGTGTAGACTCTGTTTTGCTAGGAGTTGGGATATCTTACATTTTTGTTCCCTGGTCAGCTTTGGCAATAAGTCAATGGCTTAGGTGAACTTACCCGCTTGGTTATACAAAAGAAAAAGACCACTGCCTAGAGTTTGGTAAAGATTCTTCTCTCTCTCCTTTATTAAAATGAGTCCCATCCTTGCTTGTCTTCCTTTATAGTACAGATTTTTGAAGCAACACTTTTCTAGTCTTAAAAAAATATAAAAATCATGTTTTGTTTTTACTATGCAAATCATTAGCAAGGTATGGCGGTCTTGAAGAGGGATTATGCTGAGCTTGAAAGTGAATTTTTTTAATTTAAAAATTGCACCTGTTAATTGGCTAACATCGAGGAAATACAAAAAGAAATTAAAGCACGCAATCTTCAGGAATTTGGGCACCACTGAAAACATCTTTCTTTGATGATTACAGTCTTGCATTGCTTAAAACTCCGTGAAAGCCCATTCCTTCACTGACCATTTGTATCTCTTTCATGACCATTTTATTTCACCTGCCTCCTTTCTCCTTTAACAGCATTCCCCTTTAGGTTGGAAAGAGAGCTCTCTTGCAAACTGTGAAAAATGCGACAATCCAAGTAGCTTTGACTTCCTCACGTAAAGTGTGTGTGTGGGGAGGGGGGAGAACACAGTGAGTAGTCACTGTGGAGAACAGAGCATGCATACCGGTTATAGTGGCCAATCTCAGCTGTCAGTTGGTTAGGATTTACAAACATCTTACAGACAAGCCTGTGGGTGTGACGGTGAGAGGCTCAACCCCCACTGTAAATGTGGGCAACACCATTCTTTGGGCTGGGGCTCTGGCTGAATAGAAAGGAGAAAGCTGGTGGAATGTGAGCATCCATCTCACGGCTGCCTGATTTTGGAGCTGAGGTGACTAGTTTGCTCACATTTCGGCTGCCCTGCTTTCCCACCATGGTTTGCTCACCCTCCCCCCACCCCCTGCTGCCAGGCTCTCCCATCGTGGCCGGGCAAAAATCAATTGGTTTCTAAACTACAGCTGGATTGTAGGGTTTTCTATAGCCACTTGGTTTCCAGGCATTAAGATTTCCTCTGCTGGGCAGCAGCAGAAGAGAGATGGACACAACACTTTCTACTGCTGTGAAGAAACACCTTGAACACTGCAACTCTTATAAAGGAAAACATTTAAACTGGGTGGCTTACAGTTTCAGAAGCTTAGTCCATTATCATCATGGTGGGACATGGTGGCGTGCAGACAGACATGGTGCTGGCTACACCTTCATCAGAAGGCAACAGGAAGTTGACTGAGATACTGGGTCTGACTTAAGCATATATGAGATCTCAAAGTCTACCTCCACAGTGACACACTTCCTCCAACAAGGCCACACCCTCTCCAACAACGCCACGCCTCCTAATAGTGCCACTCCCTTTAGGGATTATTTTATTTCAACCCACCGCGCCCATGCACTTTGGAGAATGCATTTAGGAGAGGTGGCTAGATGCCCTGTTCTCGTCTTAGTTTGCTTCTGATATGTTTCATAGCCTCTGGAAAATTCTAACAGTACACCATTGCTGCAGCCAGCGCAGCCTGGATGCCAAGACTGGTGGGGGGGTGCCGGGATTGAGACACGAAGGCTTCTTTTCAGGTCGAAGAACAGCAACCTTTATTTTGCCCAGAGCTTTTTATACCTCTCCTGCTTCTGTGGAGACCCACCCACCAGAAAGAACACAAACATCCTTGTCATTTACAGACCACAAGGAAGTTCCACAGTTAGTCAGGGGAAGTGAGGGCAGCTGGATCACGACACAGCATTGGGAAAGTAAATGAGGCTATGCTTGAGGAAGGGTTTAAAGGGTGCACAGGGGATGAGTAGAGACACAAACTACCACATGCCTAAGCTATACCATTCTCTTTGTTTCTTGTGTTTTTTTTTT
>LOEQ01000522.1:308584-346826 GCA_001685075.1 Bramus lutescens
AGAGAGAGAGAGAGAGAGAGAGAGAGAGAGGAAATGTAAATGGCTTTTTATCAAGGTCCACCTTGCTCCTGTGACCTTATTGATGGTCTCCTGGGAGCCGGTACCTAGGAAGCTTGATCTCTGCCCGGGTCTCCTAAGGAAGCTTTCTCAAGATTGGGTGGAAGGTAAAGGCATAGCTCTCGCCTACCTTCTTCCTCCAGGCATTGCCTTTCCCCAGTCAGCCCTGGCTTCCTGCTGCACTGATCTGGGACTCTAATAGAGCTGGCCTTATTTTATTTTTTATGAAGTTCATGAACTTTGGAGGAAGGAACCTGGAAAAAAATGGTCTCATTACCTCAGGAATGAAGGCTCAAGCTTCTTTTAATGCCAGAGGTTGGCGTGGCCTTGCTTGTTATAGCTACAAATAATCCGGGTGGAAAATTGCAACAGAGTGGCAAGACACAAACAGGATGGCAGTTTAGGGTGAAGCAGGTGGGGTGGGGGTACTGGAGGTCAGTGCAAGGTCATTGTAAAACCGGTAAACTCCTGGGCAGCTGCTTGCAGAAATCCACCACAGTGAGACATTGTACAGGCTCTAAGATACCTTCCCAGAGGCCAAGGGATGGCAAGTGTTTGGATTCCAGTGTTTGATTCAAATTCCAACCCTGCTATTTACAAATAATGAGTTGTCTACAACTTTCCCAAACTGCTCATTCTTTGGTTTCTGTATCTCTAGCACAGAGAAAATGAGCCATCTTTCTGGATTGAGGGGGCAGATGGGAATGCACGGGAGGGACCTGGAGCGGCAGTCTGTAAAGTCACTTTCTCTTAGGAAAGGTGTCCTTGAATAACTCAGGGTGGCTGCTCACAGGGTTTAATAGTTAACTGACCAGCAGGCCAGTTAGGAGCTGGAATCTACCTCCTCTGCATAGGACTTGGGAGGAGGGTTAGACTCAGGGTCCGAACTAGCCCTGCCTTTACCAGACTTTTCTAAAGATGAGACTCTCCTGGGGGTCCCTATTAAATGGTGAGTTTCTGGCTTCCTCCCAGATCCACCGAATAAACAGCACACAGGGGCTCTGCATCTCAAACAAAAGACAAAGAGATACCTTATCACCACTTTGAGGAAACACTGGTTAATCAATGTTGTACTATGGAATGGTTAGCAAGAACGAGCCAGGTTTATATTTTTGTTTGTTTTTAAAAAATATTCTACATAGTAGAGCTCAGAGACCTCACTTTGTCTTAAAGCATCTTTTAATTGTCTATATATGAAAAGAAGACAGGCCGTGGTTCTAGGAGAAAGGTTTTCTGCTCCTTTCCATCATTGTACTTCTGTTTTCTGTTCCTATGGGAACCTTCCCCACTCCGTCCCCTCTGGCAAACTGCACTCCTTTGGCTAGAGCTGGTTCCAGCAACCTTCTTCAGCAAACCTCCCCAGATTCTTCCAGGTGTTTTTGTGTTTGTTTTTTCTTCCCTGTTTCCTTAACACCTCTGTGACGCACCCATCATAAAGCAATCTTATCGATGCCGTTTTTGTGCTCCTAGTCTATGTGTACAGGAGTCAAAAGAAACCACCCAGGGACCCACTGTGCTCTCTCTCCGCAGGGCGGGCTATACAAAATGCTCTGATAGGAAGCCGGAAGAAGCCGTGAAGCCCAGTGGGTGGAGACTTGCAGTGAGAACAGGCATCAAGTGATGGAAGCCGCAGCACATTGTCTCCCAATAACAAGCCATTCTTGTATCTGTGTGTGGCGTGTTTATCTATACATGCTTACCTGTGTGGGCACATGTGCGTGTGGTGCACATGAATGTGCATGTGTGTCTTCCTTAATTGCTCTCCACTTTATATAATGAAGTAGAGTCTCTTGCTTAAGTTGGAGCCTGCTGTTTTGTCTAGCATAGGCTAGCCATTCTTCTCCAGAGAGTCCCCCACACTGGGATTACATCCAGATTATTACACCTATGTGGTCTTTATGTGGGTTCCAGGCGTCTGAACCTTGATTCACATATTTGCATCGACAGACTTAACCTGCTGAACCATCTTCCTGGCCCCTCAGACCATTCCTAATGACAAAGTCATTGTTTTAATGACACCTGTGGAGGTGTTGAATTATTTTCAGCATACCACACGTCTCTTCATTAAGCTTTATATGGAAGGCCAGAAGAGAGACAGTTCTGGTTCTGAACCTATTATTACTAAACTGAAAGGAGCCTGGCTTTGATCTGGTGCCCAGCACTCAGCAAGTTCTTAGAGGATGATGTGCCCTGAATGGTTCAGATGCTTCTGCAATCAGGTCTCTTCCAGCTGCTGCTGGGGGACCTTTGAGTGAGTCACGTACATTCTCTCATTTTCAGCTTTCCACGTGTCAAACAAAAAAGTTGCTTCTTGTTTTTGTCCTTCCAAAGTTAAAAAAATAACCTGTAGGAGCAATACAGATTTTAAAATACTCTAGATAAATGGATCATTAGGAGATCAGCGGTCATGAGTAAAATGGAAATATTGTCAGGAGGAGAATTGGTGGGCAGAAGACGATGTCAGAATCTCACAAAGCAAAATAAAACTTCAGTTTTCCTGTGACTAAGCTGGCAAAATTGAGAAAGTGAGGTGGTACTATGTGGTGTTAGATTTCTATCGCTAGAGTGAACCTGAGAGATAATTAACTTACAACAGGAAACGCTTATGTTGGATCACCATTTTGGAGGTTTAAGCTCCATGGCCAGTTGTCCCCATCGCTTTGCACTTGACAGGCAACCATGGTGGAAGCGTCTAGCAGAGCAAAGCTGTTCACCTCACCATCCAGGAAACTGGAATAAGGTGGTGACAGTGTCCTAAGGGCCTCTCGTTGGGCCCGCCTCTTAGGTTACATCTCTCCTAAGAGCACCACTCTGGAGAAACTGAATCATTAACACATGATGTAGGGGAGTACTTGGACAAACCACAGTATCCCTGTTAATATGGAAATCATTTCCGAAGAGTAGATGAAGAGAGCAGAGGAGCCACAGGCAGTGGATGACTATAGGGAAACTGTCCTCTGGACACAGCACAGGAAGAGGCAAGTATGGGCAAGTGTGAACTCATAGCAGTTCTGAGAGCACGGACCAGACCCCGGCAAGGCCAAGCCAGACCAAATCCAAGCATGGGGAGGGGAGCGCAGCCGGAAGTCCCACCCCAGCTGAGCCGTTACTGGACATTGACAGCTGTTGGGAGAGAGAGAGTTCTCTCTAAGAGCACACCCTGGTAAATCGACCATGCTCCAGTGGAGAGCCGCTGGAATATGTGGGGAGCAAAACTGGTCTTGATGGGTTAACAAGCAGAAACAAAACCAACAAAACCCTAAGATGCGAAAGTTGAGTGGGTAGGAAAGGGGGAATGGATCTGGGAAGAGTTCGGAGTGTGTAAATGGGATCAAAAGAGGTAAGAACTTCTCAGAGAACTATTAGAGATTCGTAAAAGAATCAGCTACATGCTTAACAATGATGCAAATCCTCATTTAGTTTTTATACCTTGGAATGAAAGCACCTAGTTGAGAAAGAGGGCTGAAGACAGAGCCTGCAGACACGAGGGAGAAATACACAAGTGGGCCTCATATATAGCGTCCCACAAGCTGGGGAGAATGATTGCAGAGGTCACTTGAGATGCACGGGGTGGGAGAACCAATGTCACATTACCAGAGAAAAACATCTCTCAATGCTTCTTTCCCCACATCTGCCACACAGAATTAATTTTCCCATTCTATCCGCTGAAGTACGGTGTCTCTGAGGAAAGGGAATAAGATAACAAGGGGTCATGCAATGTGTTAGGAAAGCAACGCTTGAAGACCCTGGGGAGTATTCAGGGAACAGAGAGGAAGATAAAGGCACCCACTGTGTTGGTTACCTGAAAGCTGCCTGATTTTAAGACTTCAAATTCTGCTGGTTGATAAATGAGGGGACATAATTACTATCTTCAACGATCTTGCAACTCCAGAGGGCAGACTTCAGACTGCTAGGAAGAAAACAGTCAAGGAGTAGAAAGAATAGTTTGGCTGCGCACACACAGAACTTTCTAAATTACTGGCAGAGGGCCAAGGGCATGCTAACTTTTGGGGTACTGTTGATCATTACCACTTAGGGGTACACGTTCTCATTAACTCGTCGCCGTACTGTATTTAATTTATGCTAAACTAAATTCGCAAGGTCAGACAGTTAGAGCTTTGGACCCATGACTGTCTGACTCCAAAAGAGCTGATGCTTGTAAGCAGGGCTTTTTCAGACACTGTTACGCAACCTGTCAACTCCAAGATGGTAAAACTGAGTGCTATGTTGCATGTTGCAGACAAACAACACTTACAAGTTCAGAGGGGAGGAATTTCAATGGAAGCCGGGCTACTCAGAGCTTAATCTGGCTCGATGATGAAAATAGCTGATTCTCCCGAGTCCAGCAGCAGACGGGATCCTAAGAGTTTGTTCGCGACTGAAATCTCAATAACACTCGATAAGAAGAGAGTTCGCTGAAGGGCTTTACAATGTGCTGACTACAACAGCCTGTGCTTAGCCTTCCTACTGGAGGGCTTTGAAAAGCAGACACAGTTTCTGTTGTTGGAGGCTGGGTGGATAACTAAGACAATTTCGACTGGGTGAAGCAGCAATAGTCACTGCATTTTTCTGTGTGAGCACTGGGTAGTGAGTGCGGCATGGAGTGCTTTCTGTAGCAGGGTCTCTCACAGGAATATAGTAGCTGTTCCACACACCTCAATGGACAATCTCATTTTGTTTTTTGCTGGGCAACTGGAAACTCTACCATTCTCTATGGCAGGTGCTACCATGCACACTGAATGAACAGTGATGCTGAGGCTTAGATAAGGTTCATATACTACTACTGGCACACTCTACTTTCATCTCTCGTAAGGATGGTAAGCGGGAGAATCTGTGGATGTGTCTTTCTTCCAGCTAACCCATCTAGCCAGGTCTATTGTTTTGTTGCAGAACATATAAAGCCCAATTATTGTAATTATTTTTTTCTGTGCTGGTGATTAAGTCCAGCCTTTTGTGCCTTTAAGCAGGCTACTGGACCATAGGCCCAGCCAATTCTGCAATATTTTAACAGCATTTATCATTACATTTCTTCTATCACTTTGCATGTGATTTTCTTGCCAGCGAGGGTATTTAAAAATCAAAATGCTACTCTTGATTTTTCCCCTTAAGTTTTTGGACAAAGATATTCTCAACTTGATTCTGTCGCCTGCCACAGTTTCCAAAAGCTCACTGCTGACAAGGCTTGCTAATGATCACATTTTCTAGGCCTATTGTCGAAGATTCTGCTTTACAGTAACTCATAGGTTGAACTCCTTGCACTGTTACTATTGTCTGTATATTGACCTTCTACCGAGAAAGGACAAAGGAAGTGCTTCTAGTCATTGGCTGAATGAATGAATTAACTGGATGGTAAGTTTTTAACTGATCAGTTTGTTCAGCCGTTAAAGAGTAAAGGCAAGGAGCAATGGTAGCTTGATCAGTCATCGGATTTTTTTGTTACACAAAGATCTAATCAGCACACCTGTGCCCAGGTGATATTGTTTTCTTGTCAGTCTTTCCCTATGTCATGGACATTATGCAGAATTTGTTGAATTTCAGAGTATGGGGGCATCTGTAATTCAAAAAGTCTATGTCTATCTTGTTCAAGCCATTTTTGAAAAATGTTCCTAAGTTGTATAGTAATCAACTAACCTATAGTTATAGGTTAGTTTGTCTAGAATCTCCTAAATTTACTACTAGTTGCTTAATTAAAAACCTTTGTTCAAAAATGACACATTTATTTTTATTTTGTGTGTGTATTTGCCTGCATGTATGTGTGTGTGTGCATTTTCTGTACAGAAGCTGTGGCAGCCAGAAGATGGCTTCAGATCCCTGGAATTCGAGTTGCAGGTGGTTGTGAACTGCCCTGTGTGCTCTGGGAACCCAGCCTGGCTCCTCTGAAGAGCAGGAAGTGCTCTTACCTGCTGAGCATCTTCCTAGCCTCTTGACACTGACTTCTAAAAATGTCTTTTGCCTTATGACATTTTTCAAATTCTGAAATATTTTAGAAATTCCTCAAGATGGTTCTGATATCTCAACTCAGGGACATATTTTACTTGGATTAGATGAACTCAGTAACTTTGATTTACTAGCTAAGAAGAACTCAGTAATTTCTTTGATCCATTAGCTAAGAATTCATTTGTCCATCCATCTGTCCATCCAATCATTCTACTGTCTTTGTTGATCATATGCAATTTGTTAGGTTTGTGGAAGATAATCATGATACAGCTATGAGTTATGATGGGATGTATAACACAATTAAAGGGTTTATTAAATTCTGTTGGAGATAGCTCAGGCTACTTACAGGAGAACACAGAAGGGCCTTCTGTATAATCTGTGCCTTTTATGAGCAGGTCATTTTAGTTGGTAAAAGAAATTTGGTTAGACAGATTCATAGATTTCATTCATGAATGAAAAGTATTTTAGGCAGGGGCATGACATTTACGTGGAACATTTTCATCGAGACAAATGAGCAATTGAGGCACAGAGTTGATGGGAGTCAACCTTTCTCCCCAAGACCCAACGCAGGATCTCTTCGGTGGTGTGTCATTAACAGACCTCTATCTGTCCTCTGCTTGAGGATGGGCAGCTCTGGGTTTAGGAGGCAGCAAGCTTGCCCTTAGAAGTATATCAGCACGAGATGAGGAACTGTAGGGAAACAGTATTGCGCCAATCAATCATCGGCATAAGCACCCATTCCTACAGGGCTGATGGGAAAGAAAGGGCAATTTTATAAAGTGGACTCCGAGGGAGCCCATACTGGTTTAAGTCTTATTATAAGCACGTCTTATATAATCAGGCTAGTTAGTGCTGTGTGCGCCTTATCCCAGTCACAAAGCTGCCTGGAAAGCTGGGATTTATATTTATCCATGGCTGCACTGTCTGTAATCAAAGGCTTTAGTTTTGACTCCCACATCAGTTTTTGTTTAGATGAAAATACAATCAAAATCAAACACTGCATTCTGGCCAGCTCTGCCATTTGCGAAATCATCCATTCTCATTACTTGACCTCAGAAATAAGAGCCCCTGAGATGGAAGACTGTGGTCACATACATGCCACCCACTTGTCTCTAGAGCTTATTTCCTGCGTCCCCCCCACCATGAAACCACCACCCATGATGATTTTATATGGTCCAGCTAAACAAGTGTTTCTTCAGTTGAAGAGTCCCATCCACACACATCAGAACCATTCAATGCTGTACCAAAAATGAAGCTTTACCTGGACTCTGTCGAGACTTCTCTGCATCAAAATCTTTGGAATAAATTCCCATGTGTCTGCATTTCTAACAGTCTCTGGTCGATCCACTTAGTTTGCAAATTAACACTGACCACTACCTGCCAGGGGCAAACTTGCTTGAGTGACTTTTATTTTCCCTCCCAAGCCATGTCCGCAGGAATGAGAGATTAGCACACCCATCATTTCTGGGATGGAGCACATATCAGGTTAACAAAAGATGTCATGACATGGTGGTGGGTGATGAAACAGGAGCTTCACTGGTATTGAAAAATCCAAGCTTTCAATTGATATATATTTTAATAAATGTATACACTTACTATTTCTGAGCACAGGCACAGTAGTGCAGCTATAACTGTGACAATGACAATGGTGGGGTACTCGTCTGTACCAGTGACACCAGCCTCATATTTGCTGCACACACATCAGGACTTTGTTTCCCTTGCTTCGTCTACTTCCACCCCCAATTCTGCACAGCAGTCTGCTTCTGCAAATCCCAGATTTCATGGCACTTCACCTATAGGAGTATGGACAGTGTCTTAATGACCAGGGGATTATACTTGCACCTAAGGCAATTGCCCCTCATTCCTCGATACCATATACAGACTCTGTCAATCATCCCAGTATATCCATTGGTGTGATGTTATTGTTGGTTTGTTCAAATTAAGATCTAAATGAGATCCACACCTGTGGTGTCTGCTTATTGGTTTCTTAAGGCTCTAGTGATCTGGAGCAGCCCCCACCCCCGCCACTGTCTTTCTGTGTACCCTCCTTTTTAACTCTATTTTCTTATTGAAGAAATCAGACCACATGGAACATCTCCCATTCTAAAGTTCTCGGTTTGCTTCTTGGTGGTGTGATTTTTGTTCCCCTTTCCCCTACTCAAACTTGTGCCCTGCCTTGCTTGATTAAAGTAAACTTTAGTTCAAAAGCTTTGAATAGATTCAAGGCCAAGTTTTCTTTTGATTTTTCCAGGAGTATTTCCTTTTCACCTTTGGCATGGGAATTCAGGGCACATAAAACACAATGGTCCCATTTTTAATGGTGCTAACTGTCAAGTGGGCCATTGGCAACCCTCTGATATCTCCAGGTTAGCCTTTCATCTCGTGGTTAATCTGTGAGTGTCTTTGCTAGCCAATTGTTTCATCAAGGTTCAAAAATCAGCTGTAGCTCTCTTATCTCCTCCATTTATTGCCTGAAGTTCTTCAGCAGAAAGACATTGTGGATTACCTTGAAACATAGCTCATTGTGTAGGGGAAAAACAAAGTATACGTATGCACTTGCTCCTGACTGCCGATTTCACAGTTGGCCTCTCTTAGAACTAACAGGGAATGCTGGGAGCATGGACACTGCTTTCCTTACTGGGTGTCAGGTGTGGTGGATGCCACACCCAGAGTGGGACAGGGCATTGCAGATAGACTTGACTTAATCTGGGGTCAGTCCCTTTATGGCATCCACAGCATTGCAGATAGACTTGACTTAATCTGGTGTCAGTCCCTTTATGGCATCCACAGTTGACTTGGATTTTCTTTCTACTTCTGCGCTGGGACAAAAGTCCTCCGAACTTTCTTGCTCCCGACTTTAATGACCAGCCATTTCCAGGAGGCGCCCAGGTTCCTCTGTGAGGAATGGAATGTGTAAACCGTAGCTTAGGTGCTGGCCATGGGCACTGTCCTGGGCCTGTAATTGCTTTGGGGCCATTTAGCAGAGCTACAAAATACCGACTTTCTAAACAAACCCTGCATTAAGCACACCATTTCGGACCCCAACATAGCAGCAAAGGGTTTCATTTTGTTGTATTTATACTCTTGCTTCTTTGCCCCTAAACTGAAACTTGCCTGATCAAATGAGTACCTCTTTTCCATACCCATAACATATTCCTCTTCTCATAGTACTCTCGCTGGCATTCCAGTGTAATTTCTTGAGTGGGTGTTAGCGAAGTTTCAGCTGGCATGATGTTCACTAATGCCTGTCAGGTACTTATTAAACAATTAAAATGTAAATGGCTTACGCTTGAGTACTGGACTTATTTCATCTTCACTCAAACCTACGTGCTGAGTACTATGATTATTCTCATGACACAGTGGGCAAAGCTGCGCAACCATGACGTTTAAGAACTTTCCCAAGAACACGGACAGCAAGTGGTGAAGCTGGGCTTTAAACAGTAGGCTAGGCCGAGGTGCTTCCCCTCCAATCATGGAGCAATGCTTTCAAAATAAAACCCACCCGCTCCAAGTTGTAGTAGCGAAAGAAGTTGGGCGCATCCAAAGTAGTCCAATCCAAACCTCTCCCCTTTCTTCCTTCAGGGCCGATTTCCTCAACCCCATTTTTGTCCTTCTGTTTCATGGCTGAAGAACATCTTAAAAGGTGTTTTCAGGCATGCTATGGTCATCTGGTAAACTTGGAAACACCCTCTGAGTGAAATGGATGTTGATGCTGAACAGCAGGAAGTGTAGTGAGTGTTTAGAGGAGACTGAGGTACTCCCGTCTGAATATAATCTTTGTGTTTTGAGACTGAGAACACATTCTAAGGTCAAACCTCTGATTACTGATCTTTGTCGTTGGCTTCATTAAACCAACTGAGGCTGGTGATTTCGTGGCAACTGCGAGGAGGATTTAGGCTGCTTTTGCTTTGCTTTTCATATACAGGAAGCTAGTGAAAGTCTATCTGAGGCACTGACCTCACTGCTGTGAGCCTGGAGGATTCTAACCCCGAACTCTAGAGAGAGAATATTCAAATCAAATCAAGGCAGCATGGGTAAATAACAATGGGACTGCTCAGAATGGCCAGCATTAGTTAGGGAAGAAGAAAAGAGACACTGAGTTGTCCCGTTTAGGGGAAGACGATGAAGCAAGAAGTTCGGGTGCGAGGGGAATGACGGACAATTCTACGCTAAGGTGATGCGTGAGAGGGAGGTACACATCAAAGTCACGTCTGTGTGATGCTCAGGATGGACTCCCGGGGGGGCTGCCGGAGTTTAAAGCCATGCTGCACCAAGCTCATCACAGACTTCCTTTCCATCTCACCTCAGATCTGCTGAAGTAGGGTTCCCTTGTCGGCAAGGTCACCTGGAGAGATTGGGGAGTACAGCAAAATCTGAGGGACATAGCTCTAAGGAAAGTTAGCTTCCATTGGGCGAGCTCTGTGAGTAAAAGGAGACCAGGATGAGCATGACTGTCCCATGTCTCTTCTCTCTTCTGTGGTGTGCCCTGAATGAAAACCTGGAAGTCAGACCAGCTGAAGGAATAAAAATAAGATTTCAGAATGAGCGTTCCTTGCAGGCTACCATGAGGGGGTACCTACCACCATAGCAACACATGCACCACAGGAGGCCACAGACTTCTTTTCTTCATCACAATGACCTCATAGGCAGTCACTTCCAAAATAAACTGCCAGCACTTTCATCATTGACTCAGACGGCTATCTAGAGCATGGATTCTAAATTAAATGTCAGATACACCACTGAGTGTAATCCGGGCAAGAGGCATCATCCTATTTTAAAGACTCTAGGCCAATGACCATACATTAGCAAATGCAGGAGCTTAATTGTTAGCCTAAGTATAGCTTCAAATCCATGCAGTTCATTACTCAATATTCAATTGAAGTTTATGGACCATTGGCTAACACGTTGGCTTCCCCACTCAATCCTCTCACCTACCCTAGAGACATAGGGATTATCACCCTCAAATTGGAGATGAGGAAGCCAAGGTTCAGACACCTGCTGACTTTTCTTAAGATCACACAGCAAGTAGCTGATGGAGCTTCGACCAGTCTGTGTTCTGCACCATTGCATAATAGTTAACAACCCATTCAGATGCCTGCCTGCCATGCAAGAACCGTCTTTATATTAGTGAGACTGGCTCTAGGCCAAGGCTGATTATATAATCTGAAAACCACAGAAGCTGTGAGGACACGGCATAAATGGGTCAAAGTCGTTTTTGAACCAGCCTCTCGATACCTTCTCTTTTTACTGAAATGCTTCTTACAGAATTGTCCATGAGAAAGCCCAAAACAGGCTCAAATGGACTCTGCCCTCATCCTCAGGTACTAAAAAGATAAGCAGCTAGCATTCTCAAAGTGTAATAGATCAGTTCCAGGTACTGTTAGATGTAGTGTCATCATTGCAAGTGGATTGGCTTTTTTGCTCATCCTAATTCCTGATAACTTCTCTGGGGGATGCTCTAAGGTTATCCAAAAAGGAGGGGAAACAAAAGATAGGCTTTTTTTTTTATCTTTTCTTCATGTTTTTCTACACCATTTGTGGGAAGAAATACAGGAAGAAAGAAAAAACACTCCATCCTAGCTGGAGTGTTTTGAAAAGCTACAAGGTTTGAAGTATGGCCTGGAATGAGAGTAAAATAATTGAAAAATGACCTTGAGATGTGAAAATGACCTTGAAGTGGAGCCAGAATACTTTTTGAGGGCAAAACCTGTTGTCAGGATGGATCTGTGCAACAATTCTTTGTAGCTAATGGCAATAGCAAAAAGGATGCATCAGAAAATTGAAGGAGACTGCATGAGCATTAGCCTTCTTGGCTGGACCACAAGCAGCTGCTTCTGCTGCAGGTTGCTGTGGAACCATACACACAGCTTTCTATATAAGCTTCTTCTCTTCCTGGAGCGAGCCTCACGGCCCTGCTGTTGTACCAGCACCCTTCTTATTTTCCTTGCCTCCAGTGTGAGCTCTTAAACCTTACCGTGGCATAAAACCCATTAACATTCCTCCGGGATGAGATCCAGTGCCTGGGTATCTCATAAAAGGCCTCTCATTATTGCTTCTGCTTTGCTTTCCAGGCTTGCTGGCGTTGGCTTTCCAGCCTACAAGTCTGTATAGCTCAAGAAAGCCAGGCTGCAATAACAGTCAGGAGCGTCGTGGCTTGCAGGGGCTTTTGGGGGAGTTTGTGTCTTACTTTTATGCTGTATGTTCACTGTGTTGGCTGGAGTCTCTGTCACTAACAAGCCAAAAGCCTTGGGACTCCTGCCACTTCATTTGCACTGTGCATTTTAGTAACTGCAGCCACATGTGGCCACTGAGAAGTTAAAGTGACGCTGTTCCAAGCCACCTCTATGAGCCTAAAACACACACTTGGAACACACTGCAGATTTCATCCAAATGACAATTTCAAATATCTCATTAATTTCTATTGATAACATATTGAAACATTTCAAACACAGTGGGTTAATATGTTTTACATACATTAATAAAAATCAATTTGCCCCATTCACTTACCTTTTATTTTAATACGCCTACTAGAAAGTTTAAACTTAGATGTACGGCTTGCATTTTATTTCTACCTGTCAGTGCTAGTCTGTGGATTCTCTGGTCACACAGAGGAATGGCCTTGGTTTTGAAAGTCTTCCTTGCATGAATGACAGCAGTCACTTCTGATTGGTCAGTTGGTCCATCTAACTTTAGAGATGCAGGGCAGTGCTGGAGAGGAGAATACCTGTGGCCATCTCCAGGGATGACTCTCTGAGTCCCTAGTGATTCTGAATCAGGCACAAGGATGTTGACAGGCAATTCCCTCAGGCAATTTACCTTAAAAAGATGCTTTCTTCCCACATCCCGCTGCCAAGCCTATGCCTCCTGCCTGAGTCTGCACAATGGTGTGGGAGAATTGTCTGTATTCTATCAATCATGTTTTAAATAAACGCTGATTGGCCAGGCAGGAAGTATAGGTGGGAAAACCAGACAGGAAGTAGAAATGATGCAATGAGAACAAGAGAATTCTGAGAAGGAGGAAGTTGATTCCTCCCACTCCTGCCCAGACCACCGAAGCGGCAGGATGTGATCTGCCCCACTGGAAAAGGTACTGAGCCACATGGTTAACATAGATCAGAATAATGGATTAATAGAAGTCATAAGAGCTAATAAGAAACCTAATAAGAAATGGGCCAATCAGCTTTATAACTTATAGAGATCTCTGTATGATTTTCTTTGGGGCTTGCCGGCTGTGGGGTACCAGGCAGGACAGAAACCCCAACAAACAAGCAGGCCTCCTCTCATGTTACAGTGCAAAGGTAACCTTTATTGGGAGTTCTCCCAGATTCCCACTTGCCCAGCCAACAGGGTCCCTCAATCATGACTTCAACGAATCATCCTCACACACTTCCACAACCATTTCTCACCTCAGCTGTGGGCCTAACTCACTCACTGCCTGGCACGGTAGCACTCAGTAAGCATTTAATGCTGTGTGACGATGGACTACATTGGCTCTTTAGTCCCAGTCCATTTCCACCTCCTGGTGGGTCTCCTGACTCAAGGAAAGGAAGCTCTACCAAGTGGATGGTTTCCATTTGACATACGTGAAAACCAGTTCAGAGCAGAGCTGGGATTGTCAGACAGAAAACACCACAAAAGCAGAAAGAGAACACGGGTCACATGACTCCTTGTGATGCTCTTACTTGAGTCACCCCCTTTCTCAGACTTGATTTTAAGGAAAAATATTGATGGGTGGCTGGGAACCAGATAGGCAGACCAGGGTAGCCTCAAGCTTGCAGCCGTCCTCTGGTCTTTGCTTGCAGACTTGGAGATTTCAGGAGTGTGGCTCAGATAAGTCTTGAAATGACTGATCGGATCCATCTAATACAGCACAAGCAACAGCATTCTTGTGTGTCCTGCACATTTACATTGTTCTCTGTCTATCCATTCATTAATGGCATACATATCATATCCTATGAACCAGGAGCTGTTTACAGGAATATACTTTTGAGTCAGTCTGACTAAGTTTATCCTCCAGATAGGAGCTCTAGGGCCTGGGGAGAGCTTAAATATTCTTTGCCTCAGTTTCTCATGAGCAAACTGAGACTAAAGTGATGTGGGATTCCCTTCTGTATGCTGTGAATATGTTTTATTGCCATTGGTTTTAAAGAAGCTAGTTTGGCCTATGGCAGGGCAGAATATAGCTAGGCAGGAAGTCCAAACAAAGATACAGAGAAAAAGAAGGTGGAATCAGGGAGACACCACGTAGCTGCTGAAAGAGAAAGACACCAGAAACTTACTGGTAGGCCACAGCCTCATGGTGATACCCAGATTAATAGAAATGGGTTAATTTAAGATATAAGAGCTAGCTAGGAATACACCTAAGCTATTGACCAAACAGTGTTGTAATTAATATGATTTCTGTGAGATTATTCGGATTCTGGAAGTCAGAAAACAAAAAAAGCAGTCTTTGTTTACACTATAGTGACTATTAGCCTATAATGTTGTATAAAGAATTTCTATTATATACTGCTATTGTAGTAACTCAGATTTAATGCCTTGAAGTTAATAGCCATTTTCATCTCAGTTACGCAGAACAGAAGTCCAGGCATAGCGGGTCTCAGTTGGGTCTCTGCTGCAGGTTCATGTGGCCGAAATGGAGGTGTGGGTAGTGATGGGTCCCTCTTTGGAGCCTCAGGAGAAGAATCTGCTCCTGAGCTCGTTCAAGCTGTGGATGGGATGAAATTCAATCCCATGTAGCTGGAGGATGGAGGCATCTGTTTCCTTTTTGACTATTGGCCAGGGTTATTTCAGCTTCCAGAAGTCACTTTTATTATTTGAATCATGGTTCCCTTCTTCCATCTTCAAGGTCAGCCACACATCACACCTTTCCTATGCTTTCAGCTCCCTCATTTGGCTTTCTGATTCATCCCTTCTACCTCCCCTTGGAGGAACTGCTCACATTTAATGTCTTTTGTAGGTTAGACTGAGCCTGCGCAGGAAATTCAGAGTGCTCATCCCGCTTCAAAACTCTTCCCCAGTCATAATGCCAAGCCTGTTTTGCCATGTAAGGCAACACTTCCATGACCTGGGTATCAGTATATGACATGTTGAGGTCACTCTTCTGATAATCATCAAGATTATATCAAGTATTGTACACAATACACTAAATATGCCTAACTATATTGCAACCAACCACTAAGTGTTGTCCACTATAGCTGTTATGAATTTTTCTCATGGTGCCTATGGATAGAGCAGAAAGGACCCTAGCTAATGGATAAGTGGGGGGCACAAAGAGAGAAACTAGTTAGCTCTGATGGAGGGGTGCACGGCCAGCCCAGCAAGGCATCTGGGAAGCATCATCAGTCACTGCTTTTGGAGCATGCACGATGTTTCAGATACTTTGAAAAAGTGTTTCCCACTCCCACATCAGTGATTCAAAGCAGGAATCCCGAAGCTGTTTTATACCGGGCAAACGGGAGGTTAGAAGAATAAAGGAAAAACTCAAGACCCGGAGAGTGTGAGCAGCGAAACGAAGCCTTGGATCCCAATCAGTTTTCCTGCCTCTCGCTGCCTCAGCGTGCTGATCTCTGCGCTGATCTTTTGTCAGGGGCCCTAGCTCTCCCGACTGTCCCAGGCGACCCACATGCCACCAGCAAGGCTCATTTTAGCTACCACCATGGATCTGAGGTTGAGGGAGAGCAGATTGCTAATAGTAAAGCGCAAAATGGCAGGGATGGGATCGGAACCAGATTTAGCTTCATTCTGATGTCCTTGCCCCTCCCACCTCTGAAGTGCTCAGGACATTAATTGGGTGGCTCATCACACAGGTGCTGAGTGGACAAAATAGGCGTTTTGGCCCTGCCTCTTTCTACTTACTTCACGAAAAAGACAGCTAACAGATACGACTGCTTTAGTGACCCTAAATCAGTCTCTTCTTCCATGAAAGGCATTATCTATTAAGAGCTATTTGGGCAGAATTAGTCTCTTTTTCCATATAAGGTATTATATATTGAGTGCTGCAGGTGATGGATGTTCCTCTGGAAGTGAGGATTCTGGGAAGGACCGCGTGGCCAGGGTTCTGGGTCTGTTTTCTTCTGAGATTTGACTCTGGGCCCTTGTGAAGCTATCCATCTTGGATATGAACCAGCTACTAGATTCTTTTTACCAGCTGGACCTTATTTCTTAAAGGTCAATTGAAGGCCCACAGAAAGGAGACTGGGCTATGTAAGGAGGCTATGAAGTCGTCGTGTTCCCCAGAGTTGGTCACATTTCCTGTCTTCTTTGGATTCATGAAGAGATGGTTAGGCTACCCAGTGGAGAATCCACTCAGGGCAGTGGTTTCAGAGGATTTTAATCACCGAAGGAGGAAAGAGGAAGGAAGGAGGTAGGACACCTTTGTTTCAACTGCTACTGGCCAATCTAGACTATGCGCCAGGGTTTTAGTTGTGTCTTGTGACAGAAAACATAAGAACACAGCCTTCCTCTCAATAACTGCCAGTGTGGTTACTTGTCACATAAGCTATTAACCTTTGCTATCTCAGGAGACCCGAGGTTCCCACACAAGGTGAGGGAGCAGCTAACAAAGATGGTAGGTACTGAGGACATGGAACGCTGATTGGGTTCTGCCTGTCTTATTTATCAGCCATTTAGAATGAAGACATTCCCCTCATCCCAGGATCTTCAGTTTTCTTACACCTAAATATGATCAAAACCATCAAACTACCCTCAACGAGCAGCCAAGCCTCGCTCGGTCCTCTTCAGAATTACGCCAGGAAGCTATTGAGGTTCCTATCCCTCCTGTCCCAGACTCTCTTCCCTCCCAGGGGTGCTTGAGGGGCACAGGGTTCTGGAGGGATCTTTGGAAGGCAGTGAGTCTGTCCACTTCTCAGACTGTGAAGAAGCCACTATGCATAGTCTACTAACTCACACAATGTCTCCTGTGAAGGACTGAGTCCACAGAACAAACCCACTTAGAGGTCCTGAGACTATGGGCTGGCACTCCTGTATGCTGCGGTTGCCAGGAAACCACAGTTGTAAAGTGTGCTGAAATAGAGAGGTGAAACTTGAGGGGCTGGGCTTCTGTGTTCCCTGTTCTTTCCTCCTATTAACTGTTAGGTTGCAAAGAAACTCAGGTCAAATGGCTAACCAAGGTGCCCATTTAACATATCACAGCAGAAGCAGGCTCTTAGCAAGTACCTGTTACAGAGTCCTGGCTCCCCAGCATTTCTCACCCTTAACCACTATCTTAAACCTTTCCAGCCCATGAGTTTTCCTCTCCTTCCCTTCCTCTCCCCTCCCCCTTCCTTCCCCTCCCTTCCCTTCCCTCCCCTCCCCTTCCCTTCCCTTCCCTTCCCTAGCTTCTCTTTCCTATATACCCTCAGTCTTTTGGCTATATGCCTTCTTGGTTCTTGGTTCTCTTGGCTCTGCTCCTGGATCTCTCTTCCTCTGTTTGTCCTCTTTCCTCTTCCCTCCTTCTTCTCTTCCTATTGTTCTCCCCTCCTCTCTTCTCAGTGTGGACCTTTTCAGATGCTCTGGCTGTATTCTCCCTCACATCTACACTACCTAGGAGAGGTCCTGTCCTCATTATCATTCACCTAGTGCTGAAACCTGGGTGTGGTATACATGAGTCCCTCTTCCAAGGACCTAGGGCTCTCCAAACCAAGCTGCTGATTGGACTCTCCTAAGCTATTGCGGATCATTTATTTCTGCTGGCTTCAGCCACAGAAACCTGGGACAAATGGCAGACTGAGGTGCCTATTTAACATTAACCAATAGTCTATATGGGCAGCTTTGCTCACTCTTATCCTTGCTTTTGTTTCTTATATTATTTATCATCATTATTGCAAGACACAGGATGGCACTATGTAGCCCAGGCTAGACTTGAATTCATGATCCTGCCTCAGTCTCTCAAGAGCTTGGAATATAGACTTGAGTCACTATGGCTGGTTCAATCTCATACCAGGCAAATTTTTCCTTGTCAGCTGACAGAAATAAAAATAAGGTATGTGGAGTTCCAGAAGCTGGTGCCCAGACAACCGAAGTAGTGATAATACTGAGCAATTGCTATGTGTGACATTGTTTTAAGTTCTTCATATGTATTCTCTCTCTCTCTCTCTCTCTCTCTCTCCCTCCCTGTGTGTGTGTGTGTGAGAGTGTGTGTGTGTGTGAAGGCCAGAGTCTGTGCTCTATCACTACCTATCTTATTCATTTGAGACAGGGTCTCTAACCGAGTTACCAGGATCTGCTTATGTCTGTCTCTCAGAGTAAGGGTTACAGGTCTAGGCAGACATGCCAGGTTTTAATTATTCTTAACATGGGTGCTATGTATATAGGCCCTCATGGTTGCACAAGTGCTCTTACCCACTTGGGTATTTCCCCAGACACCTATATTATATATTATATTGTTCAATTGTCTTACAAACCTAATATGGCAAGTACTATCAATATCCCCATCTTACGCATGAGGGAATCATGTTTTCCCAATGGTGATATTACAAGTAAGGCAGCCCACTCTTGATTCCAGAAGACTCCAGCATCTTTTAGTGCGTTCCAGGATAGGGCCGGCCATATGTTGTGCGACAAGACTTTTCCCTCAGAGATGCAAAGCACACATCTACTTGCCCCCAATAGCCCACAGCAGACCAAATTTTGGACACCACGAAAGTCTAACTTGATGAACCAATGAGTTTTATTGGGTTTCTTACAGGGATATGAGTGAGGGGTTCCTTACAGGAACAGAAATGACTCAAAGACAGCTGCATCACCAAAGCCCACCCTAGCACCTCTGACAGCTCACAAAAGCTGGGAATCTAGAGCACAATGCACAGCCTGCAGGCTGGAGAGTGTCCTTTCCAAGTGACTCATTTGGTCTAAACATCTTCCAGGTGACTTCACTGGTTTCTACTTCCTCAGGCAGCTTCTCTGGTCTCAGCATCTTCTTTGCATCTTGGCTTGTTTATTCTTGGGAAGATGGGCCTAGTGAATCTGGTCCATTTCAGGGACTTCCTGAAGCTATTTTGGGTGGTTTGCCCTCTGACTTAGAGGAGCTTCCGTGTAGGATGGAACGTTTCAACACAACACCATGATGAACAGAGTCAGGGAGGTCATTCAGCTCTGCCCATTTCATCATCCATGGGCTCTTCCCTGCGGCCTTCATCATCATGCAGGCCATTTTGTTGTTTCATGACTTTGCCAGCCCATGGACCTCTCTTAGGGTGTGCGTGACCCACTTGACTTTGTCTTGGAGACTTGGGCATTTTTAGAATCAGCTCAGAAGGAGGGGTGTGCTTCCCTGAGGTAGGTGTCCCCCAAGACTGCCGTCTGCTGGGCCTTTTCTTTAATGGAGTGCTAAGCAGTCTCTTGTTGACACTGAGATCCTTGAGACGGGACATGAGCTTTTATCCAACTTCTACATGCCTCATTCAGGCCTGGCCTACAACAAAAGATAACAAAGAGCTGTTACATGATTTTTATGCAACCAAGTTAGTGTAATTGGGTTTTTCCAGCATGTGTAGCAGATCTGAAGACCTTTCAAGCAGAGAATTAAATTTACTCTGAACTACCACTATTTGAGCTATGGTAGTGTTGTTTTACTGCATGTGGTCTTGTTATGGAAAGTAATGGGAAATAAAGAAGTAAGCAAATAAAGACGAACAACGTAAATCCTCATGGTTCTTGGTGAGGTCGCTTGGTGTGCACATTCTCATTGACTAAAGCACATGGACTTTCTAGATGAAGACAAAATGACAGTTCAGGGTTGCCCAGCTTGTAAGGTGGTTCAGGAAAACCTAGGACAGGGACTTTGGATAAAATAGTTCTGGGCATAACAGCTGCCTTGATCCTTTGTGGGTCTCTTTGCAATTCAGTTTCCTCATTTATAGAATGAGAGTAACTATAGATCTGGGATAGTTGTACTAGAGGAGGGGAAATTGCACACTAGGGAAAACTCCTGCTATATGTCATTGAGGATCTGAGTTCAAATCCCCCCAATATACATGAAGTCAGATGTTGGGCATCCACACCTCAAAAATCGCAGTGATCCTGAGGGGAGCTGGGAGGTAGGAACAGAAGAATTCTTCAGTTTATGGGCTGGGTATCCTGGGATATCCCACAGGGGAAAAAAAACCAAACAAGTGAAATCCTGTCTTAAAGGAAGTGGAGAGGTGAGGCCCAACACTGAGGTTGTCCTGTGACCTCCTCATGTTTACCATGGCACGCAAGTCTGGATTCAGGCACAGAAACACACTTGCATCTATGCATACACATTTTACACACAGGGATAACATAACCTAGAAATGAGAGCTATGCTCGGCTCATAGGCCGAGTAATAGCTTTGACTCTGGAGAAAGATCTGTAAGAAATATGCTGCAGATTGGGAGCAAGCCCAGGAGTTCTTCACGTGTCCCCCACCACAGTCATCCTTTACCTGTCTGCCCATGTGCTCTGCATGGTTTGTAATCCCCAAGATCCTACTTCCTGCCATGTGTGCTGGCATTCATGATCCCTGGCCCTTTCTTGGATGCCCACTGGCCTTGACCTATTCTCAAAGGCTCTTCCTTTTGCTGAGTTGGACAATCTCTTTCTCCTCTTGCACAACGTCTCTAATTTCACAGCTGTGACGACCCACCTGGCAGGGAGCTCTACCGTGGGACACTGATAGAGCTCAGCCAGGAACATCAAGACCTCACTGCCTTGGCACACTGCAGCGCTCAGTCGTCTGATTATAAGCAACACACAGGAGAGCGTAGGCCTCTGATTATAGGTGACACAAAGAACTGCGCTCTCTCAAAGCCAACATATTTTAGGTATCGGACAATTTGATGGTGAAGTTCATTCTCTCCTTGCATCTGGCCCCCATCCGTCGTGATCTGTCGAGTAGCCTTGGGGCCAAAAGGACTGCCAGATTGGATAATTTTCTTGGAAAAGTGCTATAAAGATGAAGGGTTCAAATGTGCTTTCAGTATGAATCCCAAGTTGCAGGCACCAAGGCCAATAGGAAGCACATGTCCAGCAGTGGGGATGACATGGCAAGACAGACATTATATGTGTTGTCCTTGGGCTGTCACATATCAAGAGAGAATTCCATAACTGTGAAATTTTAGCATTGGTTCTAGGCATTTCAATCTGCTTTGCAGAAGAAATCCGCATGACTTATTAACAAAATAGACTTGAAATGCCATTACGACGGAGAAATGATGGTTCTGGCAGGTTGGCTGGAAACATGGTATGTTGAGTGATAGTTGCAGTGTCCTGTGATAAGACATCTGGTGAGGTATGTACATGGTGCATAATAGGCCCTGACCCAGGCTGGGTGGGACTTGTAAATATGGAGGTGACTCACATCATAAGGGAGCCATGTCACATGTACTGAAGAATGAGGAGAACCTGGCTATTTAAAAACTCACCTACTGGAGATCAAATTACCCAGCTTCGTGGTTCATTCTCTGTGTTTCTGTTTAACCTAGTGGTGTTGATTCATTGTTTATTCATCCATCCATCCATCCATCCATCCACCCATCCATTCATCCACCCATTCATCCACTCATTCATCCATCCATTCACCCAACCATCCATCCATCTATGCATGCATGCATCCATCCACACATCCACAGAAGAGCTTTTGAGTACCAATGTAACATGACTTTGAATTTTAACTCAAAGCCAAGAAGCCTTATCAGCAGTATTTACAGGAAGGACAGAGTCGACTGAGTAGGATAAGCTGATAACATTTAAGAAATGGGTGGGAGGAGATAGGCTCAGATGCAGAGGAACCCTGGAAAGCGATCACAGTGGTTCAAAGCAGAGATGATGGTCCTGTGAGCTGGCTTAGTGACAGAGAGATGGATAGGGAGAAAAATTCTGAAGAGGCTACCAAAGCAAAGACTTTGTTTAGCTTCACAAGACTGACCTGTTTTGTTGCGGCCCCCTGAATTAGGACAACAGTGCTAGTCCCTGACCCTACAGGAGATGCTCTTGGAGGGCACACAGTTTTGTTGTGTTAAGATTGATGGGGAACAGGGGATTCCTCTGCATATCCTGGTTGAGAATGATCATCCCAGTGAGAGCTCTCCAGGTTTGGACTCTGGACTGGAAGAGATTCCACCACTTCGTTGTATGTAACAGCTTTCCTCAGAGATTAAGACATTTCATCCTACAGAAACTTCCTTAAACAGAAAGGTTGAAAAAAAAAAAAACAACCCAAAACCTCAAAATAGCTTTAGGAAGTTTCTAAAACTGACCAGATTCACCAGGCCCCTCCCTGCCAGAGTAAACAATAAAAACAACAAATCAAAACAACAAACAAACAAAGCAACCCAAAGCAAAAGCCTCTGAGACAGGTGGCCTTGAACTCTAATGAAGACCCTGAGACAAACTAAGCTATGAAAAACGATTCTGAGACCAGAACAAGTAATGAAAACAATTCCGAGACTAGACCAAATGGCAAACAAACAAACAAAAAAACCAACCCAGAAAGACTACCTGAAAGATGTTTAGGCCAACTGAGTCATTTGGAAAGGACACTCTTCAATCTACTGAGCTGCCTATGGGCCATGCAGTGTGCTCCAGATTCCCAGCTTTTGTGAGCTGCCAGAGGTGCTAGGCTTTGGTGATGGCAGCTGCCTTTGAGTCATCTCTTCTCCTATAAGGAACCCCTCACCTATATCCCTGTAAGTCACTCCAGTAAAACTCATCGGTTCAGCAAGTTAGACTTTTGTGGTATCCAGACCTTGGTCTGTTGCAGGTTCTCTGTCTGGGCTAAGCAGGCATGTGTTTTGCATCTCCCCAGGGAAAGTTTTATTGTACAATACCATCACTGACATTAAAAATTCTAGACAGGACATTTGTACAGCTATGTGGATAAATGGGTGTAATAAGTTAATGATGCTTGGAATGAGTTGCCTGCGCTTAAAACTTTTATGTATGTTATCTGCCAGACTGGTTGGTGCCTTATAGCTTTAGATTCCAGGTACAAGCCAGGCTTACCATGGGTGAATCAACAGACCTACCTGTGCTTGCTCATCAATTCCATCCCCTTTGTTCTTTCCTAAACCCTGCTCCAGTCAGGCTGTCCGCCCATTATTCACAAAACCTCTCCCTCCACCACCACAGACAATGGATTTCTACATTGTTAAACACAAGGTCAGTTGTCTGTCTCCATATCCTTGGTCCCTGTGTTGACAGCATGGATCCTTTCTTTCTGCCACTCACCTTACTCCCTTGGCTTTCCTCCCAGCTCACTGACCACTTTTCCTTTTTGTTAGCTCCTCGCAAACTCTCTGATTTCTTAAAATTGAATGTGCCTGGGTTCAGTCCCAGGGCCCCATCTTCCTGGGCTCACCCCCTTTGATGATATCACCTAGTCTTGCGGGCCCAAATGCTGTGGGTATGCTGGCAAGCCCCAGTTTCTGTCCCTGCATCTCTTTGGTGAACTCTGGTCCTTTTCTAACTGCCAATGCCATGTCTCTCAGGTACTGAGACAACCCCTAACCTTAGTTTCCACAACATAATTCCTGGGATTCCGGACAATATCTGTTTCTCTCAGTCTTTCCTATTTTAATAAACAATTTCTTTCATCAAATCACTCGGTCCCTCCCCCATGAGCTGTCCTTCCTGAAACTTCTCTTTTTATTGTACTGCACATTTAATCTACCATCTTCTTTCTAAATATATCCCAACTCCCCCGTGCCTCATCCCACAAACATTGCCAACTCCAGCCTAAGTCCTTGAGCTTTCAGTACTAATCATTGTGTTTTTCTTCTTGTACCCCTGCACTTATCTCAACACTGAACACTATGAAATGTTTGCCACTTGATTCCACCTGATGGCTTAAAACTTCCTAATAGATTTTCATCTCACAAGCTGAGATGAAGCCCTTACAGTGACTGACCTTTAAGGTGGTATATTCTCAACCTCTTCTCTTGAGTCATCTGCTACCACCTCACCTTTGCATACACTCCGGCACTTGTCTCAGGGTTGACCATAAAATACACTGCCCTGAGTCTCCCAGTCACTCAAGGCTACTGCATCAAAGTTCCATAGGCTGGCTGGCCTCTGAACAGCATACATTCATTTCTCAGAGATTTTGAAGCTGGATGACATACAGGGGTGGCATCATGGCCTGGTTCTCAGGGGAACCTTTTCCAAGTTGTAGACAGCCAGCTACACCTTGTATTCTTATATGAGGCAAGAGAGCTCTCTGATGTGCCTTGTAGAAGGTCATTAATTTGATCAATGAGGACTCTACCCTCATGACTTAACTGCCCTCCAAAGACTACGTACGCTTCTTAATAATGTTTCATGAGTTTGTGGAGATAACCTTCCCCTCACTGTACTGGGCAGACAGGCATTATCTTTAAGTTGAATCACCAACATTGCTCCCATGGCTAGAGGTCTTCTTCTATGTTCCTTCTGCTTAGAAATGCTGCATATCCAGCCAGGTATGTGCATGTTCACCTTCTTATTTCCCTTGAATGTTTGCTCCTTTGATAACTTGTAATGCACATCCCAGAAAGAAGATTTCTGAAGGTATCATCAAATTCTCCAGTAATGCAATGCGACCTCTAATCACATCTAGCTTTCCATAGTATTTTCTACCACTGCATCTGTTTTGTGTTATACTAGTGTGCTTATTATTCATTTGTACCATCATGGATAGTTTTTTTCTGCATCCCTGGTCTTTAAGCCTTATAATTTTATCTAAAATATGATAGGGCTCAGAAAGTAGTTGCAAATAAGTAGATTGAGTTGTTGGAATCAAGTGTAGCGTGGTTATTGCACAATTGTTTCCTTCCTTCCTTCCTTCCTTCCTTCCTTCCTTCCTTCCTTCCTTCTTCCTTCCCTCCTTCCTTCCTTCATCTTTGCTTTCTCTCTCTCTCTCTCTCTCTCTCTCTCTCTCTCTCTCTCCAAGGACTTGTTATATAGATCAGGCAAGCCTGGAATTCATGTTCCTTTTGACCAGCCTCCTAAATGTATGGATCCATGTGTACACCACCACAGCTGGCCCAGTACTTTGCTTATTTTTGTGACAAATGTTGCCACCCTTGTTTTAACTGCAGCCTGCCGGGTCCTGAGCTGTGCGGGCCTTGCCTACTCTGAGGCACTGCTTTCATGCCCTTCTCCTGGAGCACATGAATGACTTCAATTTCTACTAGAAACAAACAACCAGTTTTTCTTGTAATGTACTCTAGCTATCCTAGAACCAGGTGCCAGAGGATTCCTTCTAGTCCAATTGTGGCACCAATGTACAACACCCTCTTGGGCTTCCCCCTCCCTGACCTCGGTTTCTCCATCTTTGAGATGAAGGATGAAGTCAGAAAATTTCTACAATTCCTCCATTCTCGGCCAGAAAAAAGTTTGTAGGAAGAAGTTCCATGCTCTCAGGGGATCCAGCAACTCTTCAGAGGTAGACTTGCCAGGAGCTGGGAGGAGAGTTGATAGCAGAAGGTCACTGATGCTTTCATCAAGGTCAGAAACCGTCATTTGTCTTTTACTTGAACCAGAGAGATCAATGATTTCCCCAAGTTCACAGAGCTAAAAAGTATCAGAAGCAGAACTTGAACGTTTGTCCGAGGGATTCATGAGTCTAAGATTTCCTTACATACAGGATGCGCCTGCTTTGTCTCAGGAAGTTTTTCCCCAACATCCCTAACTAGGTTGCTCCCTTGGTGTTGTCCCCTGGAGTGTTAATGGGCCAACTACTGCTGGCAAGAGACCCTTGTTCTGGGCACACTGCCCCAGAGATAGAGAGTTGAGTCCCGAAGCTGCGAAGAAGGGATGATCAGAAGCGAGCGGGCTGACCCAGAGCCTGAGGACGGCTCAAAGGCTTCGCGCTCTGAAGGCATTTGTTCTGCAACCCCAGCTAATGAACCAGTTAGGAAACGGCATCAATAAGAAGCAAATGAAACACCAGCTCCAGTTAATTCGCAGGCACAGCTGCTTGCCTTCCTGCTTTCAATTTCAGATTCGCATTATGAATTGCCTCCCTGGAGAAATGAGCCCCTCCCTCCCGGAAAGAGGAACTGCGCGCCATGGAACCAACTTCAATCCAGGCAAGGCAACTTATCTCTAGGTCCTTGCTCAGTGTCGAGAGACTCTGAGCTGGGCCAGTTTCACTCAAGGTTAGTAATTAAGGTGTAATTGAAATGAAATTAATTGCAATAAATTTGTCATGAGCACAGCCATTGATTAAGGGCATTCAGATGCTGTCCGGGCATGAGACATTGATTGCCACACTTTTTTGATAAATGTAATTGCAGTGGTATCTTTTGTTACTTTAGAAATCATCTCTTGCCTGAAATGGGTTTCCATAGGGAGGGACTGGCCTTGAAGCCATCTGACTTCCTGAAAATCGGAGATAAAAAGAGACTACTGGCACCTGTTAGGTTGGCTATACACTCTGTTGCTCATGTCTCACATAGCATTTATTTCACCGTGGCCCTCTAGCCCATATGGACATTTCTGAAAATTAGGAGGAGACATACCTTCCTTTGGGAAGACACAGTTGGTCCTAAGGTATACAGCTTGGCCAGTGACTCCTGGGCTGGGTTTCCACTCTCATTGTTCAACTCTACTGGGTCCTTTTGTGTAGCAAATGACTTTTCACAACCATACATAGCAGACATCGTGCAGAATGAGGTGACAGAAAAGCATGGTGAGACCTATCATCTTAAACCTTGTCTCAGGAGCAGAGTCCTCACCCTTCTCTTACCAGGGATTTTGATTGGCTGGATGCATGCAGAAATCGCCCCCAGGAATTACAGGCCTCTAGCAGTGGTGAAGAGGGAAGGAGGGAAGGACTGGGTTGGCTGCCAGTGGAGTGGGGTGTAATCTGGCCACAGGGCTCTCTGGTGGGTGGGTGGTAGGTGGGGAGGTCCATGATTCTAATCACACTGTGGGAGAAGGCACGGGCATCTCAGGTCTGTGGGAGTGATGCTCACAGGTACAGATCACAGTGGGTATGTCTCCCAGAGGAGCTGCTATATTCAGCAGGCCTGAGGGGCCCTGGGGTTCCACACTGAGTCTCAAGGTATGGGCATTGAGACCAGATCAGGCTTGACAGGAAGGATACAGGATGTTAGATCCCATCCCCAGCTGGACATCAGGAGGCTGAGGGTCCTTTCTGATGCCCAGTGACAAATGCTGCAGCTTTCTGCATCTGAAGAAGAGTTACTTCTTCCTGATCCAGGGCCCTTCCTCTCGTGCACTCTGCTCTTCAGAAGCTTTGACTCATTTGCTCACTCAGCAAATGTTTAGTGTGGACTGTCTGTGTGCAGGTGCTATGCAGGTGGGGAGGAAAGCGGGACAGAGGTGACCCAGTGCAAGCCCAGAGCTCTGAGTGCAGGAGCTGGCACATTTGACTCACTTCTTGGAACTCCTGTCCCACCCCTACCTTTCCTGCCTGGGCCCTGGAGGTCCCATAGTTGATTGCGGCTGATAGCACTACTGCTGTCTCCTGTCCTCAGATAGGATTGGCCAAAGCAGGAATCTGGCAGGATACGGGGAGGGAGGACAATGCAGTTGGCATTTGTTCCACGTCTCATGGGTCCCCTGAAAGAGTATAGCCCTGTACCAATACTGGTAAAGGCTTCCTGCCCTTCAGTCTGAGATTTGTCAATGACATCCACTGTTGGAGTATTGCCCTCTCCTGCACACTGTGGCAGTCTGTTCTCACCTGTGAACGTGGCCATCTTTAGTTGTGTGTTGTTTTTCCTTTTTGAGACAGTCTGGAGGTTAGGCTGGCCTTGAACTCTCTGTGCACCCAAAGATGCTTTTGAATTTCTGATCCTCCTGCCAGAACCTCCCAAGTTTGGTGATTATAGGCATGTGCCTCATCATTTAGTTTGTATTTTGGAAGAGGGATTTAAGACCACGTTCCCACGCAGACATCAGGAACCCTGAGCACAGGAAGCATAAACTTGAGTCTGCCACCCTTAGACCACTTGGCTATCCTGACATAGTGGCCCTGGCTTCTCTTTAAGTTCCTTAGCGCCACAGTCAGTCTACACTGTATCCCCTCTGGGGGACCAGCTGCCTGGGCAGAGATGCACAGGGTCAGTGAGAAGGGATGGTAAGAGCATTGGTGGCGTGAGTGTGTAATTGCACACACATGCAGGGATGCTTCTTTGCAGCTAGATAGAGGTGAGGTCTGAGCTAAGCAATGTATTAGATTTTTTTCAATAACCAAAATACCTGAGAATAGCTTAAAGGAGGGGGGACTAATTATGTGTTACAATTTTAGAGCGGTCGGTCCTTTACGACATGGGGAGTGCGGAAGAGAGAGCAGTTCATATCATGGCATCCAGGAAGTAGACAGGGCTCTACAAGCCGGTCCAGGGCCTAGTATACCCTTCAAAGGCATGTCCTCAGTGACCTACATCCTCCCACTGAGCCACACCTCCCATTTCTAGAACTTTCCAAAATAGTATCAGCAGCCTGTGGAGGAACATTCCACATCCGTACCATAACAAGCAGGAAAGTGGGAGCAAAGAGGAGTTTCCCCACACAGATAAAGCTGACGTGAGGTGGGAGGGGAGACTGAGATGTGTCTAAGACTCTGAAGGAGGCTGGCGTCTGGTGTCTCCCCTGGCCAAGCTCAGGGACAGCTCTGACCCCTGCAGCAGATGGGGTCTTTTTTAGAGTTCATGTATCTTTGCCGTTCAAGATTGGATCTCCTCTCTGGGAACTGAATCCTTGTGACCTGGCCCGAAGGTCACTGAACCTTCTAGCAACAGAGCTCCTTTTCCTGAAGTCCACACACCATCTTTTGACATGCTTCCTGGATGGGGGAATGGGTTCCCTGTTTCCTTAAGGGGCCACTCTGTGTGTGGGGGACACCCTAGAGTCACACAAGGTGTGACGTCTACTTCTGAGCTGCTGC
The DNA here is from genome assembly GCA_001685075.1 of Bramus lutescens. Lineage (NCBI taxonomy): Eukaryota > Metazoa > Chordata > Mammalia > Rodentia > Cricetidae > Bramus > Bramus lutescens. Next base: position 337,437 of record LOEQ01000522.1, read on the forward strand.
AGAGCATAGTGACCTCCAAGGGGGACCGGAGTTGTGGAACCCAAGTCAGCCAGTGTTTGCTTCGTTATGGAATGTTTTCACCAAAGTCTTGGTTGTTGTTGTTTTTTTTTCTCTCTCTCAAACATTATATTCCAACTGCAATTTCTCCTACTGTCTTCCTTCCCAGCCTCCCCTCCTCAACCCACTCCTCCTCCTTTCCCTTCAGAAAAGGGCAGGACTCACAGGGGTATCAACCAAACATGGTATATCAAGTGTTCTTGATGAAAGCAATGCTTAGAAGTGGGGCTTTGGGGGAAAATGATTGGATCATAAGGGCTCTGCCTTCATCAATGGATTCATCCATTGAAGGATTCAGAATCTGAACTGACTATTGAAAGTTGGGAGAATTGTGAGGGTTGGGGCCTGGTTGTAGGAAGCATCACTTGGGAGTGTGTCCTGGAGAGTTAGATGCTCTTCCCAGTGCCCTCCTTTCACTCACACTCAAGGTGAGCAACTTTGTTCTGGCACACCTTCCCACTGCCCTGATAGTCTGTGTTATTACAGGCACATAGCAACGGGTCCAGGGGACTGCACTTTCCTCGTTGTTGCTGCAGTGAACATGTGAACAAAGCATCTTAAAGAATGTTCTAGTTTCATTTCTGTTGCTGTGATAAAATACTCTGACAAAAAGCGACACTGGGGAGGAAGGGTTTATTTGGCTTACAGTACCAGGAGATAGTCCATCCTGTAGTATGTATGTCAAGGCAGGGACTGCAAACAGCTGGTCACGTCACACCCATAGTTAAAGGCAGAGAAAACTATATGCACACATTCTTGCTTGCTTGCTATAAGCTAACTTTCTTCTATCTTATACTGTTAAAGACCCTGCTTAGGGAATGGTGCCACCCGCAATGGACTAGGTCTTCCTACGTCAACTAACAACCAGGACAATACTCCACAGATGTGCCCACAGTCCAACATGATCTAGGTAATGCCTCACTAAGGCCTTCTTTCCATGTAATTCTAGGTTGTATCAAATTGGCATTTAAAAGTAACCAGCCCAGAAATATAGCATGAATAATAAAAACCCAGAGACAGATGCAGGGGTTCAAGCTGAAGATCAGAAAAGCAAAGCAGCCAACCACTAGATAGACCTTTTATCTCTACTAAATCTTCAGACCAAAAGAGTGAAATCCTGTCTTCATGAATCCTCAGACTCCAGTGAGTTCCTGTCTCTTCCCCTTTATATTCTTTTCTCTGCCCAGCCATATTGCTTTTGTCTCTACTTCCCTAGTGCTGGGATTAAAATTGTGTAACTCCCAGACATGGGAATTAAGGTATGAGCCACCACTACCCAGATCTGTTTCTGGATCAATCTTGTGTAGCCCAGGGTAGCCTTGAACTCACAGAGATCTGTGTGCCTCTATCTCCCCAGTCCTGGTATTAAAGGTGTGTGCCACCACCCCCTGGCCTGTAGTAGCTCATCTTTGCATTCTGATATTCAGGAAAGCTTTATTTATTAAAATACAAATAAAATATCACTATATTTCCCATTTTTGTTCAAAATTAAAAAGAAGACTATAACTAATTTAAACAAAACTATATACAATAAATACAATGACTATATACAATATATACAGGCAATAAATGCACTTTCTAGCCCATCTGCATTTGACAAATTTAGAGAAAATACTTCATTCTCTATCCTATGTTGGTGAGTCCTAATTTATTTTCTATCATAACTTGCTTTCTATGTTTTATAAACAAGGAAAACTAAGTATCAGTTATTCAACTCCCTCAGAGACACAAGAAGGAAATATTAGCTGAGTAAGCAGGACATGCAGTCAACCAACTTCCAAAAATGTGAGTAATGAGAGAAACATCTGGCTGCTTGAACAGTCACCCAAAGTTCCAGTGCAACATTGGGGCATCCATATTTGGCCTATAGGCTTAGCATATCCAACAGATTTTCTGTGAAACAGGATATTCTGAAGGACTGTCCATCCTTGTCTTGACAATGTTTGGCAATGACTTTTTTGTATGTGTCCAGCTTGTCCAATTAGGACAGCATACTGTCAACAGTTGAGACAAGGACACTTTCTTGTCCAGTGACTTACTTTTGCCACAAAGAAAATAAACTCCATGTGGAATTTCTTCGGTGTCCATTATCTTCTCTCAAGTAGATTGGTGCTGCCAGGAGCAGACATGTCATAAAGAAAGCCCATGTTACTAAAACGTCTTAAATACCATAATCTGTAGATCTCTGAAGTGTTTGAAGATAACCTGTCTATATAAAATATATCTTTGTTTGACCTTGAAAACATACCTAATGTGACTACAAGTTTGATTGTAATAGGTGATTAACTACTAACCTGCATTTCCTTATTACCCTAAAATGTTGGTAATAATAACTTTCAAGGACTAGAAATTTTCATTACATTATTAAATAAGCTGTATAGGTACAACACGTTGAACAAGAATAGAAATGTATGTACAGTATGTTCTAACAAAATTAATGTCAAATTTGTATCAATATATAAAATTTGTATACAATATGCAAAAGTCCAATCCAATGTAAAATATTTAAAACTAGCAGTTACTTTGAAAAAGTGGATTCAATAATCTACCTTTTAACTTATATTTATATTCTCCTTTTTTCTTTTCAAAATAGATTCAATAATCTATTCTTTTATACTATCAAATTTTTATCCCCTTTTTTCTTTTCAAAACAAGAACCTTGAATCTAATATCCTATATTTTTGGTGACCATTGCCTATAACAACTTGTAACCATTCCCCCTAAACCATGACAAATATCCATAACCCAATGAAAGACCCACCCACCCCACCTCTTGGGAATGTGGGTGTCGTGTTCTTAAATTTACTTCCACTGTCTGGGAGCAAAGGCATCTTTAGGGGATCCTGAAAAGAAAAATTTGAGATAACTGTCCTGGGAGAGGTAGCTGCATCATTTGTTGTACAGTCTCTGCATGATGGGAAAGTACAGGGCTTGTCTCAAGTCCTGGCTAGAGTAGTCTGTTAGGCTCAGCTAGCCACCTTGAAATTGTTCTAAGCAATTAGTAGTCCAAAGTCAATCTTTAGGTGGTGTTTTTCTGCTTAGTGTTATCATACATAGTTCTGGAGGAGTCATCATTGTAGGCCCCATCCTCCTTATGGAGACTCACAGGTCACTGTTAGGTATGCTCATAGTTCACTGCAGATGACTTCAAGAGACCCAAACCTGAAATCATGTACAGGAGGATAAATGAATCCTTTTTCTAGAATTAGTCAGTACTCTTTATGACCATTAATATCATGGCAAAAAGTTTAAAAAATATATATGTATATATTAATCTTCTAAAATTTATACCTTAAGAAAAGCTGTTAAAGAGTCATTAGAAAACCAAAGGAGTATGAGATTAGTGGAGATAAAGTAGTCCTTAAATACTTGTTTTTCTTCTGTCCTGTGTCAGGTGACTCTTCTGACATGAGACAGAGGTTTTGGATTTCACTTTAATAAGCATGCTTGGGTTTAGAGGAGGAGAGAGCCACACTCCAACTCCAAAGCCAGTTTTAATCTTTAACTGAACTGGGACTACATACAAAAAGACCATTTGCATTATATGTCTGTAGAGAATAGCATAAACAAACATTTGGGAAAATTTCTGAAATTTTACGCTGTTGGAAATGTGTTATACCAATAGGCCAATTTACTTTTTTCTTGGGACTTTTTTTTTCTGGATGATTTGTCCTTTTTCTTCAGATGTCTCATTTGTCCAGTGGTCTTCAGATTCCTTACCTGGATACTTTTATTCTGAAAAGACAGAAACAAAACCCTTCCCAACCCTAATTTTGGGGAGAGTCTCTTTTGGCAAGTTATATCTGATCAAATGAATAGTGTTTGTTAGTTTTATAGGTTAGTTAAAAAGGTTTTTGTCGTTGTTTTTTAATGTTGATGTTTGCTTGGGTCATGCCTTGGAAATGCTGACTCAATAAACCTGGGGAATGGGAGGATTTTAACTAGCCTCCTTAGCAAGCCCTTCCCTCCTTCCTAGGGACTCCATAGTGTGAATTACTGGGCTAGGAGTATTTATGCCTTGATGATCTACTTCTGATACACCTCTCAAGCCTCTTCATCTGCCACCATTCGTTTTTCTCACACTTAGGTTTGAGAATTATTGGTCTTCTGCTTCCTGTATGCACTGAGGTCTCCACACCACCCCCACTCCTCTGCCTGGAAAAATCTCAGGTCATCTTGCAAAGTCAGCTGGACATTGCTCAATACCCCCAGGAAAGTACTTCCTTTCTGGTCCTTGGCTTTGGAAGTCAGCTGCCAAGTTGGACCCCACCGGGGAAGATAACAGTACAATGTCAGCTCTGGAAGGTCCACACAAAAAGCTGTTTCTTCATCCTCATCAGCAGATTTAGAACAAAGTTGGAAGCTCACACATGCTGTGGTTGCCATGGTCGCTGCAAAGGCAATCTAAATGTAGATGGTTATATAATCCAGCAGGTTGACTCTGCTTGGGAAAAAAAAGTTTTATTCCTCCCTTTTCAAGGAGCCTGACCTTGGGGTGTGGTGGCTCTGCATGGGGTCATGCAGCCTGCAGCTTGATGCATGTGGCCTGCAGGAATCGTAAAACGTGATTTCTAGGTGTCCAAACTATCACCCAAGATAGAGATCTTATCTGCAGAAAGGAAGGCTAAGATCCACAGAGAAATGCAAGGACATAGTCTCTGTCTTGAGGACCCAGGGAAGTCTGCTACTTCTGCATGGTTCTAGCCCTAGCCGATGTTGGAATTCATGGTCTAGGGAAGCCATAAAATGAAAAGAAATATCATAATTCTTGAAATTGTGCCAACCTGAATTTTACCTTTGTTTCTATGTCTTACTAACTACTGGGTCTTTGATACGATGTATATCTTCTCAAAACTTGTGTTTCTTTACTGAAAATGAGAAGTAACAAGGATGTGAAGATTCGTGTTGTGCATCCAAGGAATTTAGGGCACTTGGGTGCGGTGGGTGCTCAGGAAACACAGTCCTTGTTACCTTCCTGATCTGAAGAGGCAGTGTATGTATGTGGGCATATGTGTGTGCACACACACATGGGAGTGCATGCATCTGTATGCAGGTGCATGTGGAGACCAGAGGCCAACCTGAGCTACGTTCCTGAGGCTCTGTCCGTCTTGTGTTTAGAAACAGGAACTCTGACTGGCTTAGAACTTGCTGATCTGACTATACTGACTAACCAATAATTCCAAGGCATCCACCTACCTTCCTCAGCACTGTGGTTTTAAGTGCATGCTGCCATGCCTGGATTTCCGTGTGGGTTCTGGGAATTGAACTTGTGTCCTTACGCTTGTTCAATAAGCACTTTAATGATGGTTTTTACCGCAGTCTGAGAAATATTTGGATGCTGGTAACTGAGCCTAAGTCCTCTGCAAGATTAACAAGTGCTGTTAACTGCTGAGCCATCTCTCTAGGCACCCTTTTATTTCATAATGAAAGAAAATGAATAGGAGGAGTAGTTTTATCAAGAGCATGTGTGCATGAAGTCAGAACGATGGCTCCAGAAGCTTCATGACTAGCTGCTATGTCTATATATATGGAAGGAAGAGGTTAATAAAAACTGGTGTGGAGAAAGCCTTGTAATCTAGGCAAATAAAAATTTATATAGGAGTAAGTTCAATCAAGCTACCTTGCTACAACAAACATAAGACTTGTGAAAGAAAAATTATATTTTTCAAGTTTTCATTATGGACACAGCAATGCTACTTTCATAAATGCATTCCAAGAGATAATCTGAAACATGTCTGTGGTTTATATGGAAGAATATTAATTTGCAATGGTACATATGAAAAAAAATCAGAGCAACACAAATGGCCAACAAGACCACACAAATGGACATTGGTCAAATTGCAATAAGGTTTGATATTGAGTGCTCATATGATGGGAAAAAATCATTCAAAGTATATTGTAGAGAAAAATCTAAAGGTATGTATCAGGATTTAGCTTCAGCTGTTATTCAGATGACCAAGAAGATTGGGGATTCTTTCTTTTGCATGCCACAGTCTGAAGACAGGTCAAAGCTTGCAGAGGCTCTGCTCCGTGAAGTCACTCAGAGGCCCAGCCTCCTTCTACCTTGTTGCTCTGCATTCTGTCTTCTTACCGGTTCACCTATCTTGCTTGCCACATCAGACTTTGATCTTGCGGAAGGCCACCTTGTCTTTGTGTAACAGCCCCTCTTGTTTCCAGTCACCTTCCAGCTTGTTCTCATATAGAGCAGAGGCCAAGACAGACTATGCTCATCCTCAAGTCTTCAGCTCAATCATGTGACTTCATTTTACTGCAAGGAAGGCTGGGAAGTGTAATTATAAAAAAATAGGCAGTGGTAAAATATGTTGGTAGATTCTGTTGCTAAAAGGAGAATGAAAAACAGATATTGGATAGCAATAGCAGCCTTTGATATTTTTCTACAGGAAAACTTGGTACAACATGTTTAGTGCAAAAAAGCCGGGAACAAATCAGAACCGATTTTACATGTCTGTGTGTATCCATATGTTCCATGTTTCCCTTTCTCTACATAAACAGTAGTTATATTTGAGAGTTGGGAATGTGAATGATTAAAATTGTCTTCTTTGTGCTTTTATTGTTGTCTTTTTCCAATTTTCTGCAAATTAACATTTTCTTTGTAGACAGAAAATCCCACTATATAAAAATAAGTAAGAAAAAAAAAGGCAGGTGTGTTGGTGCCTGAAGGCACTTTTCCCTCAGAAGTCCCCGGGGCCCCTTTGTTAGTAGATCTCTTAGTGCTCACACCAAAGGACGGCACTGTCCATTCTGCCTCTTAGATGTGAACTGTCTCCTGAAGGGGCCTGAGACTCAGACTATCCTAATGTGATTCAGACAGTCTTCCATAGAAATGAAAGCCAGTCTGAAATATGGCCTTCTCCTCTGGGGTGACAGTTGGGAGAAGTTCTGGGGTTCTCTTAGGAAGAAGAGTTCCTTCTCTAAGATGGAGAGAAATTAAGGGGGCTACTCAACAAAGACCAGGATCAAAAGAGTAGAGCCGGGTCCAGGAAACAGGAAGTCGCTGCGAAGAGGCCAGATTCCAGGCCCTTCTACTTCCTGGAGCTTTAGACAGAGGAGTATAGGCAAGCCTGCTTTTCCCTGTGACCAGCTTCTTCCTGATGTGCCTGGACTGGATAAGTCTGATTTTTCTTCAAAGCTTGGGTGTTTGGTTGTCAGTTTGGCCATCAGTCTAATGAGGGTACCTCAGGAGGGAGGCAGGACAGGAGTGGCTCAGAGACAACCATGTAGGTGTCGACTGTGCTCTGGGTCAGTACTTCCTGCACATCTTCCATGAGCTGGACGAATATCCTCATGCACCAGGTGAGTGTTCTGAGTGTGCCAGGTGTCACCCATGTTCCAGGCAAATGCCTCCTTTGTATCAGGTGTGATTGTCTCTGGCAAGTGCGCACCCCCTACCAGCTGGGTGTCTTTGGACCAGTGCCAGCCTGAGATTCAAATCTTTATAACGGTGTGAATTCAGACCACACTTCCCTGCCCCAGGCTTCTGCTTCAGTTTCCTGCAAGGTGGGGCAGTGTGACTTCTACCGTTGAGGCTGAGGAGGTGCTGCAATGCCTCACGTGGTGCTGGGTCTAGTCTCAGGCCTGGCTTTTTTCTCTGGCTGCATGGCAAGGCACTACAGCTCATGGCTTAAACAATGGGTATTTATTGTTGCACGGTTACGAATGCTTGAACGCTGGGCTGGATCTCAGGGCTGTGTGTGCATCTGTTCTAGGATTTTAGCCACAGTCCCTGCTGAGGGTCTTCAGAACCACTTCCCTCTGGGGAATGTCGTGTCCACATTTCAGCCCTTTCTATTTTATAACATTGTAAAATTATATCTATTTATTTTTGTGTAGGTGTGTGGACATGCTCACGTCTCAGTGCCTGTGTGGAGGGCAGAGGACAGCCTGTGGGAGTCAGGAATCAAACTCAGGTCATCAGGCTTGTCACCCACCGAGACATCTCACTGACCCTTAGATTTTCCCTTCTCCGAAAGCAACCAGTATTACTGGGGTAGGACCCACCCTGATAACTTCATTTTAACATGATTTTCCCCACAAAGATCCTTTCTCCAAATGAGAGGACTTTAATACACAAACTTCAAGGGGGTCACAGCCCACAGGGACACTTAACAGCTGCCTACAGAAGAGTATTAGAAACATAGGTCCTCATTAGCACTAGGGATTCTTGTGAGCTCTGGCATGTCCTGCTGCTCCAGATCAGCCTGGGTTGCCATGGCGCTAGCTTCCTGGAAAGGGGACAGTGTAGTCTTACTTGCCTGAGTCACCATGCTGACATTCCTGTCTGGCTCCCAGGGCTCTATCCCAGACAGTTCAGTGTGGCNCGTCTTTTGATTGGTGGCCAGCTTCCACTCTTCCAGAGACACACTATTCAACCTCCTTCTCCTGTGGAGAGCTGGAAAAGCTCACTTATCGCATCCATTTGTTTAGCAACCGTTTCTGTTGAGCTCATAGTGTGCTAGGCATGATCCCAAGTGCCTTAGAGATGGATAATCATTTACTGCTTCTGATGGCCCCATGGGGCAGGGACTATTATCACTTCCTTAATGGGGAAACTGAGGCACAGGGAAAAAAGTTTAATCATTTCTCTGTGGTTTCACAACCAGCTAGTAGGGCAGCTGGTATTTGCCCCAGAGAGTCTTGTTCAGAACAAGCACACAGAGAATTCTTACGAAGAACATAAACTCTTGAGTCAGAGAATGTGAGTTTGAGATCTGACTAATAGTAGAGCTAGACATTTTTGATATTGCTTGTCCTATGGGCAGTTTCTTTCCCCTAAGAATGAGAGATTCATCCTCCATGTCACTTGGTCATGTTCTGCTACAGTATGTAAGGTCTCAGTTGATTGTCAAGGGTGCATATGTGATCCAATGGGGTTCTCTTTTACTTGCTGGGACCCATCATGCATTTGGGTCAATCACTGTTCTCTTTTGGGAATTTGTCTGTGAGGATGCAGTGAGGACTAGGGACTGCAGCCTTTTGGTTCTGGGTTTTTGGGGGAGGCACATGGAATCCAGGGTTAGAAGGAAAAGAGTCAAGGGTGGGGTGACGAAAGGTGGCTTTCAGAGAATGGGAGAATGGAACCAGGGATACAGGGATACGCAGGGACACGGGAATATGCAGGGATACACGGGGATACACAAAGATGCATGGGTATACAAGGGGATACAGAGATACACGGGGATACACGGGGATACAGGGGAATACAGGGGGATACAGGAGGGATACACAGGGATACAGGGGCATACACGGGGATACAGGGGCATACACAGGGATACAGGGGGATACAGGGATACAGGGGGATACAGGGATACAGGG
>LOEQ01000522.1:347235-364731 GCA_001685075.1 Bramus lutescens
GGGGGATACAGGGGGATACATGGGGATACAGGGGCACACAGGGATACAGGGATACAGGGGGATACAGGGGATACATGGGGATACAGGGGATACACGGGAATACAGGGGAATACAGGGGAATACAGGGGATACAGGGGCACAGAGGGATACAGGTGGATACACGGGGATACAGGGGGATACAGGGATACAGGGGGATACACGGGGATACAGGGGGATACAGGGATACAGGTGGATACAGGAATACAGGGGGATACAGGGGGATACAGGGATACGGGGATACAGGGACACACAGGGATACAGGGGGATACACGGGGATACAGGGGATATAGGGACATGGGGATACAGGGGATACATGGGGATACAGGGGGATACACAGGGATACAGGGGGATACAGGGATACAGGGGGATACAGGGATACAGGGGGATACGGGAATACAGGGGCACACAGGGATACAGGGGAATACAGGGGGATGCACGGGGATACATGGGGATACAGGGGATACACGGGAATATAGGGGGATACACGGGGATACAGGGGCACACAGGGATACAGGGGGATACACGGGATACAGGGGATACACGGGAATACAGGGGGATACAGAGGATACAGGGGATACATGGGGATACAGGGATACATGCATATACAAGGGGATACAGGTATACACGGGGATACAGGGATACATGGGTATACATGGGGATACAGGGATATAGGGATACATGGGGATACAGGGATACACGAGAATACAGGGGTATACACAGGAATGCAGAGGGATACATGGGGATATAGGGATACATGGGGATACAGGGATACACGAGAATACAGGGATATACACAGGAATGCAGAGGGATACATGGGGATACAGGGATACAAGGATACACAGGGATATGGAGATACCTCATGCTAGAGTTCAGGCTGACTCCAAGAGATTACCCTGACTCCACATAGTTGGTGCCCCAACCCTCTAGCTGCTGTGGATGCTGGTTGCCAATGTCTTAGGTATTGTTATTTTCTAGATAATTCTTGGCCAGGCTACCTAGTTCCTATGTCCGCAGTATTTGGCCGCCAGTGGCTGACCAACACTGGGTCTAGAAGGGCAAGCTCCTTGCCTTTAGAGGGGCCAACTCTGCAGGGTCATTTGCACTTGAAATCTCCGTGGGTAAGATTGAAGCTGGTCTTCACCAAAGACAACATCCTGACTCGGTCGGTTCTTCTTCCCCTTCTTTGCCCTGGTCCCCCTTTTCTTTTCTCTGGAGAGCTCTCCTCCTATATCCCTCTTGTAAGTTAGAGTCCCAAGAAAGAATGACACATGCCTGAATTCAACTGCTGCTCACTTTCAGGACCCATAAGGTTTAGGCTTGGAAACTTCACTTGAGGAGCGTGGGGATTCGAGTCAGTCAGGGGTCTGTTTCTTACAGCGCCACAAGCCCCACTTGCTTGACCTTCCTAAGGCCACTCAACCATTCTTAGACTCCATCTGAAAACTGTGCCCCTTGCTTTCCAGAGTTTAATGCTCGCTCCTGTGACACCAGAAGAGATGTGTTGCAGCTCCCCAGCCTTGTGTTTGGATGAGAGCAAGCACACTATTAGTAAGCTCAGTGTTCACTATTTCTCTCCCTGTGTCTCTTCTTCCCTTGTTCAGACCAATTCAGATGAACAAAATAGAAAGGGGAAAACTGTCAGAGTGCCAGGAAACTTTCAAAGCCCCATCCATGGGCATATGGGAGTTCAAAGACATGGAATCTAGACTCCCACATTCCAAGTTTGTCTCTCTAGTCTGTCGCTTCTGAAGTGATATGCACATACCCATCACTTGGGGATCTTTGTGACATTGGCAATTGGCTAGTACTCAAGGTGGGGTCCGTGTGGAACCTGAGTGCTACCTTGGTAACAAAGCTCCAGGTAACACTGATGGTCCAAGCCATAGCAAAACTCTAAGAAACAAAGCTATGGTTTCTTTGTGGTTTTTAGAGTGAGCGCTTTCCTCCCCAGACCACATCACTGGTAAGTTCTGGACTCTTCCAGTTTGTATAAACTGAGATACACTTCTTGCCTGTGGGGCTCTGTCCTCTCAGAGGTTGAGATTACTGGGAATGCCATCAAACTATTGAGGGAGGGGCATAAGTGGAGCTAACTGGAACAGATATGCAGAGGCTTGGCAGGGACACTTGACTCTGGATAGGATGTCAGGAAGGTCTCCTTGGAGGAGGCAGGCTGTTGGTCTATCATCTTTCCTGGACAACTCCTGGTGCTTACCCACATTGATCCTCTAAGCCAGGACCTCAGGGCTCAATGCCAGCCAGCACTGTAAGTGCTTGGCAACTGACCTCCTGTTGGCTGGACTCTGGTTCAAGTGCATTGCTGTCTAGATAAGACCATCCACACCTGAGCCCACCATGTCCCTCTACTGTGGCCTTAGGCCTCATAGCTTTCTACGTTGTTTTGATGTCCTGTGACTGCAACAAGAGGCTCAAGCAGTTTCAGAGAGGAACACAAGGTTGGTGGTATTTCCACAACATTTAATAAATTTCCTCTTTTCATTATAATCCTGGCGGAGTCCCTACAAATATTCCCCTTTCCAGACTGAGATTGGTTTCCTTTGTTCATTGCTGCCAGCAGCTGGGCCAGCTTCCTCCCATCTGTTCATTTGCCTCTTTGCCATTCTCTTTCCCTTGGGGTTGGGAGAGTGAAGGCAATATCTCAGAAAGGCCACAAATGCCTGAGAAGGGAGAGGGTGGCCTCCTGGTCTGTTGGCATGCCTGGGAGTTTTCCCTTATAGCCTAGAAGTTGCTAGGTAGATGTTAGGCCTTTTCTTAATCCTTTCATTGAGGTGCATGGAGGATCCAGATGCATCAGGCATTGCAGTGGGAAAAGGGATGAAGCAGCAGCCGGTCCCAACTCCTACCCACCAACCTCGCTGGTTAGACTGCACTTTCCTTATCAACTGAAACACCTAACATCTCTCCACCCCCATCCTGGTTTTCACCTTCCATAGGGACCTAGTCTTGCTGACATCAGGGCAATGATTTTAATTTCAGGTTCAAGGGAATTTGAAGAATTTACCTCCTACTGAGAAGCAAAATAGAAATAGATTGTTTTACTCAATGTCCCCATTTTGGTCCAGTTTTCAGTAGAACTCCTTAGGCTGATGAATGTGTGACAATGGTTCTGATGAATCCAGTTTGGAAGAGTCTTAGACGCTCTACTTGCCCTAGCCTTCTGTGACCTGCCGACTACATTGCTATTATTGTTGGCCAAGGAAAGATGCTATTTTGTCATATTGAGTTATTTGAAACCATTTCCACACAGGCGTGTTTACTTTGAGGCCCTTCTCCCCCATGCCTTGCACTCTCCCCTTTCCTGCTCCTTCCCCCCATTTCTCCCCTTTCCTCCTAGACAGTTCTGTTTCTGCTCTAATGCCATACATTCATACATGGCTTCACTTGTGTATAGAAAATCTAGATATATAAACGAGATGCTTGTTTTTCTGAGACTGAGTTAATCTGTTGGTATGACTAGCTTCAGGTACATCCATTTTCCTGCAAATGACCTAACTTTGTTCTCCTTTATGGCCGAAAACCAATTCCATTGCACATGTACACCACGTTGTCTTGATCTGTGCAGCTGTTGTGGAACACTTAGCTTGAGTCTGTGACTTCCCTAAGGCTAATAGTGTGGTAATAAGCATAGTTGCACAAGTATCTCTGTGATATGTTGACTAAGATCTACGTGTGTGTGGTGACTGTGGTTGGGGTTGGAGGGCACATAGAGGTCATTCCTGTCTCTGCAGAGGCACCTGGAAGTGGATGCTGCTGTGTATTTATACGTTAGTGGGTACAGAGGGGCTGTGTCACAAGTCGGCCTGATTGGGGTGTGCTTGTCCATCTCTGGCTTTCTCTCGCCCCATTGTATTATAGCTTTCTGAGGCTGCATAAGGGTAACCAGAGGAGAGTCACTAGACAGGGCCTCGAGACCGAGACACTGAAGGCTCCAGTTCAATTGTGGCTTTGGTGCCTGCAAGTCACTCCCACCACCTCCTTTATGGGGGCCCTTGGGAGATGGAAGCCTATAGCAAGGGCTAGGAAGATGAAGGACAAGGAAGGAGTATCCAGGGAGAGAATTATGCTATCCCGAGTGTGGCTACAGAAGGGAAGCATTGCCTGGGTAGGAGACAGGAATGGGCAGCTGAGGCCACAGCATTCAGATTTTGGACTTCGTCTTACGGTCATTGGGAAGCCCATGAGGAATTACAGACATGGACTAATACGATTTGCTTCTGAAGCCTTTCCTTGACTCCTATACAGAGAATGGGCCGTTGGGTTAGGAGGCAAGAAAGGATGTGGTGAATTAATACCTGGCCGTGTGTCACCCACAGGAAACAGTGAAGGCCAGGGTAGAGGCCACTCTGTCAGAAGTTGTCAGAGGTTAGACCTCAGGCTTTAGTAGTTGATTGGCTTCTGGGGTATAAATGAGTCTAACTTGAGTAATAGGAACAATGGCCCTGCTCATGCATACAGGCAATGTTGAAAGAGAAACCAAGTCTGGGAGCAAGAAATGATGAAAGGAATGCAGCTTCCAACCTTTGCCACCGAGAAGTTAACAGAGCAATGGTACAACCACACGGAAACTGACCTCCTATAGTGCTCAGCCTGCAGGTCCTGTAGTCAGTGCATCCTGGCACCGTCTACGAATAGGAGGGACTCCATGATAAAAATCTCTCTGATTTTAAATATTACACCTACTCCAGTCTGACTAGCGGGGCAGATCTATTCATTAAAGTGACTTCAGTGATGGATATGGATGGATAAAGAAAACGTGGCACATTTACACACTAGAGTACTACTCAGCAGTAAAAAACAATGACATCTTGAGTTTTACATGCAAATGGATGGAACTAGAAAATATCATTCTGTGTGAGGTAACCCAGACCCAAAAAGATGAATATGGTTTGTACTCACTCATAAGTGGATACTAGTCATAAACAAAGGGTATTGAGCCTATAGTTCATGATCCTAGAGAAGCTAAGTGACAAAGTGAAACCTAAGAAAAACATATAGATACACCTGGAAAGTCGAAATAGACAAGATCACCTGATGAAATTTGGGAATATGGGTGGGGGAAAGGGATGGTGGAAGGGGAAGAGGAGGTGAGGGGGTGGGGTGAGGAGAACTTGGGGGAACAGGATAATTGAGATGGAGGAAGGACAGAGATGAGAAAAAGGAAAGAGATATCTTGATTGAGGGAGTCATTATGAGGCTAGCAAGAAATCTGGCACTAGAGAAATTCTCAGGAATCCACAAGGATGACCCCAGCTAAGACCTAAGCAACAGAGGAGAGGGGGCCCGAACTGGCCCTGCCCTGTAGTCAGATTGATGAGTATCCTAAATATCATCATAGAACCTTCATTCAGCAACTGATGGAAACAGAGGCAGAGCCCCACTTCGGAGCACTGGACTTAGTTCCCAATGTCCAGTTGAAGAATGGGGTGAGTGAGAATATGAGCAAGGATGTCAAGATCATGATGGGTTCACCCATTGAAACAGTTGACCTCAGCTGATAGGAGCTCACCGACTCCAGCCAGACTGGGAAGGAACATAGGACCAAACTAGTTCCTCTAAATGTGGTTGGCAGTTGCAGAGCTCAGGCAGACTGAGGGGCCACTGGCAGTGGCACCAGGATTTATCCCTACTGCTTGTCCTGGCTTTTTGGAACCCATTCTCTTTGGAGGAATACCTTGCTCAGCCAAGATATAGTGGGGAGGGCCTTGGACCTTTCCGAAAGCAATGTGCCTTACCCTCTCAGAAGAATGGGTGGGAGTGGGGTGGGGGGGTATGTGGAGAGAATGGGAGGAGGGGAGGGAGTGGGGACTTGGATTGGTATGTATAATGAAAAAAAAGATAGTCTGTTTTCTTTTTTTAAAAAAAGAAAGTCATGTAAAGACAACAAATAAATAAGTAAGTAAATAAATAAAAAGTGACTTCAGCACCTAGTTGGTGTTGGGCAGAGGGACTATCAATGTTGAAGCGACATCTAATTTCTTAAATGAGAATAGATAAAAGCTGCAGAACTTAGTCAGCACCCTTGTGAGAAAGGGAGGAACTGAAAGTTTGCTTTCCTTATCGTCAGGGTGTAGTTTATGTTGAAGAGCTGTCCTAGAGTAGTCTGTGTGGTGCGCGCGTGTGTGTGTGTGTGTGTGTGTGTGTGTGTGTGCAGGGGCATTTGCGTGTGTGTAAATATGCCAGAGGTAAGCCTTGGGTGTTACTCATCAGATACCATCCAACTTGGGGTTTTTGTTTTGCTTTAAGAAAGGGTCTTTCACTGGGATGTGGGACTAGACAGCTAAGCTGGATGGGTTGGCCATCATGCTCCAGGGACCTGCTTGCCTCTACCTTTCTAGTGCTGGGATTACAAATGCGAGTCCCACCACATCTAGCCTTCAAACAAACAAACAAACAAACAAACAAACAAACAAACAAACAAACATAACAACAGACCAGTGCTGGGATCAAACTCAGGTTCTCATGCATGACATGGCAGTGATCTTACTGACTAAGCATTTCCCTAGGACCTAGCCACAAAACAACAACAACAACAACAACAACAACAAAACAAACTGGGAAACATTTTGGAGAAGAAAGGTTTGACACTGAGAGGAAACAAAGACGACACCAGCTGCTGGCAGCTGTCTCAAAGCTCAGAGAATTCAGACAGACCCATGGAGGTTCCGAAGGGTCTATAGGGTCCAAAGTAGTTCCAGAACAACTTAAAAACAAACAAACAAACAAACCAAAAGGTGACTCTTATGGGAAGATGCTTTTAAAATGTGGGTCCGGAGCCTGAACCAGCTGTCGCCTGTAACCAGGCAAGACTTCCAGTGGAGGGACTGGGACACCAACCCAGGCACAGAACTTTTGACCTCCAATTTGCCCTGCCTTATGTCTTATGCTGGGGCAAAGGTGGCACAGAAATTATGGAAGTGGCCACCAATGACTGGTCCAGTTTGAAACCTGTACCGAGAGGGAGCCCACCCCTGACCCTGCTTGAAGAGCCAAGACCTAGATGCTGGACAGCCCAGAGACCTAGGATAGAACCAACATGATTGGCAAAAAAGAAAAAAAAGTCAATGAAACGATTCCTAATTATATTCTGCTATACTCATAGATTGGTTCCTAGCCTTAGGGTCATCAGAGAGGCTTCACCCAGCCACTGATGGAAACAGACACAGAGACCCACAGTCTAACAGTAGGTGGAGCTCAGGAAACCCCGAGAAAGAGGGGAGGAAGGATCATGGGAGCCAGAGGGGTCAAGTAAACTACTGGAAAACACACAAAGTCAACTGACCTGGGCTCATGTGGGCTCACAGAGACTGATTCGCCAACCAGAGAGTTTGCATGGGACTCTCTTAGGCTCTGCACATATGTTACAGTTGTGTAACTTGGTCTTCTTGTGGGACTCACGGAATTGGAAAGAAAGGTGGAGGAACAGAGCCGCCAGTTGTGGAAGAGAATGGTGAATATACACCCTGTGCCACAAAGTCTCAGCCAGCAGGCTACAAGCACAGAGGTCGTGCCTGGTGAGCTAAGGGCAGACAGGGTAGTGTGCAGCAGCCTGGAGCTCCCCTGGAAACATCATTACTGAATAAATAGGGCAGGTGGAGATGCTGCAGCTGCAGCCCCTGCTGCATTCCCTGCTGGGAAATGGAGACTGCAGGCCAGAGGTGCTGCCTGCAGGCTCCAGGCACTAAGGTCTAGCCCAGCAAGCCTCCAGGTCTGCAGACATCGGGGACAGGAAGGTGTGCAGCATCCAGGAGCTTACACAGAACCTGTCCCTAGATGCCCTGACTAGCTGCAACCACCACCCTGGCTCTGGGCAACAGCAGGATATCTGAGATGATTCTCAGCAATGGTCCAGTATTAATGGTGCTTCTAAACCCAGAAACCTTGAACCAGACAGCAGCTAGTTATAACATGTAAAGCTGTTTGGGAAAAATATACTATGTGATACACTGCAGTTTCCAATTCCACTAAGACAATTAAATACGTGATGGAGAGGTGGTGAAGATGGAGGAACGGCAGTGAGCGTGCAGTGGAGACAGGCAGAACGAGAGACTTGAAGGCGGTGACAGGTGTGAGAAGGCTGTGGTGGACAGGGAAGCATGCCCTTGCTGAGTAGGGCTGACAGGGTGGTACTCAGTGGCCTAGGGCTTTCACAGATTCAACTCCCAACATGCTGCCTAGCTGCATCATCTTCCTGGCCTCTGAGCAACAACAGGATGTCCAAGATGAAGGCCAAGATCGGTCCAAGATGGGTCATTTTCTGGGTTGGACCTTGAAAGACCTCTATGGTCTGGTGATGCCCCTGGGGGCCGTGTTAGTGTCTGTGGCCTGTGCTGCTGCCCCGGGCTGTGTTAAAACCTGAGTGAGGTTCCTGTGGATGTCCATGCCACTGGTGGCCGTGTAGATGTCCGAGGCCAATGCTACTGCTGAAAGCCAGGTAGACATCCACAGTCTGTGCTAGCATAGGAGGCCATCCTAATGTCTGTGTTTCAGATTGCTGCTGGAGGTCATGTGGATGTGAGTGGCCTATACTGTTTCTGAGGCTTTATTGATATCTGTGGTCCATGCTGATGCCGAGAGACATGTTGGGATCATTGGTCCTTCTGCAGTTGGGGTCAGTGTTGATGTCAGTGGCCCATGGTGCCATTGAAGGCTGGCAGATGTCTGTGGTATATAGTGCCACCAGAGACCATGCTAAAGTCCATGGCATATGCTGATGCTGGAGACTTTGTGGATGTCTGTGGTGTGGGCTGTTGCCAGAAACCATATGGAAGTCCAAGATCCATGCTCCCACTGACTGTAAAGGGCAAGGAAGCTACTTTTGCAGTGGTATTGATAGGTGAGAAACAGATACATGGAAGACTTCTATGATACCCCCCCCAAAAAATAAACCAGGCTAGCCAGAAAATCACTGAAGAGAACTCTTAAAAATTGTGGTAGGAATGCTGAAGTATAGCTCTCCACAATTAACGACTTCTGGTTGGGATGTGTAATTTGTTTTTTTTTCTTGTTTTGGGGGGTAGGGTGAGGCCACAAAGGTGGGGGTGGACTTGGGGGGACTGTGAAGTGACTGTGGTCAGAGTGCATGATGTGAAATTCCCAAATAATTAGTAAACATACAAAAATGAAAAGAAAGGTTTATTGCTCCAATATGGGATGCGTGTTTGATGTGGCAACAGGGACAAGCTTCTCCTGAGGGTCTGGTCCCTAAGATGGAAGAGGGGTGCTCACAAGAGATGGCAGTGAGTTTTACCTGGGGCCGCATGCTTCAGTACAGAATCCCATGGGCACCAGGAGGGGCCCTTGCTCGCAAACAGTAGTCCCTGTGGGGCATGACTGTGCTCAGAGCCTGGAATTCTCTGTTTCTCCAGATTTATAGATGCTGTTATCCAGCAAATACCTGATTAAGGAATGCAGCTGCCAAATGAATACATTTGCCACTCATCAAATAGCACCATAAAACTGGCAATGATGGAGCTTATTAGAAACTCTAATAAGTTAAACTCTGCATAAAAAAATCCATCCATGCCCCAGCCTGTCTCAATAATGGAGCTAATGAATGGGTAACCAGTAGACAAAGAGATCTACTCAAGAACAAATGAGCTGCCTCAGAAATCTGCAGCATAAAAATTGCGGCCTGGAAAATAAATAGGCAGGGGACTGGACAAATTGACCTTGTGGTTAAGTGCTGATGTGTTGGGACAACTGATATGGTTTCTTGACAGAAGTAGGCAGCGTGGGATCCTGGCTAGGACTTTCTAAGTTCTAAGGGATGAAAACAATCCAGCAAACATTTATTGATTCAATTCCACATGCCTGGCCCTTAGTATGTGTGGGCACCTACTGGTTACATCTTCCTAGGACATCAGGAGTCTATAATTTTGGTCTCACTTACCTGTGACCAAGTCAAAAGATCAGAATAGGAGGCAACCCAGTGAGGTTCCATTTCCTTAGTGCCTCTGAACATAACTTCAGGAAAACATGTTTCCTTAAAAAATGACCCCTTTTTAAAGGGCCCTGGATGCTTCTGGATTCCTTTAAGAGAAGTCCTGGCACCAACCCCACATCAGACAGAAGACTGATCCCCAAAATATATAAAGGACTCAAGAAACTAGACATCAAATTACCAAATAATCCGATTTAAAATAGGGTACAGATAGATCTAAACAGAGAATTCTCAATAGAAGAATCTCTAATGGCTGAAAGACACTTAAGGAAATGTCCAACATCCCTAGCTATCAGGGAAATGCAAATGGAAATGGCTCTGAGATACAATCTTACACCTGTCAGAATGGCTAAAATCAAAAACACCAATGATAGCCTTTGCTGGAGAGGATGCAGAGTAAGGGGAACACTCATCCATTGCTGGTGGGAGTGCAAACTTGTACAGTCACTTTGGAAATCAGTATGGTGGTTTCTCAGAAAATTGGGAATCAATCTACCTCAAGACCCAGNAGTGCAAACTTGTACAGTCACTTTGGAAATCAGTATGGTGGTTTCTCAGAAAATTGGGAATCAATCTACCTCAAGACCCAGCAATACTGCTCTTGGGCATATACCCAAAGGATACTCAATTATATTATAAGGATATTTGCTCAACTATGTTCATAACAGTATGATTCCTAATATACAGAACCTGGAAACAGCTTAGATGCCCCTAAACCAAAGAATGAATAAAGAAAATGTGGTACATTTACACAATGGAGCACTAGTCAGCGGCAAAAACCAACGACATCCTGAAATTTGCATGCAAAACTAGAAAAAAAACATCCTGAATGAGGTAACCCTGACACAGAAAGACAAACATGGTATGTACTCACTTATAAGTGGATATTAGACATAAATCAAAGGATAACAAGCTTATAGTCTATGACCCTAGAGAAACAAGGTAACAAGGAGAATCCTAAGAGAAACATGCATGAATCCCCCTAGGAAGGGGAAATAGACAAGATCTCCTGAGAAAATTGGGAATGTGGGGGTCGGGGGACAAAGGGAGGGTGAAATGGGAGGAGGAGAGGAGAAGGGGAGGGAGGAGGAGAATTTGAGTGAATGGAATGGTTGAGATGGGGGAAGGATAGTGAGGTAGAGCAAGGAAAGAGCTATCTTGATGAGGGAGCCATTATGGGGCTAGCAAGAAACCTGGCACTAGAGAAATTCCCAGGGATCCACGAGGATGACCTCAGCTAAGATCCTAAGCAATCATGGAGAGGGAGCCTGAACTGGTCTTGTCCTGTAATCAGATTGATGACTATCTTAAATGTCATCATAGAACCTTCATCCAGCAACTGATGGAAGATGCAGAGACCCACATCCGAGCACTGGACTGAGCTCCCAAAGTCCAGTTGGAGAGAGGGAGGAGTGATAATATGAGCAAAGTGGTTAAGACCTTGATGGGGACACCCACTGAAACAGCTTATCTGAGAAAATAGGAGCTCACCGACTCCAGCCTGACAGTGGGGGAACCATCACAGGACAGGACCAAACTAGGCCCTCTGAATGTGGGTGAAAGTTGTATAGCTAGGGCAGACTGGGGGGCCACTGGCAGTGAGACCAGGATTTACCCCTACTGCTTGTACTGGCCTTTTGGAGCCCATTCTCTTTGGAGGGACACCTTTCTCAGCCTAGATATAGTGGGGAGGGCCTTGGTCCTGCCTCAAAGCGATGTGCTAGACTTTGTTGACTTCCCATGGGAAACCTTACCCCCTCTGAGGAATGGATGGGGGGATGGGGGAGAAAGGTAGAGG
Source organism: Bramus lutescens (assembly GCA_001685075.1). Classification (NCBI taxonomy): domain Eukaryota; kingdom Metazoa; phylum Chordata; class Mammalia; order Rodentia; family Cricetidae; genus Bramus; species Bramus lutescens. The sequence continues at coordinate 359,034 of LOEQ01000522.1, forward strand.
AGGGGAGGCAGGGAGAACTGGGATTGGCATGTAAAATGAAAAAAGATAGTTTTTAAAAATGAGTGAATGAGTGAGTGAATGAATAGAGAACTCCTAGCTCATGATCTCCAAACTTGTTCCTGTCTAATAATCTCGGGCTGACTTTCCACTGCTCGTGTTACCTCTGTTCTTCTCTGATTCCATTTGAGACCAGAAGGAAACAGCCACTGTTGTGCAATATTAGTTGGAGATGTGTTAGTTTTGTTTATGCTGTGGAGTATTTTTTCAATGATGCAAAGATGTGTAGCATTCTTTTATGTTGTATTTGTTTGACTCTGTGAAGCTGTGTTACTTTACCTGCCTGAAACACCTGATTGTTCTAGTAACTGAACAGCTGATAGCGAGGTAGGAGAAGGAAACAGGTGGGGCTGATGGGAAGAGAGGATAGAGAAGAGAGAAGGAAGAGCAAGGAAAGGAAGAGAAGAGGATGCTAGGGGCCAACCACCTAGCATCGTAGCAAACACGTAATAAGAAGTAAGGAAATATATACAGAAATAACAAAAGGTAAAAAGCCCAAGAGGCAAAAGGTAGATGGGATAATTTAAGAAAAGCTGGCTAGAAATAAGCAAAGCTAAGGCCAGGCATTCATAAGTAAGAAGTCTCCTTCAGGTATTTATTTGGGAGCTGAGTGGTGAGCCCCCAAAAAGTAAAAGAGAAAAAGAAAAAAATTAGCTACAAGCCACTTCCAAGCTAAATGGTCATTCTTAGGTATGTGGTGGTTTCTTGAAGATTTAAGGTAAACTTTTGCTTCTTAATTTCTCCTCATTCTACCATATAGACACAGGAATATGACCCCCCATCCCCAACACACAAAGGCTGAATGTAGAAATAGTGCCAAAGGCTTTGTATCACACAGCCTGGGTCAGGTCACCTGACTTTCCTGAGTCCTTGTTGGCCCTTTGGAAGTAGAGGTGGTATTGTCTCCTTTGAAGGGCAGGAGAAGTTGTAGAAACACCAGATCCTTGTCTAGAATAAGATGCTCACAGACCTTCTTTCTCCTACAAAGCAACCACATACAGGGCTTCATGGAGAGGAAGGCCATTGTGCCTGTAGCCTGGCTATTCTGAAAAGGGGCTAAGTAGTCTGATGTAACTTCCAAAAGACCGCAAAGAGACAGCACACAACAGCCTTGAGCACTGAAGCGTTCACTCCTGTGCTTTCTCAAGCAGCATTTTCATTAGCCTGATTATTATGATTATTTCTCAAGGAAAGCTAATGAATTGTTTGGGCTTATCTCCTGACCCATTTTAGGCTAATGGACAGTAATTTCCATTTGAACTGAATGGACTCCAAAGGGCTGCGAGGGCTGTGCACCCTACTTGCTTGCTGGTGCGTGTCTTAGGTTGGGCTCCAGCAGAAACAGAAAGGATTTTAAGTAATTATTGGATCTGATCTGAGAGAAGGCAGCAATGGGGTGGGGTGGGGTGAGAAGTGGGTCAGGGAATGCACAAGATACCTTAGTCAACAGCTGACTGTTATTATTGGCAATGGGGGGAACTTGTAGTTTGCAGTATAGAACCCATGCTGTAGTCACTGCACCAAGGATTGAGGAAGCTGGGTGTTTATTCTCTGACTCAGGTCGTTTATGGATTGAACGTTGTTCCTACAGATATCATCATTATCATCTGTTGAAAATGAGAAAGATACCTCAAAACACATCTGGGTGTTATGCCTCATTGCCAGGCATATGTGACTACCTGGTCACACAGACTAAGGGACATCCTGGAGTTCTAGAGAGAGCTATGGGCTTCCCAGATTCCCAGAGGTCTCTATGTGGCCTTGGATGCTATGGTTTAACAGCATATAAAATAACCACACAACTCATATACTTCTGGAATCTGGAGAGGCNTTTGGGAAACTCTTTTCTTCCCATGTCTGTAGGACAAGTGCATCAAAGCCTGATCTCTTGTGTGGTGAGAGTGTGGCTAGTGCCTTTCCAGAACTCTCCCTATTCTCCTAACTGCCTTGTGCTCTGCTTAGAGTAACACTCCTAGGCTCGGCTCCCACTGCTCCTGTAGGCCCTTTGGGTTTCCATCTGGTGGCCTTTGTCACAACCACCTGGTAAGCTTCAGAGGCTTGAAAGTTTTTTTTTTTTGCAGTATACTCAGCTGTGGTTTGGGCTCTACCTCTTTGTTACTGTCTCTGGACAGGGTTGCTAGACTAGGTTCATGGTCTAGTAAGACAAATAGAAAATCGGTTTCTGTTTTTGAGGTATTGACATCCCAGAGAAAGCAGACACTCTTTCATAGCAGCACCAATGCTGGGAAGTGGTGGTATTCCTTTATTTACCAAGTCCCACAACTTATTCTCCTGGACATTTAATAACACTATGTTTCCAAGACTCTCTTGCAGCTAAGTGAGATCACATGACTGAGTTCTGACCAATGGAATATGGGCAGAAGTGAAATAGGTTAGTTCTCAGAATAGCCCATAATTATCTCTTACATTATTCTCAAAACTTCATCTCATTTACTATCAACTGGTTAAATGAAGAGAACTCCAGGCATGTAGATCCACAATATAGAAAGAGCCTGGGTCCTTGAATGACTATATAGAACAGAAATTCCACTTCTCCAACTGACTTGTATTACATTGTGATGTGAGAAATAAAGTCTCCCGTACCATGCCTTTGGGATTTGGGGCTTGTTTATTGTATCAGTTATTCTGCTTTGGTTGATACATTGCCATGTAGGGAAGTGTTTTTATGAACTGCCTTGAGAACTTCCTTAGAAGAAGGTTTTCTGCTAGGGAGAAGGTTCTGTTTCAACTCAGAGCTCAATGATGAAGACCGGAGGTTCTTTTCCCAGGCAAAGGGAATGTGGATTCAGGGAGCCAGGCAGAACTGCATCTACATATATCACAATAATCACAACTACATGGCTTTTGTATTGTGTCTTGAGAGCAGAGAGAGCTCAGGGTTTCTGGATAACTACCAAATTGTGGTTGAGAGCTGTGCATTGCAACACTCCACAGTGTGATACATCTCAAAGGTGCAGGTTGATATTCCAGGGACAGCTGAGGTCTCTGAGTGGTGTTTTTCTTTCTGAGAGTCACTCTCCTTGCTTTCTATTGGGACAGTTGATAGTAGGAGTGAGCTGTGTCTGGCAAAGACCAGAGGTGGAAGTTCTGACAGTGACTTCCCTCCTTCTCTTAGGGCCTTGGGATGGAGAGTTTTTTTTCCCACTAGGTGCATTGGTGTGTGTCTGCTGAAAGAAGTAAAGGAAGACAGTTAAGTCTCATGTTGCTCAGGGTGGATGTTTCCAAAGAGTCAGACATGTTGCTAGGTGTCTATGCCAACATGTTAGAGAAACATCTAGGAGAATTTTGAGAAAGTGGTTCTGGTGTCCCTAAGGTTTATATTCTAAGGTTCAGAAGTCAACTCTGGATGACTCAGGGAACAGAGGTTGTAGGAATTATCTGAATGTCGGGGGTGAAGAAGATGAAGAACGAAGGCAACTCTGGGGCAAAGGAGAAAGATGGGGGACAGGATGTTGTAGTTGCTCTGTTTGAACTTAAATGTTCAGAAAAGAAAGCTAGTTACACAGAGTGTGAGCCTGTCCAAGGTTTCTAGAGGGACAGACATGCAGGATCCTAAAGGCCAGGGATGAGAGACATCCTCAAGGAGGTTGTTATACTCTCATACCGCCTCCACCCTACATGACTATGCTGGTCACTGTGGCAACTGACCATTAACCTTCAGCTTTAGTGTCCCTCTGAATGATGGCTCTAAGCCTGGGAGATGCAGAGGTATTGTGCCAAGATATGATAATACTCAGCAGGCTCGAATCTCCTAGCTGCTGAGGTCAGCTTCTGAGGTGGGAGCTGATAGAACCCTATTGCTTCTTCATTCTCTATCAGGACAAATGGTTTATTCTCTAAGGATTTTTTTTATTTCTTTTAGTGTGACCACCTCTCAGATGTGTCTGTGCTTCATGTCCCCTAAAGTTAAGTAGTTTCAAGGAAACGTTTGTACCCAGGTATACAAGAGTGGCTTGGGCCGTGCTGAGAGTCCCTGCTCTTGCTTAGTGTTTGAAGAGGTGATATGATGTTAATGGTGGGACTGGGTAGTAGGAGCATGCTAAGGGGACATAGGCGACCAGATAGCTCCAGAGAATTAAAGGTAGTCATCTTGCAGAGCACTATCTACCAAGCTACCTGAGCTAAAAATCATGATTAGCTTTCTGAATGCATTGCAACTAAATTCCCATGATCTTGACATTTGAGCAGGTTCTTTAAGCCTTCCCTATTGGGACCTCTGAGTTTGACATCTCTTTGTAAACAAACTCATTTATTCCTATAGGTTTGAGTGTGCTCCTCAGAGCAGAGAAAAGTCACATTAGAGCAAAAGTCTCCATGGGGGGGTGCAGTCTACATGGGCTGTTGGCGACATTTATTCCACCTTTAAATGTCCATTAGTGTGAAACTCAATGGTTTATCCTGCAAGACATTTATAGACCTTCAATGCACAAGGCCCTGGAAGGAGGGATGGATACAAGGACGCATCTATCTGCTCTGCGCTCTAAGGAGTGCAGCTAAGGATAAGGCTATTAGATCACACGTGTGAGATGTTGTGCAGTATGCGAGAACTTTTTGTGAATGTTGGATGGCCACTGACATTTAATCCAGTGCCATCTTGTTGAATGTCATGGCCATGAGTGGATTACAAAATTGGAGCTCAGAGAGGTTAAATAACTTTTCCAAGTTCACGCAGAAAATCAATAGACTATGCTTGAACTTGGATCTTCTGTCTAAACTTCTTATCCTTGAAGGCAGGAAGACAGGCACATGTGCAGTGACAGGAGGGACTGTGGAAATTTTAGAGAAGAAGAAGGAATGTGCCAACTGTGAATTAACTGAGGGGTCTTGATCATGACACTGGTGTTGAGGAAGAGGAAGGACAGTCCTCACTTCCCTGCCTCCTTTCTCAAGTTCTTCCCTGACTCTGTTACGTCAATGATTTCTCCACAATATAAATCTGCTTCTGGTCACTTTCAAGTTTAAAACCCTTCACTGGCTTCCCATTGTGTGGGCTCTGAAGACTGATGTCACTGTGGTGTGAATTTATCTGTCAATGGCAATGTGGGGGAGGAGGATGCTTGACTCCTCCAGGACTGGGCTATCGCTGGCAGATGTGATAGAGAGGCAGAATGGGTAGAAATGAGTCAGGATAGGCTAGAGGATCCAGTTCAGGGAAGGGGCAAAGAAAAGATGGGCAGGGACGAAGGGGAGAGGCTGATGGCCTGAGCTCCTAATGAAACCGAGGAGTGGCTGTCAGGGGATGCTTGGTGTGCAGGACAGATTGAGAAGAGTTAGGGGAGAGTACGATGTGGGCTGTGCCTTTGGAGGTGACAGCTCCAGATAATGCTAAAGTGCAGCAAGTGACTCTCCCAGGGAGTCACTGGGAGGATCATGTGCCTTTCCTCCCAAAAATGCCTGTGGTCCACCCTTCAACCGGTGAATGTCTCACCTTGCAGAGATCTGACAGGAGCAAAAGGGGGGAAGGAAGTTGGTTTTGAACATGCTACTCTGATGATTCTAGATAAAGGGGCCATGAGCCAAGGACCTGTAAGTCGCCAAGAATTAGAAGCTAATATCAAAAACCTCCCTACCAAAAAAAAAGCCCAGGACCAGATGGTTTCAATGCAGAATTCTACCAGAA